>CM039722.1:50271541-50871541 GCA_022539455.1 Dendrobium nobile | reverse complement strand
TTTGGTTCATCATGTTTTCTCTTGAACATTTTTGCATAAAAGTTGGGTTATTTTCCTAACCTCATCGACTAGGGATGTGCATGAGTTGGGTTAGTGATAAAGTGATGCTTTAGTTTGGAAGTTTTTTTGGAAGATCACAAGCAACACAATAGAACTAGTTGGAAAGTAACTAAATCACCTCACCCTCACCTAAGAATGGTTTCACTCTCTGCCTCACCTAAAGAAGAGATAACAAATTTTTCATCAAACTAAGTTTGAAAGAAAGAGAATAATCTCATTTATATTTTACAACTTAGTGTCTTACAATATATGTATAAGAAAGATATAAAGAGGCCCGTAAGGAGTCTAAGAAAGTAATATGCGATGCAAAGATTTTAACTTTAAATGATTTATATAATATATTAAATACTAAGATAAGGAGGGCGAAAGATATATATATATATATATATATATATATATATATATATATATATATATATATATATATATATATAAGTTAGCTTAACAAAGAGATATGAGTAATAAGGATTTAGTTCAAGTGAAGCGTATTAAGGATGAATATCAAAAGTATTTTTATTAGAAGAGGATATTCAACAAAGGTGGATGAAATATTTTGCTAAACTTTTCAATGAAGATTGTGAGAATGCGATTGACTTTAGTGGCGTTAGCATGCTAAATGAAAATAAATTTTTTTATTTTTATTGGCGTATTAATAAAACCAAAGTTAAAGAGGCTTTAAAGAAAATGAATTATGGAAAAGTTGTTGGACCTGATGATATTCTAATCGGTGTGTAAATGCTTAGGTGATGAAAGAATTTCTTGGTTTACTAAACTTTTTAATATTTGTTTGACTACTAAAAAGATGCCAGATGAGTAGAGAATGAGTGTGTTTATTCCTATTTTTAAGAATAAAGGTAATGCACAAGATTGTGCGAATTATAGAGGATTTAAGTTAATGTGTCATACTTTAAAAAACTATGGGAAAGAGTTGTGAAGTATGGGTTGCGGCGTGACACTAATGTTTCTCAAAATCAATCTAGATTCATGCCAGGTAGGTTTACTATGGAAGCTAAACATTTATTGAGAGGTTTGATGGAGAATTATAGAGAGAATAAGGAGGATTTACACATAATTATTATTGATTTAAAGAAAGCATATGATAAAGTTCCAAGAGAAGTGCTATGGAGAGTTTTACATAAGAAAGGGGTTAATAATGCTTATATTCAATTCATTAAGGATGGGTATGCAGCAGTTATTACCTGTGTTCAAACACATGGTAGTTTGACCAAGATATCTTTTTGCTTTAGTCATGGATGTTCTCACTAGACATTTGCAAGAGGTTGTACCCTAGTGTATGCTTTTTGCCACTTCTTGTTGATAAGACTAGAGAGAGTTGAAGGTAAACTTGAATTATGGAGGTCAACCTTAGAGTTCAAAGGCTTTCGTTTTAGTAGATCTAAAATTGAATATATGGAGTGTAATTTTAGTAATAATAAATCTAGTTGAGAGATTTTGACTTTGGGCGATCAAGTTATTAATAAGTCAAGTTATTAATAAGAGTATTCATTTTAGATATTTTGGGTCTTCAGAGTGATGGTGAAATAGATGGGGATATTATTAGTAGAATTCAAGTTGTGGATGGTTGAAGTGGAGGAATGCATCGGGCTTGTTATGTGATAGAAAAGTCCCTCTCAAACTTAGGGGAATATTCTATAAGATGGTAGTGAGACCTGCAACGCTTTATGGTGCAGAATATTAGCTGTTAAAAGAGAAGCATGATATTAAGTTAAGTGTTGCAGAGATGAGGATGCTCAGGCGAATGAGTGGCTTTAATCTTAGAGACAGGATACGAAATGAGCACATACGTGAAAAGGTTGGAGTAGCTCTAGTGGAAGATAAGATTAGAGAGAGTCGCCTTGGATGGTTTGGTGAAAGCAAATGTATTAGATTTGACTTATGCTAAGAAAAGTAGAGGTAGACCTAAAAATACTTGATTAGAAAATATTAGAAATGACATTTCTTTATTAGAATTAGATGAGAATTTGATTCTTAATAGGACACAATGAAGAAAAAATGATTTATGTAGTCGATCCCACATAGTGGGATAAAGGCTTGTTGTTGTTGTCGTCGTCGTCTTACAATATATGGTTTCATTGTTATTTATAGGACTTGCATCATGAGGAATTGTAAGAATCATAGAATAATAAAATAAATTAAATTTTTTGAAGTTATATTAAAAAAAAAAACTTAATTACACGAGTTTATAAATTTTGCCTTTTCACTTTCAACTCCTCATATTTAGAGTCTTCAAGCTGTAGTTACAAATGTCTCTTTATTTCTCACATCATGCTATAATCATGGGTTCATTTCTAATTTTTTCCTCTCTACTCATTTGTTGGTCCACTTTCTCTCTTCTCCATATATGGATGTGAGGTCAAATAGTCAAAGAAGGGTTATTGACATGACATCCATGTCATCAAGCATGAAATTTAGATAATCGGTATGAAAATTCATGCAAAAGATAAATAATGCATTAAAAATTTCAACTTGTTTTCTCCATAAATACAAGATAAATTAGGATGATAAGTGTCTAAAAATAAGTTTTTTATTCAAGCAATGCTATAGATTATTATTATTTTCTTATCATAGCTCTTGTGATTGCTATTGGCCTATGTGGTATAGATGTTGGTGATTTTGTATCAACTGATCTTGTTAAGCAACTTGGGCTTGACTTGCTGTATATTTACGGTCAAAGTTTCTCAAGGCAATGAGTTAAATTAAGTTGTAACATTGACGTTTTTGATAAATATGATCAATATTAAGTTAGCCTTGACTTAGCTTTTTAGTTTGAAGTTTTTGATTATTTTTAAAGAAAAATTAGTGAATGTTTTCATATTTGTGGCCAATTTAAGAGCAGTAGAGGAGCATATTTGCATATTTGTAATATATATTTAATATATGTTAAAATAAAAAAAGCCATAATCTTATTCATTTACTCTATTCTTCTATCCCATCGCGCTTAAAAACTGGCATAAATCTTCATGTAGCTGTTTGATTGCAATACTTTCTCATCACGTTGAATAATGTACATGCGTACTTAAATTTGAATTTCTCAATTGTACTAGGAATGGCACGCACAATGCTTACTTGTTGAGCTTTGCCTACAAGTTCCCCTTATTGTGCTAAGAAAAACGTGCATAGATTTTGCTTGTCATGCCAAACTTGCTGTAATCGGGATTTTGAGAGTTTGGGAGTTTGTACCTTCGCACATAGGATGATGGCGACATTTACGAGGTGAGGTGAATTTGTGTGGACGAAATGACATTTTTTGTTGAAATCTCTTCTTTTATGAATTTTCTTTTCTTTTCGTTTTTAATTTTTTCATCTTTTTTCATTTTTTATTTACGGTTTCTTTCTTTTCCTCATCTATTTTTTGCTTGTTTTTTGTAAGTGTGAAGGAGAGAGAAAATGAGAGGGAGGGATATATTCGAGAGAGAAAGAGGGAGTTTGGGAGCTAGAGAGAGGAAGTTAGAGAGAGAGAATGGGAGAGAGGGAAATAGAGTGAGCTTGAGAGGTATGGAGGAGATAGAGAGAGAGGTGAGGGCTTCTCTGTTTAGAGAGAGAAAGAGGGAGGAGGAAGAGTAAAAGCTAGAGGGAGAGAGTGAGGTGAGGAAAGCAGGGTTTATGGGAAATCTGCAGAGCTCAATATCTCTTATTCACACTGTAATGGTTTTGTTGATGTGTATCAGTGAGCCTAGCCTCAGTTTTTTTGCTGACTGAGATGTTGAGGTGCGAGGGAGTCATGTGAGAAGTTAAAAGGGTTAAACTTTTGTCTGACAACTCTAATCGATATAAGTTGTGTTGTACAACTTCTGGCCATGATATTTTGTCTCTTTCTCTCCAAACATATTTCTATTTCGAAGCTTGCTGGTATATCTTCTGGTCCTTTTTGTGCAAATGCCCAATATCTCATTTTTGTAATCCATTTTTGCTTTGCAGTTTTGTATTTCTGGTGTGGATACTTATTTCATTTGTTGAAATGCATATTATTTTGAAAGATGCTCAAACCTTTACTTAATTCTTTATCACTGCTTATTGGACAAGTTTTGATTTTCTCATGGAGCCTTGCTCTGTAACTTTGTGCTTTTTCTTTAGATAGCTATCTATTGCATTGTAATTTTGGTGTTGCGAGTTTAATTCGGGCTTATTTACAGGCATAATTGGGTCAGTTTTGTCAAAGGAAGGGGGCTTATCAGATGCCACGAACTTCTTTTCTAGTGCTTTGAAGGTATTATTATTGTCAAGATTCCCTTTTAGAAAATATATAAATTCTATGAGGCAAAGCCTGCTTTGCTACTAATGAATATATTTAACATGCAATGTACTTATATGTACATCAAATTTTGCTTTTATGATGATTCATTTGTTTTACAGATTGTCACGAAGCATCTGCAGCAAGATAAAGATGGTTCTCGTTCTACTCCCAAACCAAAGACTGACACTCTTCTAGCGCAGGTACAGAAAAGAAATGAAAATTTCCATAGTTTGTTTCCGGAAGTCTTATTTTACATATATGTGGTAGACTTGTCACGGGTGTATTTCTTTTTAATTCTGTTAGTGTATTAGATTGATATAGTTCAAACACCTTGCTATATACGATGGAACCTTCTATGGCTAAACTCCTTAATATAGAATTTACATAATTTCATCGCACTTTCTAACTGTATTAAATCAATTCACTTGCTGATTGAATTAAGTAATCATGAGATCGCCAATTTACTAATTCTTGCATAAGGCTAATCCTTAGTTCATACAAAGTGACATTAATATTCATCCAAACTTTAATCATATATTAGTTTGATAAATAAGCATATTAATAAATGCATATTGTATGTTTTATGCATAAATAGACATGCATATCCATTTACTTGTTGATAAAAAAAGAGTCACCGATTTATGAATTGATGCATAAATTTGCACTAATATCATAGCTGCACATGTAAACTTGATCAAGAAATTAACGTCTTATATTTACCCACACTAAAAGTAATTTATTCCTTATAATTTAAAAAAAAACTTTCTAGATTTATTTTATACATGCTAACAAATTTTCATTTGATTTGAGTACTGCTGCACTATGAAAATTTATGATTCATCTACCTTGCTATATAGGCCATATGTTAGGTTGCCACTTTGATATGCTTGACGCATGATGAAATCATATTGAAATTTCATGAAACTTGATATCATACTTATTTATATGATGAAGTTTAAGGAGAAAAATCTTGATTTGCCATTTGGATCTTGCATTTTTGAAAAATATGGGAACATAAAGTTGAGTGAAAAATGTCTCTTTTATTCTAAAAGGATAGTTGTTTATCCATGTATCAAGTAATTTTAGGAATAAAAGGAGAGATCAATTGTGTTCTTATCCTATGATTCTATTTCCTAATTTTTAGAAAAGAATTATTCTCTTATGATTTTGTTTCTCAAATATTAGAAAATAATTAAGCTAGTTAGTTATTTCCCTTATTAGACATTTTTTTTGCATAGATATGTAGATGTAGTACTGGTTTATAACAAGACAACAACATCAAGTCTTTATCCCACTACGTGGGGTCGGCTACATGAATCCATTTTCTCCATTGTGTGTGGTTAAGAGTCAATTCTCATTTAGATCTAATAAAGAAATATTATTTTTAATATTTTCTAACAAAGTCTTTTCAGGTCTACCTCTACCTTTCATAACATAGGTTAAATTTTTAATACTTTACAATCCTTGTATCCTTCTCGATGCTTATTGAATGATTACTATAACAGTTAAAATTGTGCTTGTAATTTTTTGTTTGACTGCAGGTTAGTAATCTTCGAAAAGAGCTGCAACTTTTGGCATCTTCCAGATCAGTTACAATAGTAACTAGTAACAGAACAGGTTGATAGTCTTCCTGCTTATATTTCAGCATGAACTGAAAAAAAAATGAAGAATTGAAGTTTCACTAGTTTTGGTCGTCTATTTAGTGCATTGTCTCTAATGTTGACACAGAAATGTGCTTGTACTTTCTTATTTTGCTGGATTTTTCCAGCTTTTTAGAGTCTGCACATAGTCTTTGATCTCACTCAGAAGTTTGTAATAGTCTTACTGATTTACTTCTATGTCAAATTTTTTATTTTTACACTGGTTTCTATTACTATTCATGTTAAATGTTGGAGTTCGGTTGGTTGGAACTCAAACAAGTGCAATTACTACTAATGATGATGAGAAGAAATGGCGAGTAGAAACAAGAGTAGCTATTTTTTTTTTCTGGAAATTTTATTATTTATTGAAGTTTGAGGAGAGGTGAAAGTATGTCCAGAACATATGGAGAGACTTTCTGGGCCGTGTTGAATTTTACCGGCTTGATTATTTTTGACTAGTTTAAATTTTCATATCTGCTTTTTTTGTTACGTTATATGAAATCAGTTCGGATGAATTAGTGAATTTTCATACTCTATAGCGCGTTATCTAGCTAATCTTAGTAGTTTACAGAGGGAATTTCTCACACATTCCACGCAAAAAGTGAATTATGGAGTCCAAAGTTTTCTTAGTTAGCCTTTCTTGCTAAATTTATTAATTTCACATATTATTGGCACTTGCTTGTGGAATACAAATCTAACCACTCCTGTGTGAACAAGTTTTGTAAGAATGTATGTGTGGCAATTTCAAAGTTATAAGAAAATGTTATCTTCACATCTTTCCTACAAATCAAGTATGCAAGACTCTAAAATTTTGAATGCATTGGAGTATTCTAACTCAATATTTTGAATACATATGATAGGCATTTATGCCAAAATGCTAATCAAACCTCCCAAGTCCCAAACTAAAAAGGTTCAATATGGTTTTGTCTAATATTTCTTAAAATGGATTTTCCAATAATATAGTGTTAAGATTGTTTCATAGACTTTGTATTCCGTACAATTTCAGCAGGTTTTTTCATTGTTCTCTTAAGACAGCTTGCTTAAGCTGATAATTTTGCCCATAAAGATGAGTGTGCACAACCACTATAAAGCTGCTAGTTGATTTGAGAAACAAACTTCAGCAATCTATTTTAACATATAATTAACAAAATTTGTCTTTTTTTTTCCTATACATGAGAAAACATTTTTTTCTTGTACCAAAATGGTTCGTTTTTTAGGCACATCCAGTCTTTTCTAGCTACAATTGATTTTTTTGCCTTCTAATTACAACAGTCTGAATTTCTGACTACAGGTTTCCCTTTTTGGCTTACTATTGTTTTGCAGGTTCTCGTGCTTATGGGGTCACAATTGTCGTAGTTGTTGGGTGTTTGGGATATGGATATGCGTGGTGGAAGGTGACCTTCTCTCTCTCTAATAATAATTTGTCTGATCAAGACATTCGTCAAATTTATTAAAAATGGGTTCAATCTTTGATTTGATAGGCCCTAAAAATTTATTTCTCTTTTTAATCAGTCAGTCTTTTCCTCTCTTAATTTTCTTTTTCTTCATAAAAGAGCCATCAAATTCCATGCTAACTTGTTCATAATCCAACAATAAAGAAATATTGATTTTCTCCTACTCTTGATACCTTTTTGGGTTGGATAAATTTATTTTTAACATCAATATAACACATACAAGGAATCAAGTGTCCTAGTTTCAGTTATGTCTATGTTAGGTCTCATATATTTATATTGCTAAGGAACTTTATTTTATGTCATTGCTGAAAAATCATAACATTTCCTTTTAATCACTTTTCAATTTGATAGTTTCTTAACTCAATTAAAAAATTATATTGATATTGATGTTGCTTGGCCTGTGCAATCTTTGACGCAATTAACTGCTCACTAGTTATTCTTTCTATTTTGTTTTCTTATTCTACTATTTGTTGCGGAAATATTGATACTCAATTACTTATTATTAACTTTTTAGGGCTGGAAGCTTTCCGATATGATGTTTGCTTCAAGACGTGGTTTCTCTGATGCGTGTTCCTCTGTAGGAAAGCAGTTTGAGTTTGTTTCTTCGTCAATTACAGTATGTTTCATCAAAGCTCTGCTTTTTTATTATTTTTTAAATGAATGGAATTCTTATAAAACGGCTGAATTCTCTTTTCTCCTTTTCTTCCAATTAATAGGTTAGATTTCTGTACCTTAATAGTCTCTTAATGACAGTAGAATATATGTTAAATTTTTCTCCCTCTAGGAATGTGATAGGAAATACTTGAGTTCGCAAGTAACCCTAAGGTAATACTTGAGTTCGCAAGCAATCCTAACCAAAATCGGCGAACAAACAGCAGCCAAATGGCTGTCAACAGCAGGAAAACAGCAGAAATCTGCTGTTTACGGCAGAAAAACAGCAAAACCACAAGGAAATCTGAGAGAAAACTCAAAGAAAAGCTTGTATTCCACTAGCCGATGAATAAAACAGCAAAGATACAATTGATCCTCAATTCGAGAGGAGGATCGATCTCTCCCAAATCTCTAGACGCCGCTAGAGCCCAAAGAAAACCTAAATCTACGAGATCTCAAATTTCAGCCAAATTCAAGATGATCAAACCCTAGGAAAATCTACTATTTAATGCCTACAATTCAAAAGGAATTCCCTAAACAATCCCTACAATCAAATTCCTCCTAAAATCCATTAAAAAACCTTCCTATTCGGGCGTGCGGCTGAATCGGCGGCGTGCGTGCGGAAACGAGAGGCGGAGCTTCCGCCTCGTTATGGCTGGGCCGGTCCTGTGCGGACCGGCTGGACCGGTCCAGTGGACCGGTCTAACAATACTCCCCTCCCAAAAATCCACCTTGTCCTCAAGGTGGAAATATGCTCATGTTCCGGTGGAGGTGGCCATCCTTGAGGTGACTGAAAATCATTACTGTATTGCTGAACCAAGGGCTGCACGGAAGGAGGAACATCCCCTCCCTCTTCCAATCTGATCGCATCCAGCCTGTGTAGTCCCACCAGATAATCTTCCCCCACCTCTTGTACGTTCCTAACCATGGTCTTAAGTGATGTGATGGCTTTGGATAGCCCTGCATCTCCCTTATGATCACCCTTCTCCCATCCACCATTAATTCCATCGTGAGTGCTCCCCAATTGTCCTTGGTTTCCCCAAGGTCTGCAACCATTTCATTCCCAGGATGACATCCGTACTCCCCAATTCCAAGGGAAGGAAGTCTTCCTTTACATGGATCCCTTGAATCTTCAGTACTACTCCTCGACAGACTCCTCTACCCCTCTCCACCTTCCCCGTGCCCATCATCACTCCATAGCCTCCGGTATCCACTAACTCCATCCCCAATGACTCCACTATCTGGTTGGAAATAAAATTATGGGTTGCCCCACTGTCAATCAACATAACCACCTCGCGGTCAGCTATCTCTCCTCTCACTTTCATAGTGTGACTCGGGGTAAATCCCACTACAGAGTTGAGGGAGACTTCTGCCACATCCAGGTGCAGCTTCTCCTCCTCCTCATCAGATCTGCTGCCTCCTCCCTCCTCATCTTCCTCATCTTCACAGACAAGGAGAACCTGAAGAGTTCGGTCCTTGCACCTGTGCCCCGGCATGTACTTCTCATCGCATCTGAAGCACAACCCCTTTGCTCTCTTGTCCTGCATTTCTTTTTCGGTCAGCCTTTTGAAATTTTCCCCACTCCCTCCTACTGGCTTCTCCCGGGTGGTCTCATTACTGTTGCCTGATGCAGACCCCTTAGGTGCTAGAAGAGTGGTCGTCGTCCTGTAAGAGCCTCCTGAGCAGTTTCCTCGAGCCCCTCTTTCTGCTTTCTTTTGATCTTCTACCAACTGCGCCAGCTCCATAGCCTTTCCCAGGTTCCTCGGTTCTAGTACCCTGACTGCTGTTCGGATCTCTGGTTTCAGCCCCTTCATGAAGTTCCCTTCTAAGGCTGACTCTGAGATGTGATCCAGACGGCTAGCCAAATACTCGAATATGTCCCGATAGTCAGCCACGGTCCCCTCCTGAGTCAGAGCAAAGAACTGCTCATAGAAGCCTCCTCCCCCATCGGCTCAGAAACGCTCTAATAAACAATCCTTGAACTCTCTCCAGTTCCTGATAGGTTCTCTCCTGTCTCTCCACTGATACCAGGCCAACGCTTTCCCTTCCAGACACAAACCTGCCGCCGTTAGCTTCTCATCATCTGTCAACCCGTTGACTGCAAAGTAACGCTCCACCTTATGGATCCAGCCATGGCCATCTTCGCCCTCAAAGATGGGCATCTTCAACTTCCTCACCCTCGGATCCCTTCCATTGCCCCGGTACTCTCCATAACCTCCCATTCCTCGAAGATGAGGTGCTCCCCAAGTGTCCCGGTCCTCCCTCCAACGCTGGTATTCGAGTTCGTCGTCATAAACCCCCTTCCTCTTTCCAAATCAGCACCTCGACGCTGAAATTCAGCACCTCGACGCTGATATTCTTCTCTCCTTTCTCCAAAATCTGCACTACCTTCATATTCCCCCGCCTGCCTCCAAAATCAACACCTCGACGCTGAAAATCAGCACCTCGATGGTCCTTTCCCATGCTCATCTCCTCTCTAGAGAGTGGCTCTAGAGGTGGCATGTTGTCGCCCCTTTCAAGAATCTCCACCTCCGGATTCCTCTTCCCCCGGATTGGGTTTGGATTTCCTCCTACGCCATGGCCGTCAGTAGTCTCTCTCACTTCCGATGTCTCCGGATTGGTCTTCATCTCCAATAGTTTCTTCATCATTTCTTCCATAGCCGCGAACCTCCCTTCCAACCTGTCATTGTTGGTGGAGATTTCCAGGAACTTTCCCTCCAGATCTGTCTTCAGTTGACCGAACTCACCTTCTAATACTTCAACCTTCTTTCCGGCCATTTTTCTTCTATCGGATCCACAAAAATCTTCTTCCGGAGACGAAGATCTTGCTGAAATTTCAGAATTTCAGCCGCCGGTGGTCCCGAATCGATGCTCTGATACCAATTTGATAGGAAATACTTGAGTTCGCAAGTAACCCTAAGGTAATACTTGAGTTCGCAAGCAATCCTAACCAAAATCGGCGAACAAACAGCAGCCAAATGGCTGTCCACAGCAGGAAAACAGCAGAAATCTGCTGTTTACGGCAGAAAAACAGCAAAACCACAAGGAAATCTGAGAGAAAACTCAAAGAAAAGCTTGTATTCCACTAGCCGATGAATAAAACAGCAAAGATACAATTGATCCTCAATTCGAGAGGAGGATCGATCTCTCCCAAATCTCTAGACGCCGCTAGAGCCCAAAGAAAACCTAAATCTACGAGATCTCAAATTTCAGCCAAATTCAAGATGATCAAACCCTAGGAAAGTCTACTATTTAATGCCTACAATTCAAAAGGAATTCCCTAAACAATCCCTACAATCAAATTCCCTCCTAAAATCCATTAAAAAACCTTCCTATTCGGGCGTGCGGCTGAATCGGCGGCGTGCGTGCGGAAACGAGAGGCGGAGCTTCCGCCTCGTTATGGCTGGGCCGGTCCTGTGCGGACCGGCTGGACCGGTCCAGTGGACCGGTCTAACAGAATGTAATCTCTGTTCTCCGCCTAATTAAATTTTGATGTTAAGACATTCAAATGCAAATTTGAGTTCATTCATTCTCTTTAGCATCATTAAAACTTGCGATATGCATGATTTCAAAAGTTTAAAAGATTCTTTGACCATCAATATGATGCATCAAAGTTCTTATAATGTATGATTGCAATTGCATGCGAAGATAATTATGATTTCACTGTGTTTGCTTTTTAGTGACTTGGAGTTAAATACATTAGTTGTTGATCATATGTACATTGTGTTTGACGGTTTTAATTGGTGAAATACATGGGTAAAATTAAACTTTTAAGAGGGTGTTTGTATGTTGTCCTTGTTTTTCTCACATGCTTGATGTTAGTTAAACTATTATAAATGATGAAACTTGATCCACAAATAATTTTCATGTTGATCAAATTAAAAGTGTGATATTGAGTTTGAAAAATGCGTAAGATGGTAAATATAAAAAAAAATTCAGAGAAGAATGGTCATTTTTTGAGTTGTGATATGTTGAGACATGGGAAATTGTTGTATATAGCCAAATTTTTTAACATTTCTTTGAGCTTTTTACTCTTAATACAAAAACTTTCTGTCCAAAGGTTTTTATAGTATTTTTCGTATTTAATTGAAAGCTAGAAATGATGTTTGATTTAACTGCTTAAAAATTAACTGAAAAACATCAAATAAATTTACTTGAAAAACAGTAATTACACCTAACTATAATATATTATTGGATATTTGGATGCAAACTATTGGACTGGTTTAAATGTTATCAGGACCTACAAATAAGGATTGCAAATTATCACCAATTTTGTAGACGAGTTAGCATTTATGGAGACCCTTTGATTCATTTTCTTGTATTTTCTTTTTATTGTATCGTCTTTTTTTTTTTCAATTTATTTTCTAGTTGGAGTCTATCATAGGGTTATAAACATGGAATTTATGGCGAGGAACATGTTATTTGATGATGAATGAGAATGTATTTCACCCAACAGCTAAAATCTTTGTTCATCAATTGAGATATCAACTACACTTGGTAATGATGAGGGAACCTTTGGTCTAACTACGATGGGATACTAGTTTGTGTGACTAAAGAAAATTTACCCCTTCTTATCATGATCTTTTTTCTCAGACTATATTTTATCAAATTTGGTATAAGAACGAGTTGTTGCTTTGGAAAAAGCCACACCTGCTTCTAGCTTTCTTTATGCGATTCTAAAATAGCGTTAGGTGGAGGATTTTGTGTTAATTGGTCTAATACTAGATGCCCCATTGCTTCCTATTTATGCAAATAGGTTTTTCTTCATTTGCTTGTTTTAGGAGGGCGGCCATCTTAATCTCTAGTTTTTGCTTTGTCTAGTTTGGTTTCTAGAGTTGTAAGTCTTTTATCATTATCAATTATGCTGTTAATTATATGCTCTTTCAATTGATTATTTTTTATTGGATATTCATCAAAATTATTTTGGATATGAACCGGGTTAATGATATGATTTCAAATAATAATGACGTAGAATGCAAATACAATCTACATGATATTTAGACGATATGCAACCTAATTTATTTGAAATTGTTAATAGCAAATATCAATGAGAAATAATCAATTTTCTAATGTTATAAACATCATGTTAATTCTGTTATATATTAAAAATTTACTCGGTTGAAGATCATGTAGTGCCGAGTAGGGCAGTGTTTGTTGAAGTACTTAAATACCTTGTATGTAAATCATTTACCAAACAATGCTAGACTAATTTGATTGGAGATAAACTAATCAGTTGTTCACGAAAAGTTATATGATTTGTCACAAATATGCAATTTATCCTAATATTAACATATATTCTACCTTATTGTAATAGAGTTGAGTGCTATAAACCGTGATTTCCTTGCAAGTAGAACATCTCTCTAATGTTGTGGAGATTGTAGAGATTGATGGTGGTGGCTGTTGATGGATTTGAGTGTCAATCAATATAATCAGGGAGGATGACGAGGCGGCGCGGTATTGTTGATGGGTTGCGTCCAGTATGGAAGGAGTTAGAGCTGTCAACATTTGACCCGACCCGAACCCGACCCAACCCGAACCCGAACCGGGTCGGGTTCGGGTTAGAGATTTCAACCCGTTTGTAAAACCGGGTCGGGTTCGGGTTGACCCGGAAACCCGAAATCGACCCGGTTTGACTCGTTTTTAATTAATTTAATAGGATTTTAAAGGATTTTTATGAAAAAAATAAATGATATTTCAAAAAATTATAAACATTGTTGCCCAAATTAAATTAATCTTGATTTATTTTAAATTAATTGAAGTAAATCTTACCTTAATTTAATTTAGATTTAAATAAATTGAATTAAATAAAAAAATTTAATAAAATATACCAGAAGCGGGTCGGGTCGGGTTGACCCGGACCCAAAGCGGGTCGGGTTCGGGTTCGGAAAACCGACCCGTTTGCAAAAACGGGTCGGGTTCGGGTCGGGTTGAACAGTGTCGGGTCAATTTCAGGTTGGAACCGAACCCGACCCGTGACCCGTTTTTGACAGCTCTAGAAGGAGTATGTTGGAGGAGGAGGTTGCGTGCAATTAAATCATGATCCACTGCCACAAAGTTAGATCACCAGTAGTTGTAGGCAAGAGGTATAGAGGATGCTGTGATAGCAAGCGGGGAGGAGATGTTTGGGTGGGGCATGTTGGGGGTTAGGGTGATCACACATGCAAGACACAGTCATGTGATTAGGTCTCTAGTACTTGTATGCCCACATAACGGACATCTATGGCACTTGGGCACAACATATAACTATATATAGGAAATAATGCGTTTGAGGAATCGACAGGAGCGCACATGAATGTTGCAACAATTCATGCAAAGGTGAGGGATTTTTTATTTGATGATCCCATATACAAAAATTTAATGGACAAAGAGAAGAATAGAAAACTTCACACATAATTGGAGTTATTTGCACACAATTTTATCATAGGAAGCAGTTATTCTGCCATAAATAATTCTATGCATTCACTAATAATATATGTTCATCATGGAGCTCTGTTTAAAGAAATAGGGTTTACAAGGATAAGGGCACATATTTAAATACAATCTAATCTTATCTACCCCAAGAAATTTTAAGTTTAATCATATTCTAATTCAAAGAAGATAGCACCTAATAAAATAATAAAAATAAAATTCATCCATATACCTAAATAGGCCTAAAATGCTAAAAAATTGACCCATTAAGATATTTTTCTTATCTTGGCTTGACTTCTAGTAAATTTTGTGACACATTTTGGCTTTTCTGAAGGTACTACATCATTTAGATATGTAGTTCTCAGATAAACTTGGCTTTGTGATATTGATGCTACTTATCTCTAGAAGAACATCTTGAGGAGAGCATATATTTCTTTTTTTATTTTTTATTTTTTAAGGAGAACATATATTTCTAATCGTGTATCAGAAGTAAATTAGGTTATAGTAATAACAGCCAAAATATATTATTTTCTTACTAGCAAAAAAATTTGAATTAAATATAAGTCTTGAGATTTCTCACCTATCAGTAGATTGCCTTAACTTCGCTTGAGAATTCAAAGAACATAAAGAAAATTAAATTGAATTGGTTGAGGTTCAAATTGATACATAAAGCTAGAAGAATCTAAGTGCTGTTTGGTAATTCTTTTTAATTGCTTTACTTTAATCTGAAATATCCACGATTGATTTGTGCGGGAATGTGCTCAATGTTATCAATGCTCGGCTGAACAACTTATCCTTATCTATTAGAGTTGGAGTGCTTTATTCTGATGCGAAATATTAGAAATTAACAACAGCATAATATCATCAAACTGGCCGAAACTTAGTGTTGAAACTCAAACCATAGCCAACTCATTGGAGACTCTTCTAGTAGAATGATTAGCATTGACGTGGGTCCCTTTATTTTTTCTTATCACAATTTTCTTTTCTTTTTTTCATCTATTTATATGTTAGGTCTTTAGTAGAATACTTTCCAATGTGTTATATGAACATAGATGTTTCAGTAAAATTATTAAGTCATCATTTGTAACTGACTATCTTATTGCTAGCTTATTATGCAAGTTAGATTATTGATTCTGTGTTTGCGTTCTACTTTATTTGAGTACTTATTTTCCACCATTTATTGTCAAAATTTTCATTCTGCAAAGCATCATTTTTCTTTTGAGAATTGATTTGCTGATATAATTTTACTGGAGTTTTAAATTATTCTTGAGTTGCATTGTGCTTTATCTGGCACTTCTATCCCAGATCACCTTATTTTGATAGTTTTACAGTCTGCCAAGCGTCATTTATCTTCAAAGATTGACGTAGTTGATAATGGATTAGATGAGATGAAAGAACTTAATGCAGCCACCAAAAATGAGGTATGAGTCTTCTTTTTAACCGTTTGAATGCATTATGCCCCAAACATTTCTTTAATGAATGTTTTGCTTAAATTAACTCGTGGATTGATAGGTTATGCTATTGCATGGTGACACAAGTCTAGTTCATTTAGATGTTGAATCTGTTACTCGTGCTGTCAGGAATCTGGTGACTCCATAACTTGTCTCTGAATCTAATTTTTAAGAATATACGCTAATTATTGGTCTCTGATGCCACCAGGAGTCAAAGATGGATCTGATAGATGATGGCCAGGTATTGTTTATTGTCATATTCTTTATTTGTTGGTTTTGTGAAGCGAATTGTACGACTCTAGTTTCAACATTCACGACACATATGACAAACTTTTGATGTTCCTTCCAGAATTTTGCAGGCAGGGGATTATATGCACTTTGTAAGTTGGCTGAAGGATGTCAGCTTAAAATGAATAAGAAAACTTTTCAGGTCTGAAAGTTTTAACCATTTATTTGATAAATTGCTCTATCGATTAGTATTTATGTGACTTAAAGTTCTGAGCTCATCATTGTTCTCTGCTTTGTTTTTGGAATTTGCTTTGTCAAAATTTTTAACATCACTGGCTTAATTAATTGATGGCTTTGAGTGAAAACTCTCGCAATTCTAATGGACTCTGTTCTCTGTATTGTTTTTTGGTCTGGGATCTGTTGCTAATAATTTCTTGATTAAATCGGGTCACGCAAGCCTTAAGGGACTCACTCTCACACTCTCCCTTTGTCAAGTAGAGGAGAGTGTCTGATAACTCTTTTTTAGATTTTGGTTGCTCGAGAGAATTAGAAGCTGCTTCCTAATTTTTGCATGAGGTGATATTTTATTAGAGAAATTTTGAGAACATTCGAGGATAACATCCTTCAATTTGGCAAGGAGGATTCTGCACTTGATCACATGAAGACCAAGGGAAGGGACATCATGACCTCGCCATGAAATGGCGGATTCTGCACAAGATGGTATAGAATGGGACCCATTTATGGTTTGTCTACTCTTGGCCTATCGGCTTAGTCTGACCCTCAATGTATATCTATAACTCTTTGATGTCACTGATATCAAGCTCCACATGTGGGTGTATTTCATGCTTATCAGGCGTTCCTTCCCATGGGTCAAGCATGAGATTGGCCATCGTTCTCATCATGATATCGACCTTTGTGGTCAGTTCTATGAACCGAGCTTGAGTCACAAACTTGATAAAAATTCAATTCTCGTTATTCATTCCTGTTGATGACTTTCTTCTTGTTGGTTTCAGAGATCACCTTATCATAGTCACCATTTCCTACCTTTTTCAAAAAGTTATACTTTATTTTTGAAGGTAAATATGGTTGGAGAACAGAAGGTTATGCCAATTTGGGGATGACCATCAGGATATCTTACCTGAATGGAGGAGTTTAGGATTAACTTTTTTGACAAACTAGATTCTTCTTATGGCACCATCAGTTTTCTAGAGATGTAGGACAAAGGGGGGAGAGGAAAATCTTGTCACCTTCCTTGGAGGCTCTTCTCAGCCTAAATGTTGCCATCTTCTTCGCACCATACGTTTGTTACGAAGCAGCCTAAACCGGCCCAGGAGGGGCCAGTTCGGACTTCCAGGAGGCGGACTAAGCCGCCTTCTCTTAAGCCCATTACTTAAGTGGGTGGGTCCCACCTCCTTGGGCGGCAACTAGAGAGAGAGGAGGGGGTGGTTCATGCAAGAGAGGAATTTGAAATAAAATTATATTAGGAAGCTTTTGATTAGGAAGGATGTATTTAAAGAGGACGAGAGGCTAGGGTTAGGGCATGCTTGTATTGTTTGTTCTTTTGGAGAGTTCCTTGGCATTTTGGGCTCTAGATCTTCAATCTAGAGATTGGGAGAGACGATCCTCCTCTCGAATTGAGGATCAATTGTATGTTGCTTTGAGTTTTGTTTTGTTTTGTTTCCACTATCGCAATCTATCATTTCTAGTTTGATTTGTCCAAGTTTCTTGTTTCTTCTCGCTGTTTTGACCCAATTATTGCTAGGGTTGCTTGCGAACTCAAGTAAATCCGTGAGGATTACTTGCAAACTCAACTATTTCCTATCAAATTGCCAAGGATGTGTTTGCAGTCATGCTGCACCATTGTTCTTTTACAGGAATTTTTGTTAACAATGGGAAAATAAAGAACACTGAGGTAGGGAGCAAATTGAAGGGCAACTAGCATTTTTTTATTTTTTAGAAAGAGAGAACGAAAGCATGTGCAAACCGAAAGCATGCATTTTTGCATACTTTCTCTAAGCTTCTTAGGCATGCTTCATTTTTTCTGGTTAGATTTGAGTTGATGAGTAAGCCGGAGTCTCACAAGAAAATTATGGTGTTTTTTTAAGCAAAGCTGAACCTAACCCAAAAATTATTTGGGTTGACGAGGACCCAATTATTTGGGTCTAATTTGTGTTAGGTTATCTAGCTAGGTCTGAAGTTGGCACCTTTATAATTACCTTTAAAATAACTTTAGAAAGTAACTAATGAACTATTTGGTCACCTCCAAAATGCTATTTAGCGATATGCTGAAAATATTTTTTGTTATTTTATGGATGCATATAATGTCCTAAATGAACACCCTGCAACAAAATTCTCCAAAACAACGACAAAGTTTTGAATCAAAATAAATATATAGAATATTTGCCTCGACTAAGTAGTACATAAAACTAAGTTGTTGAAATTAATTCAAAATATGGCCTTCCAGGAGTCCGCTTCCAGTTCACGGCAGGCCATCCAGCAACCACAAACTTTGGGCGCCTCAAGAGTAAGCCTAGAGATTCATTTTATGTCACTTCACCATGCATACATTGGCACACACAAATGATGAATTATTCTGTGCGGATGCCGAACACCGTCCATACCCCAATGAAAATGCGTCACGTCACCCCTATTTGGTACCGCGGCTCGGTACTGCTCGATACTGGATGACGTAGCTACACCTGATTGGCCTTTGGACGGTAAGCTGTGTTCGGTGTACGTACAGAATAATTTCTCTCTCTCTCTCTCTCTCTCTCTCTCTCTCTCTCACTATGTCCCCATCTAAATGGTCATCTTGCATCGATCTTCTCTTATGCAGACAAGCTCCCTGCCACCTTTATCCTTGGAATCACCCTCACCCTCTTCAACCGAGTCTCCTAAGGTTGGGATTCTGCATATGGATTGAATTTCTTTTGCTGAATGGCTCTAGTTGCTGACTACAAGACATCTAATTAGTAATTTACCTTTACTTTTCCAGGTTCTTCGCCCATCAATAACCATATCAGCTGGGGGCCTGAAGGTTAAAGCCTTCTACCAAACACAATCTTCCTGATTAATTTGAAATCTATCCATGCTTTCTCTTGTTTGCGGAGTTAATTTTTTATTTGAATTTTTTTTTTCTGCGTGTTTCAGGAGCTACAGGAAGTGTCTAATCCTATACGGTTAGGGAACCCAAGAACAAGTCCAAGAATTCCTTCAAAGGCAGCAAACTCTCCTTCTGAACCAAACAGTGGAGCTTCCTCATCAGGCCGTTCTGTTTGGAAGCTACCTGGTATTACTGCTCTAACTAGAAGCTGGAGTAATGCAGGCTGATGCAGCTTCTAGCTTTATTAAGAATGATAACTTCTTCTTTTCTTTTATTTACATAACCAATTTATAGTTCCTTCAAGGAAAGTTGCTCTAAATTTGTTATTATCATCTGAGCACAGTTTTTGTAAGTTGCAACCATATTCTATTCATGTATAGGGTATTAATGTTTGTCGGTCGAGGTGTTCACAAGCCAAGTTTGACTGAGCCAAAAATTTTTATTTACGTTCAGTTCCTTAAAAACATGAAGTGCTCACAGCGACCTATACTTTTCTTTCTTTTAATGAAAACGGTGTTAGATTGGCTTGTTGTGATGCTGTAATATGCTCAATGTAAGCCCGAAATAATTATCAATATTTTAAGGTTTTTTTTTTAAACATTTTTGCACTTTTTTGCTTGAGGCATGCGCACCATCATCTTCCAAGTTTATTCGTATCTGCTGAAAATATAATTGGGCCGGTAAAGATTGGCAGAATATTATCTGTTTTTTTTTTCATGAAAATGCAGATTTGCAGTGGATGTTAGGACAAATTAGTCTGTGTGGACACCGAACGTCATCCAGAGACCAATCAGAATGTGTCATGACACCAATGTGTTCGGTACTACAGTTAGGTATTGCTCGGTATAGCTGCTTGGTACCAATGATGTGGCACGTTTTGATTGATCTCTGTGCATTTTTGTTCCCAGGAAGTGGGGTTGGATATATGAATTTTTTTATTGTATTTATTAAGAGTAAAATTCTCATTTAAATCTAATAAATTTATCAAATTCTTTTCTTTTTTTTTGGTTAGGCTGTGCCTGACTTGTTTGGTTGCCTACCGTTTGGGATTTTGTTTGGCAGGTTTTTGGGTGTTGTTTAGGTAATGCAAATAAGAGATAGTTACATTGTCTTTAAAAGGAAAAATTATTTGGAAAATATAAATGTGTTTTAATAAATACAATTTCTCCAAATATCAGTTTAAAATAAGAGAAAATTACATGTTTTCAAGTAAGTGCTCAAATTTTTAATAACGGAAGAACAAACAACAATATTTTTCACTCATTTTTTTCTCAATCAAATGAATTTTTGTTTCTATTCCTTAAAATTTTGGTTTTCTTTTCGTTTTCTGGAACTAATCAAATCAAATGTTAGAGTTAAAGTTTTAATGAGATTAATTTATGAAAAAAAGTAGTTGAATATTAAATGCTAATAATTTTAATCAGTGTTTAAATGAGCTTAAAATTTCTAAATTTAATGTTATTAAGGCATTTAAATATTTAAATGAATATTTAAAATTGAGGGATCATTTTTGAGAATTTTGACTAGTTATTAAAATGCCATTTTTAAATTAATAAATAAGTTTTAATTCATCACATGAGACGACCCTAAGCTGAGTTTGGAGAGAGTTTTTATTCTAAAAATGCAACTTTCAAGATAATTTTACTGTTAGTAGAACGTGTCAACACGGCTTTAAGTGGGAATATCAAATAAAATAATGAGAAAAACTTTATCTCATATATAGGCTTGGTTTGGGAGAGTTATTTTTAATGTTTTTTAAAATAATTTTTAGTATAATAGATAATTATTTTAAGAAGCAGTAAGAAAGTAATAGCAAATGAAATCATAGAGTTTGATTGGGACAGCAACAACAACATCAAGCCTTTATCCCACTACGTGGGGTCGGCTACATGAATCCTTTTTCTCCATTGTGTTCTATTAAAAGTCAAATTCTCACTTAAATCTAATAAAGAATTTTTATAGGATAATAATGAAATTGTTATGAAAAAATAATTTTTCAAAAAATTACTATAAATATTATAAATATGTATTTTTATAAAAAAATTGGATCGTTATTTTCTTTCCGCTACCGCACAATAATAAACCTAAAAGTAAAAAAAAAATGGTCCTTCACTATAATTTTTTTTTTTAAATAATAATAAAAAATAATGATAAAATTGTAGCATGTTTACGATATGAAAAATAAAATAAGGAGAAAATTATTTCAAATAAACTTTAACAAATTTTTATTTGTAAAATGTATTATTTAACAAGTAAATTATATCTAGAAAGAGAGGAATGGTAGAAGGTTTTAAAAATTTTTAATTGCCATACCACATTGATTTACAATGTTAGAAGGAACATTTATGAGAAAAATGCAAAATGGGAGAATACTTTGGAATATCTGGAATTACTGAAAGTTGGTGGGCTGCTGCTATGCTGGATCTGTTTCTTTCTATGCCCAGTCGCTGCGATCATCTACATAAGGCTTACCTGGACAATGATGAAGCTCCCGTTTTTGGTTCCCTTGGACAGTCTTCGGGCAACCAGAGAATACTGAATATTTCGTGCCTTAATATGTATTATCTGAGTCCAGGTTTTTATAGACCAGAGAGCTCTTTTTAGGTGGGATTCGTTCTGCATACATTACAGCCAATTTGTCTTTATGGTTGTTTGGCTCACTTGCTGAGTGATTTACTTTGCTATTTCTTTCTGCAGCTATGCCTGATAGTTTGTAATAGGTTTTTCATTTGTTATGCAGCTTTTTTATGCTGATAAGGTTTTGTTGACTGTTACTAGTATGTTGTGGTAGCAGTCAATCTCTTTTCTGTATTCATTTTGATTGAATGAAATGGCCTTAGGCCCCAATTTTTCCCAAAAAAAAAAAAATTAATATTAATTTGGCAAGAAAAAAAATTATATGAGAGCATATTGGTATCAATAATATAATATAGTGTTCAAGTTTCGACAAGATCCGAGTGGATCAGTTTTGTTGGCCCTCTCAATCATTCTTGATGGTCTTGTGAGTGATTATTCCGTCAGGTTACCGAATGAATCCGGAAGCCAATAATAACACGCCACGTCACTAAAGTGCTCGGTACAGACGCTCAGTACATGCTCGGTATTTCTTACCGTAAGCAATAAAAATTCGTCTTAACGACACTTTTGCCCAAGTGCCTAGGCAGATCTTGTTAATGGATCCAATTCTAACCATCAGCAAGGTATCCATGAGTGCTCTTTGGACAGATCAACAAATCTTCAATAACTTTTTCTGTTACTATTTTATCAGAGGACAATAATACCGAAAAGATGATTGACAAGGTTGACAGGCATGATGATCGCTTACATAGAGGCAAATAAGTGAATTTTTTCGGGAGAGAAGAGAGGAGGTCGTTATTAAAGAAGGAAAGTGTCAATCATATTCATTAATTTATCCTTTATCTCTATTAATTGACAAACTTATATATATTTCTTGAAAAAGATTTTAAATTTTATATTTAAATATTAAAATTTTAAATTAATTATTTCTTTATGAGTAGACTCTTGTAGTCTCTTAAATGTGCTTCTGAGTTAGCTATCTTCTTGGATTCTTATTTAAGCTCTTGTAATTGAACTTTTGGCTTCATTTTTTTTAATCCAATTGATATCCTACATTACTTAAAGAAAATTCAAGTTCATCTGAAGATTATATGATAATGAGTCTTTCTTTATTAGGGATGCTCTAATTTCTATGGCTCTCTTTGGAGTAAATTTAGATGATAGAAATGATGGCACAAATGACTGCGATGATGCAGTTAATGCAAAAGAACATCACTGCTACTATAAAATCCCTATCTTCTAGAAAACCTTGAATAAGGTTGCATAGAAATTCTTTATATTTGCATGTAGTAGTCAACTTGTAATAATAATAACTTTTTTTGTTACTATTTTATCAGAGGACAATAATACCGAAAAGATGACTGACAAGGTTGACAGGCATGATGATCGCTTACATAGAGGCAAATAAGTGAATTTTTTTGGGAGAGAAGAGAGGAGGTGGTTATTAAAGAAGGAAAGTGTCAATCATATTCATTAATTTATCCTTTATCTCTATTAAATGACAAACTTATATATATTTCTTGAAAAAATTTAAAATTATTAGATTTTAAATTTTATATTTAAATATTAAAATTTTAAATTAATTATTTCTTTATGAGTAGACTCTTGTAGTCTCTTAAATGTGCTTTTGAGTTAGCTATCTTCTTGAATTCTTATTTAAGCTCTTGTAATTGAACTTTTGTCCTACATTACTTAAAGAAAATCAAAGTTTAGGGTAAGATTATATGATAATGAGTCTTTCTTTATTAGAGGTGCTCTAATTCCTATGGCTCTCTTTGGAGTAACTTTATCTGTAAAATCCCCATCTTATGGAAAACATTACATAAGGTTGCATAGAAATTCTTTATATTTGCATTTAGTAGTCAACTTGTAACACTTGCTACTAGATGAATAGTTAAGAAATTTTCCAATTGTGCATTGGAATTAGTTCGTTTGGTTTAAGGGTTTTGCTATCAAGTATGTTTTCTTGTTATGAAAAATGCTTTTTTTGTTTAAAATTAAAGATATTATTATAGCTCGAGGAGTACAGATGAATGGATTAGACTTGTATCTTAAGAGCTATAATGAATCACATGCACAATACATTTTTGATTGCTCTTTCTCGCTTGAGATCCTTAAAGAATGCATTAATGAGAGACTTCTTTCACTTGGGCTATTCTTTAGCTCAAGTGCTTTACAATAATCTCCTATGAAATCACTAAAATCTTTATATTCTTATTGTTCATATCATTGCATGCTATTTTTGGTTTGAATGGAATATCATAACATTTAGGGGAAGCAACACTAAGACTTCTTTTGGGATGACTTTCTTGTTGCTTCTTAAAATAGTTTTTTAGTACAAAAATTCTAATTTTTGCACTAAAAAAAATACTTTAAGACGTAGTAAAAAAATTGTCCCAAACAAAGCCTAAATTAAAATTCTGATAGCTAAAATTCATTTTTAATGACTTAAAAGTAGAAAATGATCATTAAACGATTAGCTCCCGCAGCAATTTTTATTTCTCAATAACTAAATCAAACCCCATTATTTTTTTCAACTTTCATTTCCAAAATTTTCACCTTAGAAATTTCACCTTTTATCTCTACTAATATCAATTTATCTTTATAGAACTATAATCTTTATACAATATAAAATATTAAATTATTTACCCACACATTTGTAGCAATCAACAAAAAACAATACAATACAGCAATGACCAATGCAAGATGATTCCTGTCTTCAACTGGAAAAATTATTAGGTGCGGAGTGCACCGTCCGCACAAGCACTTGGTACCTAGCGGTACCGAGTGCTGATACCTAGCTTGATATAGTGCTTGTGCGGACGGTTCTCCCCATCCGCACTCTGCGCCTAATAATCTCTCCTCCAACTGGCAATTATCCCAACATTTGAATTAAATTTTTTCTTTAAAACAATAAATCACAAATATCTCAAAAAAAATTTTTTATTGTAAAGCTATTGGACGACATATATTTTCACAACTTTTGGTAAAAAGTTTTTGTTAATCGGATGAATGACGCGACAATTAATAACATACTATTTTGAGTAGGCGAGCACTGTGCACAAATAGGAAGTGAAGGGGTAACCTTTCGTTAGTTCGTAGCTTAGGTAATGGCAATCGAAGGGCCAAAAGCAACAGCACGTTGCAACCCATGTGGCACTGTCAGGTAAAGTACTACATGCCATTTATTAATTTTATTTAAAATTTTTTTTTTAAATAAATCATAAATTATATAATTCAAATCCTTATATCCTCTAATCCATGGAAGAGAATAATATAATAATTATTTATTAATTTATTTAAAATTATTTTTTTAAAAAATAAATCATAAATTATATAATTCAAACCCTTATATCCTCTAATCCATGGAAGAGAATAATATAATAATTGGTTTAGGCTCTTTGATTTTTTTTCTTTTCTAAAAAATTTCTATAAAAATATATCATATCTCTTATGATTATTTTATCCCTTCTATTTAAAATTAAGATATTAAATTCTGTATCTCTCTATCATCATAAATGTTTTAGCAAATAACAAGACTGGATTCTTTTTTAACTCATCATTATAATATTCTCAGCCAAAATTTTCAATAAAAAAGGCTTCTGACTTCTTACTAATTAAGCTCTATTCCTTAGAACAATGGCTTTGGGTTGTGGAACTTTGATCTTAATTAATTGAGAAAAATTCACGTTTAAGTTTTGTTTGGGATGACTTTTTTATTATTTATCGTAGAAAGATATTTTAAGGAACAATAATAAAGTAGTCCAAAATGAAATCTTAATTTAAAAATAAAACATCAAAAAATTAAAATAAAAAAGTAGTCTTATTATGTAATTAACACTGCACAAATATCAAATTTAATGATATCTATTTAATAAAACATGGTGCATACTAGTTAATATAATGTCACAACTTAGGCTAAATATTGTAAAGACCCATTATTCTTTATTCGTAAATTTAAAATTTAAAATTAATTATTGCATTTAGAAAATTTACTATAGCTAAATGAATATTATCAAGTATTTCAAAAAAAAAATCATATACACATAAATAAATCAAATTCATAACATACTTGAGATTTTTTACATGAAAATTTAAGAAAACAAAAATAATGGGGTTTGATTAAGGTACTTTCAAGTATTCCAAAGAAATTCATATACACATAAATAAAATTTCTTTTATTTCATTAAAATAAATACACTATAGTACATAGTTACATGCAAATGCTACATAACTAAAAAATAAACTAGTAATGACTGCACAAAAATTAAAATAGCAAAATACCTAGCAATTCATATCTGATCTTGAACTGCTAATTGACAATGTCATTCTCTTTTACAGATCCTGAAAAACTACGAGCAAACCACAATGAGTTACATCAGCTTGATCAGCAGGCCACACAACCGATCTGAATTTTTAAATATTATTTATTAAATATTTTTATTGAACGTTTAATATTTAAAAGTAGTTAAATGCAATCTAATACATTATTATTTGTTCTGAGAAAGGAACAAAAAATGTAGCAGTTATTTAATATATTTAAATAACAATGTTGAATAGATAAATCATAGACTAATTTATATTACAAAGCAGTTCATGTCATATAACCCGGTACATGACAAAATCTCAAAGGATTCTGGCATTTATGTCTCTCTTTTATGCTTATAGCATCATAACATGCCCGTAGGCAATAGAACATGGCTTATAGCCACCAAAACATGCCTTATAGGCACCAGAATAATCTCTGACACAGCTAGAATCTTAAAAGATTTTAGCTATTTATAACTTCTAACATATATTTTTCAATCATATAAGCATACATTTCATCACATAAGCATATATATATATATATATATATATATATATATATATATATATATATATATATATATATATATATATATATATATATATCATCACATTGTAATAATTAAAACAAAATTTAGCTCATGTCAAACTTTATAGTGTTCTATACCGGTAGACAATTGAACTTCCTACTGAGCAAATTTTCACAATGTTAGAATATAACAAAATTACAAATGATTGTGTAAAATACTATTTTAACATATTTATTGTACTATTGCATCATTTTTCGGTGTCCATATTATTTTATGTTTAATTAAAATTGCACAAATGTCAAATTACCTAGCATTAAGTTTCTAAAAAATATTCAATATATTCATAATCATGATATCTATAACATATAAAAGTTACGTGCTGAAAATTTTTCTATTACAAAATTGTAGTCATTTTTTGTTAACAAAAATATAAATTTAATCAAAAAATTTAGAAAATTTGGTATTTTTGAAAACTGAGATATGCATAATATGACATATGTCGATCCAAATGACTTTCCCAACTGAGTTGACGGCCGAAAAAAGCCTGAAGCGGCTCAAAACGTGATTTGCCTCTCCAAAACTCTCATTTTCTCTCTCCTTCCCTCTCTTGTTTGGATGACTATTCAAAGAAAATGGCAATGAAATAGTGAAAAAAAATATTGTATTTAAAGAATTCATAATGGCCTAGCGCTACGGAGCTCAAACCAGAGCCCTACGGCGCTAAAAAATTTGCAAAAACTTGAGAGCACAACATTGTAATGTCACTGTTTCGCCCTTTGGCTGAGTGTTGCGCTGCTGCATCCCAAAAGTGACATTATTAGATTTTGTGAAAATTCATACCAAACACTTGGGATACATTCTAGAACACTCCCAATCATTTTCATTCATTAAAACACTCCTAAATATTTGTAAATGATTGAAAAAACTCAAAAGTTCAATTTTTTTTCCTTTTTCCAATTGGGTCAAATGGGTAGAACTAAATGCTGAACCTAGAGGTGTCACAACTAAGGCATTGGAGGAGAAAGAAGTTTGTCGACTTCTTTAGACGCAGATGAGAAAACATTATTCATGGAGTTAGCGTATAATACACTGATGTTGTATTTGAGCGACAAGATGCTTTGCGAGGTCGATAAGGAAACGACAGCTGTTTTGACATCTCATTGAAATTAGAACGGATGTATATGATTAAGAACTTGCAAAATAAGATTTACTACAGGAACAAATTGTTTGAATTTAAAATATTTGACTCGATAAGTCTTGAGATTAACATATATGATTCAATAAAATTGTCATTGGTTTAAAAATTCTTTGAAAGAACCTTAATCAGTTGGATTTATAACAGTATTAATATCACTAATTAATTCTAATCTTCTAATAATTATCCTCCCAATACAAATCTCCCTATAAACTTAATATTAGATAAAGTCAAAAAATAAATACATGTTAATAAATTAAGATATAATAGTGATTTAAATTTTTATGAGGTCATCCCAAAATAATAAAATTTTCTTATTTATTTATTTTGTGATAACTGAGCTATTTTGGAATCTTGCAGTCGTTGCTTAAAAGGACTGGTTCAATGTATTAGTTGCTGTATTCAATGCCGAGGTACTTTGAGGGGCACATTATTGTGAGCTGCGCGTAGCACGAGCCTGCAGTCCTCTCTCTTTTCCTCTCTCTCTCTCCTCAAGAGAAATTAGTATGTGCGGATGCCGAACGTCATACAGAGATCAATTAAAATGTATCACGTCAACTTCTTCTTGGTACCCAACTCAGTACTGCTCGGTACCGTGGCTCGGTATTGCTCGGTACCGCAGCTCGGTACCACACGGTACTCGGCCGGTATTCCTGACGCATTCCGATTTATCTTCGGACAATAAATTATATTCTATGGCCGCACAAAATAATTTCTCCTCTCTCTCTAACACTTACGATTGTCTTGATGCTTCTCCACAAGTCATCAAGCTGTGCGGTGATGCGTGGAATCACTTTCATTCATTAATCTATTGAGGCTCGTTTGACCGCGAACAGTAGCAGTTGATAGTTCATAGTCGTATTGTTTGAAAACTTCAAAGAGCTTTTTAAGTTAATATTTTATGTTATTAATTAATGCTTACTTGATTTGATTTTGAATTTTTATCTCATCTTCAATTTTTTAGTTTGAACAACTCCATTGATTGTATATGCATCAGTTATTGATTGTGATCTGAATTATTTTTATCATACTGAATAATATTTAAAGAAATTTAATAATAAAATTTGATAATTATAAATCAATAAGAGTGATTGCTAAATCATAACAATAATAAAATAGGGGTATCAAAATGGGTCGACGGGTTGGGTTGGTTTTGAACGGGTTAGCCCTAATCCGACCCGTTTGCACTGTTTTTATAAACGGGTCAGGTATTTTAACCCAAACCTGCGCTAAACCCAACATGCGCGGGTTACTGGGTTGACTCGACAGGACCCGCTGGCCCGTTTGATTCAAAAATAGGGCAAGTGCATGTCAGGTAAGGCGGCATGACGGCAGGCGGTGCCTGAGCGGCTTGAGGGTGTGCGGTCAAGAAGTGAATGGGCTGGACGGACTAGGCGTTGTAAGAGAGGACCTGGAGAGGTGGCAAAGTGTGGAGGCACGAAGGGTCGGCGCATCGGCAGAATGTGAGAGTCGCAAGACGAGGCATGGCGGGTTGGCGACAGCGATGACCAATAGTTGTGATTGGACTACTGGACTAGACACGGTCACGTGACACACGAGCGCCAACGTACCGGACAATGGACACGACTAGACGTCCAGACGAGGTCATGCTCACGCTCCAGTTACGACACTTGAAAGCCATTTTTAGGGTCAAATCGAGTTGATTTTGGATTTTGGAGTCAACCCGAATCCCCCAATTTTAAAAACAGCTCGAAAACTCGAATTTGAACTCGAACCCGACCCAAATGATGGTTCAAGTTGTGTCAGATTTTGACACCCCTAAATAATAGTGATTTCAGAAGAAAACATTTTCGAAATAAATAGTTGAGCAAAATCCTGTGTAAATTGATAGATGACAGAGAATTTTTTTTTGCTTAAACGCCATTTGGGTTTTAATTTTGAAATTGTAATATTTTGTGATTGATGCGAGCTCGACACATTTGTGCTTATGTGATTTGTATTTGAACGTATTAAAATAATAAGCACATATTAATATTCAAGAAGCACGTGAAAGTTGAATGAGCCCATATGTTACATACATTAAAATAAAAATTCATGATTTGAAGTTTATGCAAGACCCGTACAACTTTCAAGATAATTTTACTGTTAGTAGAATGTGCCAACACGGGTTGTAGTGGGAATATCTAATAAAATAATGGAAAAAATTTTACTCATGTATAGGCTTTGGGACTGAAATATGATAAAAAAATTATGTTGATCTGGCGATCGACCAACGTCGGATTTCTGCTTCGCTGGATTTTTACGCCAAACTTTTGGCAGTCGTCGGCTCCTACCCGACGCCGGACTTCCATCCGTTGCCGGCTCCTACCCGACGCCAGACTTTCATCCGTTGCCGGACTTCCGTCTATTGCCGGACTCCTACCCGACGCCGGATTTCTACCCGACGCCGGACTTCTGTATATCGTTAGACTTCTACCCAACGCCGAACTTTTATCAATCGCCGGACTTTCGCCGAACTTCCATCCGGCAGCCTACCGACGCCGGAGTTATGCCTGAACGCTAAGTAACACCGGAGTTCTGCCCGATTGCTGATCGACGCCTGAGTTTCTCTTGACCGCCAACTAATGCCGGAGTTCTGCCAGGCCGCCGACTTTTGTCAGATTTCTACGAGATGCCGGATTTTCGCCCGTCGCTGGACTTCTGCCCATCACCGAATTTTCATTGGACTTCTACCCGACACCAAACTTCCGCCCGTCGGCGAACTTCTTCCCGTCACCGAACTTCTTCCCGACGTCGGACTTTCGTCATACTTCTACCCGATACCAAACATCCACTCGTCGCCGAATTTTTACCCGACGCATAAGACAGTAAACAAATCGAGCCGAGCCGAGTATGTGAGTGTTCATTTATTATTAACTTGTTCAAGTTTGGTTCGTGTTTGATTCAAGCTTTATTGTTTATGTTCATGTTTGGTTCGTTTAAATTAATAAGTGTTCATGTTTGTTCATGTTCGATTCATGTTCAGTTCGTTTAGTGCTTATCGAGCTTTGAAACAAATAAGCCTTAACAAACTATAAACGAGCTCTACTTCTAGATGTTCATTAAATAATTACATCGATCATGTTCGTGAACATATTTAGTGATTTTTTTTTAAATATCAAACAAGCACGTTCATGAACATATATAATGGGTATTCTTGAGTTATCAAATGAGCAAGTTCATGAACATATATAACTAGTTTTTTTGAGCTACCAAATGAGCTCGTTCAGGAACAAGTGATTTATGAATCATCTTATATTTGTTCATGAATATTTTAAACAAACAATCAAGCTAACATGGACAATGTGAAATGTCTCTTGTACATAAATCAAACACGAATCGAGCTTCTTATCGAGCCTAATGTCAGCCATGTTCGTGAGCTTTAAATGATGTTGTTAACGAACATAAATGAGCCGAACACATCAGTGTTCAATCTTGTTTATGTGAGACCTCGTTCCCTTACTGTTTCTCTCTGATTTGGATTTTCCTCTCAGGATCGTTCAGGACGATAGTGAGATCGTCCAGGCCGATCTGCACTGTAGAAAATATCGTCCTGAAAATAGTTCTGGGAACCGTCCAGGACGATTTTTTTGGTCTGATCGTCCCAGGACGATCTGGCGATCGGCCGGGCCGATCTGCTTAATGATATAAGAAAATCAGCTCGTTTTGAGGAGAGAGAAAATCATTTTTAAATATCAGATATTTTGAAGAGAGAGAAAGAGAGGAAAAGCAAAGGAAAGAAGTCCGATTTCGGGGCCCGCGGAGCGATTTTCGTCGTTCGTTGCTGTTGGATATTTTGTTTGTCTCGCTGTAAGGACTCCGAACCCTACTTCTGTTTTCGAAGATTTTGAGGTTTTGCAAAATGGTGCTCAGATTTGTGTTTCTGTAAGTGATTTTCGTACCCGGTTTGGTACTGGCAAAGATTTCACCGCAAAACTTTTGGTATGTTGTAGAGATGATTACTCTGCACGTTTTAAGTATTTTCTGGAAGATTTCGTCCGGTCCGTTTTGATTCTACGGGGTTTTATTTTGACTGTAATTTATTATGATGTCCGAATTGGTTTGAGCAGTAGAAGAATAGTCTTATAATGTTGCTGTGCACGTTCTGTATTAATTTAGTGGATTGTAATTTCTGGAGATTTTTGTGTAAATTCTGTAGACTGCCGTTACTCTGCCCGATTTTCGTACGATTTCTGATTTTTCCCGAAATTGATAGATTGAATTGATATGTGTATGACTATTGATATGATTGTTCTAGATTTCTTTAATATTGCTTATTGCATCGATTATTGCATTGACTATTGATTGAATTGATTGTTACTGAAAGACAAGTGGGAACATGGTTGAACGTTGGTTGGAGATAGATATTGACCTGTACAGGATGGTGGGCCGACGGGCTTTCCTTTAAACCATTGATCATTGATATAACGATTGGGAGTTATAAGGAGTTTTATATGCCGACGGGCGGCCGACGGGCAAAAAGAGTGACGACTCTTCTTGATAGAAACCAACGTACGGATATCTACAACAGCAATATGGATAACAACAGCACTATTGATAATAGCCAGTTTAACCTGGTTGATCATAGCTAGTGTTTGTGCTTGTCGAGTAAGACCATTGTATGGAATTGTATGATCTTGCATCGTATGGATTTCTTGACATGCATTGATTTATTGATTTCCGATTGATTTATCGATATTGATGTGAATTTATAGATTTATTGATATCGTATGGATTTCCTCGACGGATTTATTGAATTGATTGCATTGATTCATCGCTATCGATTGTATCGACTTGATTTATGGATTATCGATCAAGGACTATGGACTACGGATTATAGATATGGATTGTATTGATTCATAGATACTGGCACCGACATTGATATGGATTCTGCGTACTGATTCATAGATATTGACACCGATATGATATAGATTGTATCGATTGATAGATATCGACATCGACATCGATATGGATATGATATGGACATATGGATACTATTGATACGACAGATCCTGATATGCTATTGATGCATTGATACATTGATTCATCACGCCGATGATTGATTGATTGACTGGATTGATCGACTAGATCGACTTTATTGAATTGATTATTGTTATATAGATCTGAGTTATCGTAGAATAGATTTCTTTATTGAATTGATTGTATTGATTTCAATTGACCTGACGATTTCATTGTATGGATTTGATTTCGATTGTTTTGTCGATATGTTGATTTGATCGTTCTATGGATTCCCAACTGATTGATATAATTGACTAGAAAGTGCTTTATTGATTGAGATGATTTTCTTATTGTAGATCACACGTCGTCATTATGGAATGGTTCTCACGAATGTATTGATATTGAATATCGCATAGTGACATCGAGTAAATTGTATTGAATAATTAACTGACTGATTTGTAATAGTACGTTCTGACACGAGTCTCTTATTGATTGATTTGATGTTATGAATTGCTATTGACTGAAATAGATATTCAATTGATAAGATGAATATGATAGATACAATAGATTGACTAGACGACACGACTGATTGAACTGATAGTATTGATTGACAGAAACTGCTACGATGAATAGATATTGACTGAAAGCACTTATTGATTTGATCGCTGTGACGTATTGATTTATTGATTCTTTTGCCGCCGTACTAACTATTGAGTATTGATTGATTCGATTTGATTTGATTTCCATACCTGCATAGATTCATTGATCATAGCTGACTTGACTTGATTGACCTGCATATTGTTTCGATCGTGCTTTGATTTCAGTTGTAGGCTTTGGTGACCTGCTGGGCTAGTAAGCTCATTATATGTGGTTAATAATTTCAGGTGCAGGGCCTCCAGCTTGAAGATTTTTCTGCCGAGTTCTGTAGCTTTTAGTTCTGTAGCTCTTTGTTTTGTAGCCTTGGTAGGCTTTCTTTTGTAGTCGGTGCGGCTATTGTACATGTCTATTTTGGGACTTTTTGTCTGTACTCTGTTTGTACTATCTGTGAATTATAGTATCCGCTGCTATTTCTTTTCTGTAATGTAATTATCTCTGGCTCTGGATATATGTATGCATGGATTGATATGAACAACAGATAAGGAATTGATAGAAAAAAAAAAGAAAAAGAAGAGAGGCAATAGAACGATCAGATGAATCCTTTCGCTACACGGATCTTGGGGACGTCACAGTTTATTTAAGGATCAGTTATTTAAAATATTGTTCAAGTTTGTTTGTTTAGTTAATTAAACGATCACAAACGAGCTTTAATCAAATCGAGCAATGAGTAGCTCGTCGAACGCTTGGTTCGCTTGCAGCCCTACCGACGTCAAACTTTCGCTCTTCTCCGGACTTCCTTCCATCGCCGGACTTCCGCCAGTCGCCGGACTTCCGCTCATCACTGAAATTTTGTCTGACTTTTATCCCCAAACTTTCACCAATCGCCGAACTTCCGACCTCCATCGCTAGCCAACTACGATCCTTCTGATCTCCTTCACTAGACAATAGTTTTTCTGACTGCTTTCTGCTGCCGACTACGGTCCTTCCAACATTCATTGCAAGACAATGATCTTTCTAGCCACTATTGCACGCCAACTACGGTCCTTTTGACCTCCATTGCCAGATTGTGGTCCTTTCGACCTTCGTCGCCAGACAACGGTCTTTTATGATCACTATCGCCCGCCGACTAGGGCTCCTCCAACCACCGTCACTAGACTATGATCTTTTCGACCTCCATCACCCGCCGATTATGATTCTACCGACCAAACACATGTATCCATAGTGATTCTTTTAAATCACATCATGTAACACACGCTATATGGTATATATTTATTACATCAAGCTAAGGCCTTCCCCCAAGGAAGGTCCTGTTTTCTACTCGACTGCAAATAATAGTGGATTCATTTAAATTGGGCTAGACCCAATGAGTTTTCCCCTTTTCTGGATTTCCAAGTCAAAATATTAGTTTGTGTTATGAATGTTGCACCCTCTCTTTGATATGTATACGTGCTGGATCTTCTAACAAAGCTAGGACATTAAACTTTATATTTCTCTACCGCCGTGAATATTCCAGGACACAACAGGGACTATTATTTTTATTTTTATTGTTTCTTAAATTAATTTTATAATACCAAAATTTAAAATTTTATACTAAAAATATTTAAAGAAGTATATAAAAGTAGTAACAAGCGAAACTTTAGAGTTTGATTGTGACAGTTAAAATTTTTTATAGGATAATTATGAAGTGGTTATGAAAAAAATCACTTTTCCAAAAATTACTATAAATATTATAAATAATAGTAAATTGATAGATGGAAAAAAATAAAAATAAAAAAAAATATATATTTTAAAATAATAATAAAATAGAAGCATGTTTATGATTTAAAAAATAAAACAATAGAAAACTATCCAAATAAATTCTTAACAAATTTTTATTTGTAAAATGTATTATTTAACAAGTATATTTGTGATTCAACGGGCAAGATTATCTTGCTAAATAAGCTATTTGGTTTGCACTTTATTGATCATAAATATTACAATTAATATTATTTTTTGTGGGATAGAAATTTATTTGAGAATATATTGGCATCAATAATTAGGGGTGTCAATATTTGACACGACACGAAAACCCGACACAAACCCGACTTCCACGAGACACTGGAATTCTGCCCGACTTCCACTGGACGCCGGAATTCTGCCCGACTTCCACTGGACGCTGGAATTCTACTCGACTTCCACTGGACGCTGGAATTTCGACCAACTTTCAAGTTACGCCGAAACTTCACCCAATCTCCAAGTGACTCTGGAGTTTTGCCTGAATACCATCTAACACCGGAGTTCTCCACGGGTGCTGATTGACATCGGACTTCTACCCAATGCCGGACCTCCGCTCGTCCCCAGATTTCTAGTCGAAGTTGGACTTCTGCCCGTTGTCGGGTTTTCGCCGGACATCTACCTGATGCTAGATTTCTTTCCATTGTTAGACTTCTATCTGACGCCTCCCTTCTAACCTTCTTTGTTAGATAACAGTCCTTCTGATCTCCATCACCCGTCGACTATGATCCTTCTGACTTATGTCGGCCACCGCCTACAGTCCTTCCGACCTCTGTCGCCTGCCAACTACGGTCCTTCTGACTTACGTCGCCCATCAACTACGGTCCTTCCGATCAAATGAACACGTCAAAAGTGATTCTCTGTATTCACATTATGTAATGTACTCTACAAGATGTACATAAAGCTAAGGTCTTTCCCCAAAAAAAGGCCTCATTTGTAATCAACTGCAATAATAATGGATTCATTCAAACTGGGCTAGGCCATGTGGTTTTTCTCCCTTTTCAGGAGTTTTCCACGTAAAATTCTTGGTGTCTCATGTGAATGCTACACCCTCTCTCTTATCTGTTTGCGTGTCAGATTTTCGTACAATGCTAAGATACTAAACTTTATTTTTCTCTACCGCCGCGAATACCCCAGGACGCAACAATAATATGAGCCCGGATAAAAAATTTGAATAGATATAGGATATAGGGACCGATTGAATTATTAATCCATAAAATTATTGCAGGATATTGGTCATAAATATTATATTTTATTAAATCGCAATAAGCGTTTTCTTTCTTCTCCTCGTGTAATTCATTATTTTAATATTCTATTTGAAATTTTATTATTAACCTAGGAGGGTCTTGATATAGCCCTTAACTTTAACCAAAAAAGCATCAAAATATAAAACTAATCCCTTGATTAAGCTTAATTAATACAGGAAAATGTCCGCATCAGGGGGCTTTCGGATTGGTGGCATCCGAAATCTTCCAACTATTTGCAGCCAGGAATCGCAGGCGTTAGTTCAGAGTCGCCTTTCAGCAAAGCATATCGAAAGTCACTTGAACGGCTGAAATTCAATAGTGGAGAAGCTTAGAAAATCAGGACCGTCTGAGTAATGGACCACCCTAATTTCAGCCACTTGCAAGCACCTTCGCCATCCAAGGCAGAAGATATTAAAGAAACAAAGCAGCCATTCAAAGGAATTGGAATAACTAAGAAGGATTCGATTTTTTTTTTCCGATGACGAGGAAGCACTGTTCTTAGGCCAGTGAAAATCCCGGTCAACCTAAAATGCAACCCATACCTACACGGGTCAACACTTAAGGCTATTACTGCTTGCCAAGGGATTCGAACCAGGGACATAGGCTTTGCCGAGCCCACTCTTCACCACCCGGATAAACAGCGGTGGGTGAAGACTTTGGTTTCATTTAATTGGGAAATCTTTAGATTATATTATTTTTTGCTTTTAAAAAAATTTTAAGTTAAAAAGTAACTTTATAAAGCAGCTAAAAAGTCATCACAAACAAAGCATTTGTCTAGATTCAAAAAAAGAAGGATGACTTAAAAAAGAAGAAAAAAAAAAACAAAGAAAGAAAATTTTTATTAAATATTCTGATATAATCTTTTTCCAAAAAAAAATTGATTAATCTGGCACATGGAGGAAGGGATTCTAAAGATTTAATCATTTAATGATAGTGTTCCATGATTCAATTAATTATAAAAATAAAAAATTTTGGGTAAATATATGAGACCGATTAAAGTTTTTTTGGACAGTTTTTTTTTTTATTTTTTAAAATAAATTTTAACTAGAAAATTTTTATTAAAAAATTATTTAAAAAAATAAAAAAAAATTATCTCAAACGAAACATTAAAATCATATCAAATTAAGTTTATGTTGGAATGTTTCGATGCGCATCAACACTGTTGAAATTCATTTATAGTTTTTATTTTATTGAAATTTTGAGACAATTGAGAACTGTAAATGAATAAGAATGAAAAATACTTGCTTTATTATTATTTATTATTGTGAAGCTGTTTGTTTTTTTTTTATGAAGTATTTAGATAAATGCACACTTAGGATCTGTTTGAGATAGTTTTTTAGTTATGTTTTTTTTTTGTCTTCAAAGGGCCATCATAATTTCATTTGATTACTATTTTTTCACAATTATTTAGAAATTTCTGTAGTTGAAAGCTAATTTTTGTAACTATAGTAATGAAGTTCATTTCTTTACAATAACTTTACAATAAACTTCATGAAATGTTGTTGCCGTCCCAAACAGACCCTAAATATCATGTATTAGTATACTCAATTGAACAATTGGTTGCTATGTCCGTCTCAAATATAATTGTTCCAGAATGACTAACTATTTTATTTTATTTTAAAGAACAAGCTCAAAATAAATTTAATAAAAAGGATATTACAACCCAGTCCAAGAGATAAAAGCTCAAAAATACAAAGATATTTTCAGTAAATCAAGACAAACAACAACTGGTCTCAAGAAATGGCACGAGCCTTTGTACAAACAACCAGAAACCAAGCACATACCAAACATCATCCAACATCCTAAACAATGGCCACCAATTAGAAGAAGAAAAGAGACCACCAAGGTTGCCAACAAGCCAATGCCATCCAGTGGATGAGCAGAAGGCCACCTCATCATTGACCGAACTAAAAAATTAGAGTTCACCACCGAAAAACACGACCGCCAATATAATACAAAAATAAGAAAGGAGACCATAACAACAAAGGACATAGACCAACAACACCAATTACTTCTTTTTTTATTTTCGTTTAGAATGTTTGATAGCACCATGAAATAAGACTTTTTGAGCAGAGTGACTTACATTCAAACTATACTCATGAAAAGCATCTTTCGACTCATCCAATTCCTCTCCAGCATCTCTGCAAGACGAGGAGCAAGACCCATCAAACCAATTAGAATGAACCACAGGACTAAAAGTGAATTTGGAAGCCAATTGTGATTTCAATTTATCATAAGAGATAAGCACAATAGTAAAACGGTACATTCACAATTGGCCCCAAAACCCCAGCCGAAATAACATTGATACTAATGAAGGGGGAGTATCTAAACTAGGCTCTTCAACATTATTATTCACACGAGAACCCACAATAATGAGAAGTTGATCATCCAAACCAATACTAGCATTGACATTCTCTTTTGACACCAATCCATCCAAAGGACTGAAAGCTTAACAGACCACATGTTCCAAAGAACCCAAATTAGAAATTGGAGACTCAATAGGAGAAGCAATAGAATTAGTCATACAAGCATAAGTTCAAATTATCATCTTATTATTATCACAAGAAACAAACATAAGCAAAACAGATATTGGTGCCATATCAACCTCCTCAGCAGCACTGACCCTAGAAACCTCTACGCCAATATCAGCTACAACACCATTACCCCCATTAATAACCACCTCATTAGTTGGCGTAACATGCCAATCCACAACAATGACGTTAACATTTTTCAATCAATCAGAAACAACAGTTGTATTACCCATAGCATTCCCATCATACGAACGAAGATTAGAAGTAATAGTAGGACCAGTCTTTGAGACATGGGAGTGGGAGCGGCATTCATCCCTAACATGCCCAATGCAATTACAGAAACCACAAAATGACGAAAATTCCTCCATTTCCACCTTCTGATAAAAGCACACAACTAGATTTCTATTGGATGCTCTGATTATTATCAATTTTATTACAAATAAAAAGAATGGCCATTTAACAAATTTAACATGTTTTATCATATTAGAAGATCTTATCAGTTGCTAGCCTGCCGTAACTTCTCTCTCTCTCGTATTTAAAAAAAAAAAATATTGTGTAGACGTGCTAGCCAATCATGGTTCCCCAATTAAGTAATAGTATGAAATATTTAAAAGAAAGAAATTAATTACTTTGCTCTTAAACATAAGTACGTAATTATGTGCTCCAATTACTTCGAGCTTACCAATCAGCACATAATTATGGACTTCTTTAAAAATGAGTTACTTCGCTGCATCATATAAATATAAAACACCGGTATCCTTTTCAGTTGAGTTTACAAGATAATATATATTTGTTCAAAAGTAAATTTTAAACTTCTAAAACAAGATAAATCAAATAAGGCCTACAAATTAAGGGTTCATTTGTAATTTGCATTTGTGATTGCCGCTAATTTTTATAAAGCAAATTGTAAAGCTGCTGCTGTGGATAAATTATAGTAGAAAGTAAATTTTTAACATAAAAATTTATCAAAAGAAATAAAAAAATAGTGGCTAAACAATAATAATAATTACGATATGAAAAATAAAATAGTGAGAAAGTTGTTTCAAACGAAGTTTAAGATTTCGTTTGGGATGACTTTTTTACTGTTTTTTAAAATAGTTTTTAGTACAAAAATTTTTCGTATTGCCTTTTAAAATAGCTTTTTCGTGCTAAAATTTAATTTTTTTTACTAAAATTTATTTTAAGAAATAAAATAGCCGTTCCAAACAAAGCCCAAAATCTGTTAAAAAAATACATGGAACTTTGAATTGTAGTTTTAGTTTATAGTTTGAAATCCTATCAGTGATAAGTCCAAACGTGTTGACAATAGAATAAGTTATATAAACTTATAAAATAAAATATATTGGCTCAAAAAACCTTCCCAACAAAGAATAATCCTTCATCTATAGTAAAACATCATTGAAGTACATAAATGTTAAGTTAGGTGAATAATGTTCAAATTTTGAAAGTGCTAGATTCAAATATATTTATCGAGAAACTCGTCATTAATCCTTCATCGAAATTAGCTGCTTACCATCTTCTTTTATGAACATTTTTGAAGTGATTTGTTTTAGCTTCTCAACGTTTTCATCCCACGAAAAAAAGGCAAATTATTGCGTCTGGTGCACGGATTCGTCCGAACACCAATGCATACGCGTCACGTCATCAAAATATACCGGGATAGTGTATTTAGATGACGTGACACATCTGGATTGGTTGTCCGGACGTCAGGTGACCGGACGCAATAATTCACCTGAAAAAAAAGCGAGAAAACAATTAAGAAAAAGTAATTATTGTATCGGGTCAGTTTCCGGCTTGAGCGAAAAAAGTTGAAATAATTAATGGTCCTAAATCCTAATGGACAGGTGTCTGAGTCATAATATCTTGATCTAATTCTTCTCAAATGGGCCCAAAAAATTAACACATAAATTTCTATTATAATTTATAAAAATAAAATAAATTGATTTTACTTTAAAGATAATAATGAAGATATTTATTAAAAAATTCACAAAATTTAAGACAACAACAGAACAGCAAAGCATAATATGTTCCTTTTAAAACATTTTATGCCACATAAATTGAATAAAAAATCTTAGAAAAATATCTTCCCTCACCGTTCTTAAATAAATCCATAATTTTATTAAATAGTTTCAAATCAAATACCTAAAAAAAATTATATCCCTCCTAATAAATCATAGTCCTGACGGTCAGTCTCCCTCAATAGATATGTTACAGGCCTACATAATTAGATCATTACAGTGTTGTTTGTAGGAAAAATTCAAACTTTTTTTTTTCAAAAAAAAAAGTTGTATTTTTCTATGAACAGCCATCATTTTCACGTACCAAAATATTGAAAAATTCAATCCAAAGCCATTTATTCAAGCAAGTCAATTAAATTTCCTGATTTATCAGGGACAGAGTCAAGTGTTAAAAGTTCGGTTCTTTAAAAAGCTGCTAAAATTAACGGTGCCGAAAGTAGTCGAACCTTACATGATCTTTTCACTAATAACTCTTCACATTCGCCTTAAACTTTTTTTCAATATTTTTATACAAAATTTGAACTTAGCACAGGAGCAGGCACTAATCGAAAATATACACGCAGAAATTTCAAAAGAGAAGAGGAAGACTATATGAAGTTAGTATAAACTATCAAGTCATCATCAACATGGATTGATACAATTACTGTGGAGCGGTTACTGCTCTCATTGATCAGTAAACCTTCTTCGAGAAGAGGGATCTAAGGCTAAAGACGCTCGTCACGCTCCCATTGGCTCCGCTGCCTTCCACGATGCGCTCACCGGCGGCGATCCCATCGCTATCGTCACCCCTTGAGCTAACCTTTTCTCCGTATCCGATGCAACTGTTCACATTCAGGTTCAACACTCGAACTCCGGTGGGAACACCACTGCCGGCGGAGGAGACGGAGGTCTGAGTCCACATTTTACCCTTCTCTTTGGGACCCGCCCCGGTCCGCCGGATCTGCCAGACCGGGCTGGACCGTGCGAGATGCACTCCTCCACGGCCCGGGCTGGCAGCCCATCTCCGGCCTCCGCCGGACTCTCCGCGGGAGTTGCTTCGAGAGCAGGGGGCGCTGCTGACTTTTCGACCGGAGACGGATCCGATCGATCGAGGACGGCCGCCGGCTGACTGGCTCCGGGTGAAGGGCCAGATGTTGAGGTTGATGTTGAGATCGGCGCTGCTCCTGCGGTCCTTCTTCCGCAAGTTCTTTTCATGGTCCTTTTCACCGGATTTCTTTTCCGGCGCCGCTTTGAATAAGTCTTTCCATCGCTTGGAAAGGGACGACGACGTTGAAGAGGAGGACAAGAGGATGGAAGATGGCGACGGGGACGGTTCGGCCGGCGGGGCCGTTGGTGGAGAGGAAGGGGGTTGCGCTCGGCGCTCGGTGGATGGGAGGGAGAGGAGTTGGAGTGGGAGGAGAACGCCGTCGAGAAATAGCTCGTCGGCGGTGAGGAGGTTGGAGGGCGGGAAGGAGGGATTGCGCACCATCCAGAACTCGAACTCCGGGGAGGAAGGACTGGTGTTGCTGCGCTGTCTCGGTGCTTCTTCCACTTCCATTTTCCTTCTCTTTCTTCGCTTTGAGCTCTCGATCTCTTTCAACTATACGAAACTCCGAGATGTTGAGAAGAAGGAAGGCGAGGAAAAAACAGGGTAAATGGCTCTGCTTTTGCTGTTCGTGGTGGGCTGCTTATCTGCTCTGCTTTTTGGTAGTTAAATGGTAGAAGTGTGGCATTGGCATTGGGGGTGAATGATGAGAGAGTGTAACAATAAAATGCTGTTACTTGGCATAAGCACATGGGAGAGAGAGGGCCCACATTTAGTAAACAAAAAAAGTAAATTTTAAATGATGGATTGGAATTCGAAAAAGCAGGCGACGCCGACGCTTTTCCTGTAGCTCTCGGTTATCGTTGGCTTTTTAGAAGGTAGGAAGATAACAGAGGGCTTGACGTTGGCTTACAATTATCGAGCATCCACAAGCCTGCAATAAGAGCGGAAGCTGAGGGTAAGGAGGAGTTTGGATCGTGTATTAGTGGGGCAATCTGGATGTAAAGAGACGTGACAAAAAGATTTTTTAACTCAAAGTTTTTGTACTGTATAGTATGATGATTTAGAAGTAAATTTTTTTAATGTAGATGTACTGTTAAAAAAAGGGTGGAGAGGCAAGCTTGGTATGAGTTCCTGAGGTGAAAAATAGCAAGAGGGCGGAAAAAGGCAATTCTTTATCCAAAAGGACCTAATGTTGTACGGACTATTTGTCTCCTGAAATATTGTGAGCCAACAAGGGAAAAGGTCGAATCTCGAGTAGGCATTCTGCTCGAAATATTAGATTGATATATTTTGCCTATTGGAAGCTAAATTTCGTGGAGGATCAAAAATTTTGTTGTGTCCCTAATAACATCTTATTTTTATATAAAAATTCAACACATAATCAGATAAAAGAGAGTGTTGTGGCGTTCATAAGAGATACCAAAGTTTTTATATAGAAACCCCTACAAAAGGAGAAAAATTATGGGGTCTTGCTCATTTTAAATGAATATACTAGTATTTGCATTTGATTACAAATGAGATCCTTCCTTCCGGAGAAAGTCCTAACTTGATGTAACAAATATATATTATATAGAGTGAATTACATGATGTGAGTTAGAAGAATTAGTGTTGTATGTTCATTTGGTCGGAAAAATCACAGTCGTCGAGCGATGTAGGTTGTAAGCACTATAGTCATGTGAAAATGATCCGAAGGACAATAGTTGAGCCACGGAAGTCGAAAAGAGTGTAGCTGGTGGGCGACGGAGGTTGAAAAGACCATAATCACCGAGTTGGGTAACAACAGTCGGGGAGACCATAGTTTGCAAATAGTAGTAGAAGAAATTATAGTTGATGGGCGGCAAAGGTTAGAGAGACCGTAATCGGTTGACGACGAAGGTCAAAATGACCGTAACCAGATGAAGGTAGTCGGAAGGACCGTGGTTGGGCGATGAAGGTCGGAGAGACTGTAGTCGGCGGGCGACGAATGTTGAAAGGACATAGTCAGGTGAAGGTGGTCGGACATACCGTAGTCTGTGGGCGACAACGATAAAAAAGAATGTTATTTGGTGACGGAGGTCAGAAGAATCATAATCAGCATCGTTGTCAGCGGGCGACGATGGTTAGAAAGACCATTGTATGGAGATGGAGGTCAGAAGGACCGTAGTAGGTGGGCGACGGAGGTTCAAAAGGCCGTTGTTGGCGATTGTGGTTGGGGAGATTGTTGTCTAGTGATGGAGGTCGAAAGGACTGTAGTCGGTGGCCGATAGAGGTCAGAAAGATCGTAGTCAAGCGGCGGAGGAGGTCAGAAGACCTTTGTAGGCGATGGTGGTCGAGCGGAAATCAGGCGAAAATCGGTTGTAGGGCGTAAGTCTGATGACAGTTGGTGGTCAAGCGGAAGTTATGCAAAAGTCTAATGACAGAAGTAGCGGGGCGTAAATCCACCAGCTGGCGTAATTTCGGTGACAGTTGGTGGCCGGTCGAAAGTCCGATGACAGTCGGTGGCTGGATGATGGTTGGGGAAGAGCTTAGTAGCAAGAGAGATGTCAAATTTCTCTTCATATCGTCTCTTCTTTCCCTTCATCTCTATCACCCATTCTTCTGACTGGTCCCCTTCATGTGAAGAATGAGGGATTATTTATAAGTTTGCTAAAATCGCTGTTTGGATGGTCCTAAATTTAATTTCAAAAGTTTCAAATCAAATTTGACTCGAGATTCGTTTCCGATCAAGATAAAATTTCGACGATATATCAAACCTAATTATAAGATTTATGATATAATTTTTAAGAAATTGTAGTATGTTTTTTTTAAGAGAAAATTTAGGTATGGGATATTATGATTAAAATTTAATTTGAATGAATCTCACAGTCATTGCAATTATTTTGAAATAGTATAATCAGGGGCGGAGCCAGGATTTTTTTCATGTGGGGGCACAAATCGTTGAAGTGAAAAAAAAAACCCCTCAATCTTAAAATTTTCTTTCGAAATACTTTTCCATATCTAATTTCAATTAAAATGATATTAATAGGATTTATCAAGTAAAGAATTCAAAATCTATTCTTTGTCGGCTTAAGGCCATAAAATCATATGTCCAACTAAGCCAAAAAAATATATGTGAGAAAAATAGTTTAACGATACTCTAATAAGAAGCTGTCATTTAAATTTTTTAATATACTATACTCCACAATAATTCCATGTTTAAATAGAAATAACAACAAAAAAAATCAGAAAGCTAGTTTGACCAATTTTTCAACAGATGAGATGTTGAAGCTCCATACCTGAATTAATTCAGTCCAAGTTGAAGTTGTCAGCACTTCTTGCTAAAATATCCGAATACGAAGCATGTGTAAACGAGTTAGGTTAGCTAATGCCTCAACAGGAATAAAACCATATAAATCATTGTTGGAGATGTCGATTCGGAGAAGGAGAAGCCGACTGAGTCATCTGATGGCTGCAGGGATCTCGCCAGAGAGATCGTTACCCGAGAGGTATATGAATTTGAGATTGCGAATAGAGGAAATGAGGGGGAGATGCATGCCATTAGGCCGATTGCCATGGAGATTGAGAACGCGAAGCTGGTCGAGATGGAAAAGTGAATCGAGCGAGCCGCGAAGGTCAAGTGATGGAAGAAATAGTGAAGTTACTCGACCAACGGAGCATTTAGCACCGCGCCATTGCCCAACGCAGGCGTCGGAGGTACCATTTAGCAGCGAGAATGCAGTGGACGTCGGCACGGTATCAGAGTTCATGTATTAGGGCTTCCGCGAAGAGCAGAAGACAGAGGTCGTCCGACTCGTCCGTTTCACGCGTTAAAAGCAGAACGCGGATTTTGACCTTCCACGAAGAGCCGAAGACGGAAGGTCGTCTGTTTCACGCGTGAAAAGCAGAAGGCGGGATTGCGATTTGGGACGAAAAAAGAAATATAATAATACTATTTTAATTTAATAGGTAATTACTGAGTCATAAATACACTTAATTAGTGAATATTAATACACTCAGTGGGGGCACGTGCCCCCAGTGCCCCCATGCTGCATCCGCCCCTGAGTATAATACATGAGTACTCAATAATAATTATATTATAGTTACTTCAAAGTAAAATTTATGACATCTAATTTTATTATGAGCAAATTTTGGTGAGGATATGATAACCCAATTTTTTTTATTCTTTTTTTTAGAACTTCTTTCATTAGTTTAATTTTTGTTTGACTTTTGTAAACATGTGCTCTATCAACTATAATACTTAAGGGAAAGTTCATTGCCACAGAGGGCAGAGGCATGGCCACATGGCTGAGAATTTTCTCTTATTATATATAGCCTTTGCCCTCTCAAAAGCACTAATGCGGAAGCAATGACAAATAATAAGTTTTATTTTAATTTTAAAAAATTTATATAGAATTTTACTCAAAGCTTCTTCTACTCTCCTGATACTTTTCCTTTGTGCGATACTCCTTGATTAATGACCCTCAAGAGTCATAAGATTGCAGAATTAGAACTCCATATTTTAAATCTCATTTACTCAATTCAGATTGCTTATAACAAAGCCCCCTATTGTTGGATTTGATGATCCTCAACAATCTTTAGTTGTTCTCAGGCAAATAACTCATTTATTTGTCTTCTAGAAACTACCCCTTTATAGTGGTCATTAAGATTAAAGGTAGAAAGGCAATTTTGCCTTTCATTTGTACTCATGCTTTCAACTTAAATCAATTCTTGTAAGATGGAAATTAAGCTGCTAGATGGATAGTCAATCTCGATTATCTTAGGCTTCGTTAGGGACGACTTCTTATTGCTTCTTAAAAAGCAACTTTCTAGTATAAAAGCTGCTTTAAAAAGCAGTAAAAAAGCCGTCCCGATGAAATTTTAGTTTGATTCGATCACTCATTGTAGCTATATGAAAATTTGCAAGAGAAAAAAATTATAGAGCTTATGGATTTTATAAAATACCACAATTTATTAAAAATTAATATAATGATAGTTTACCTCTAATCAATTGGAGAGAGCAATTATAAAACTTATGCTAAAGCACTGAGATAGATTATTTGTGTGTATTCTTTAATATGTCTACAAGTAAATAGTGATATATAGGAACTACAAGGAACTAGGAGAGATAGTTATAAGGTAACTCTGTAGTGGTACAACATTAGTCTTAGTCTTATGGGGTTGGGATATATGACTTGCTGTGTAGGGCTAAAATGTAAGCCTTATTATGACATATATACATTTTAAATTTGTATGTCTTTTGTGGCACAAGCATTTATGTGACACATATTTTTCCATGGCTCAAGTCTTGTTATGGATTTAAGTTTAGGGGATTATGATTTCTTATTAGTTGTATGAGAGAGTTAAGAATAGTACTAAAAGCAATATAATTACATCGACTGAATTGAATAGACAACTATTTGTAATTTTAATGTAGGGCATTTTAATATGTATTAAAAACATTTCTTGTAATTATCAAGAGTGAAAAATACTATGAATAACATCCTATAATGATCAAAATCCTCATATGATGATTTTCCTTAGTTATACTAGCTAGCCTGCATATACCTGATTTCTTGGATAACTAGTAATGGTCAACGGGTGATAGTCTAATATAAACTACCTATAATGATAGTTCTATTTATTTATGTGAATATATCATGTAGCTCAATAGTATGTATGAGCATATTAAAAGTGACAAATCAAATCTTTGATGTTATGCTAATACGAATAAAAGTTTAAAAAATTGTCCTCAATAAATTATGGCCTCCATAAAATGGTAAAAATGTCCCAACATTTTTGGATAAATTCATTTCTTAAAAAGTAGTATTTTGGAACAAATAATTCATAAAAAAATATACATAGAGGCCGGTCAGAATCATTTAGTATGACTTGCACAATAATAATCATATATTTGATAGAACAAAGACCATCGATGCATATAACTCTTAGTAAGAGCTTTTTAGGGAATAGTTTGATCACTCGTGGAAGCCAATAATAGTGATGTGGTCCATGGGCTTCAAAAGACATGTCAAGAGAGAAGTGAATTGTATAATGTTGAGATAAGGTAGCCATACTCTCCTCATGGGTTCAATGGAAGTATATGAATAAATAGATTATTGAGAAAGGGATTGTGAAGCATCAAAACATAAAAGAAATATACTTCAATGAATTGAAAGATTAATATATTGATTTACATTTAAATTTATATTTCAAAATGTCCTTTGTTGATATTAAAGTGCTAGGTTGGTTTTAGTTTTATTTTGATTTTTAGATTAATATTTTGGTAATATTTCAAAGATGATATGATAAAGGATATGATTTTTAAAAGATCAATTAGGAAAGGATTGACTTAGGAAAGATCTCAGTGGAATCCAAATAAAGATGGATTATGGGCATATGACCCACAAAGGCTTAGGATGCCAAAAATATTCTATTATATTTTGGTGACTTATTTTTTAATGATTAGTCTATTAAATTTATATTAAAATTTACCGTTTTATAAAAAATAGGTTTATGATAAATACTTAATGATCATGGTCCTTTTTAAAATTATGACAAGATAGAACACACATTATAATATTGACCAATCTGCTATGTTTTATAATCATAAGGTCTCAACTAACTTAATTGATAAAAAAAATATTATTATTAAAATTATGAGATAATTTTTTTTAATATTAAATTTGTAATATAATTGCTAAAGACTCTACTTCAAAATCGTGAGGGAGTTAATTGGGTTTAGGGTTGAGTTTTAATTTAAGGCTATATTGTTTAGTTGAGGCTCAACTTAAATTAAGTTAAAAGAAATTAAAATAGGGTAGGTCTAAATCTTGAGCTGGTTCAAATTGTTTGATTTGTGAAATAGAAAATGTATTGTAAGTTGAAACAAAATTAAGAAAATTATTTGGATGTATTTTTGAGATAATAAATTTCATTAGATTTCATTAATTTTAGTATTATATAAAAATTAGTTGTTTGAGTAAAGTTTAATTATTATAATAATAATAATTAAATATTCTTTAATGAATGTTGATCTCTAAAGATCTTAGAATTACATTGATTCCTAACTAGCATGTTGCCTAGCACAATTGATCTATTGGAGTCTTGTGACTGAACTAATCTAATTATACATTATTTGATGTAGTCGCAAACAAGTGAGCAACTCTTATAAGAATTTTAATTGACCCAACAAAGTTTTAATGATTCATTATGATTACCTAATATGATCTTGATAGAATTTATGTGATCTTGTTTGATTCAATTAGCTATGTTGGATCTCAATTTTCTTATCACTATCTTAGTTAATAAAACTACTTCTAATTGGTCCAAATAGATCCTATTTGATAGAAATTGCCTCCTAATATATTTTTCACAAATATTTCGTTGAATACTAAGTGAATCCTATGTAATGTAATCGAATCCTAAAATGCACCTCACAATCTTTATTCACTTAATATTAGTCCCCACTTATTGAGATGAATCAATGGATCCCCTAATGGGTCCTAATCAATCTCTTTGGTCACAATGACCTTCATTGAACATTTCTTACTTGGATATTGATCAATCATGATTGATTTAGGTGCACTTAGCTAGCCTAAATAAAACCCATGTTGTCCAATTACTCCTAATCATTTTCAATTTAGTTTTCACTAATTTGATTGACATCAAAACCTTTGCTAACTACATAGACTAAATTGGACATTGCTTAAAAAATTATAACACTAATTAACCAAATGACTTCAATTAAGTTCATAGAACTATGATTTATTCAATTTAATTAAATTTGTCAACAATTGTTTTACATAGGTCAACCTGAGTTATCCTGTCCTTTTTTGGACCAACAAGATCTCTTAGCTAAATATCTCACATATTGTTGTCACTTCAGCCAAATAAGAACATGAGTAAACATAATTCCCTCATGATCCATCTCTAAATAGTTCAAATGATATGTTTGATCATAATTGTCATGATTACCTATAATGGGTTTTCAGGATTGACCCATTAGACTAAGGAAAGGTCCATACTCATTCAATCTCAATAAATCCAATTAATCACAATTATTGAATCGGGATTTGGTTGAACAAGAGTTGGGCATTGTCCAAATAATTTGTGGTCTTTAACTTATTTGGCTTACATAAATAAATTAAGATATATGCTTCATATAAATTAATATATATATACATTGCTCCCCTCCTTTTTTCAATGGCTTGAACAGTTACTCCAATACATTCATTGAATAATCATCTTCAAGTTACCAATACGAAAAATAATTATTCATCTACATGCCTACTGTGACTCTAATTGGGTAGGTGATGCCACAAAACTCAATTCAATAGTAAGCTACTATGCTTTTCTGGGCAATGCAATGATCCCTTGGTTTGTAAAGAAGTAGTTCGTAGATGCCCATTCAACTCCTAAAGTTAAGTATTTCGATCTTGCCACTTTCTCCATTGATATCATATATGATGTCTCTTTCAAGAAGTCCTTATTCCAATACAATAACTCACCCCTCTTTACTATGGCAATGTCACAATTATTGCACTTGTAAATATTCTTTCACGCTCATACAAAATATGTTAAAATAGAATATCACTTCATTCAATATTGCAATTAGTCTTAAACAATGTTCTTGCATCACATCACTTTTCTAGAACAGCTGCTGGATATCCTTATCAAATTTCTCCTCATCCCTCACTTTCATCATCCAAGCAGATGCTTTAGGAGAAAACTATCTACTTAAAAGGGATCATAATATTCAAAAGCCTACGTCAATTGAAGTCATGTTTGTACTATCCACCTTAAAACCTCCAAAAAGCAAAATGATTACAAAACTTTCAACACAGATTACCAAACCAACAAAATCACGAAACAACTCATATCAATCCTAAATATTTCAATCACTTAGATTGAGCCATGACTTGTTATAACTGACCAATATTTAATGGTATACTTAGGGACATATTAGTTCTTCAATTCTTCAAGCACTTTTGAACATTCCTATTAGGGTCCATCAAATTGATTCAACTGACATTTTTAACTAAAATGGGGTTGGTGCAGCCAGTCCCCATTGCAGATTTGACAATGGGAATTATGTTAGTCTTAGATTTGATTTGAGATAGCTTTTTTACTGCCTTCTAAAATGATTTTTTTAGTAAAAAAATTTTAATTTAATAAATTTTTGTACACTCAAACACCTCTAAAGCAGAATCGGACACTGCCTGGCTCCGCATTGGCTGAAACCCGAGCCTATGGGCAAACTGGTATTTATAGATTGGGCCTTCAATGGGCTGATTTCAGTTTCTGGGCCAACATCACATGTAGGTTATCCTAGTTCAAGCGCACGTCAATTAGGCCTTAAATGGGCTGATTTCAGTTTCTGAAAGAATAAGGCTCAAAAGGTTCCTCGAATGGAATTTGACCTTATTCTCTGCTAGCCCACTCAGTTCACAGGCTTTCGAAACATTCCACGCAAGGTGCTATTAGACACTCACACATCGGAGCAATTATTACGTCCAGTCAAAATTGAACGTATCTGAATATATACCAAGCAATACCGATTGCTCAATACCGAGTTTTAGGTGATGTGGCATGTGGTTATTGGTCTATGAACATGTTCGGTGACCGGACGTAATAATTGCTCACACATCAACCTCTTTTTATACATTATTTATTTATTTATTGGCCAATAGTGACTTGGCTTTACCTCATGATGCTATAATAGAAGGCTTCCTGAGAATTTTCTTATGAAATAAATAATTGAAGCGAGTTTAGAACTTGGTAAAATATTAGGTAAGAAATGGTGAAAATTTAGTAAAGTATTATACACATTATTTGTATTTTGTGTGGTTAATAGCTAAACATACATCTTTCAATTATAAGAGCATTGGCTCGATAATTATGTGTGAAATTTGCTTTAGTATTGGGGTGTAAATTAGGCAAATTTTAGCTTGATTAATTAATCGAGTTTAAGTTTGAGCTTGGATTTAATTTAGGAGTTTAAGGAGCATATGAGCCAACCCATTTATTAATGAAAGATGAAAACATATATTCTAATAATGATAAAAGAAAAGAAAAAAAAAAATTAATCTATATATAAAAGTGGTATATAGTTTTGAAATATTTTTGTTACCTTTGTTTTTAGTCTAGTTACAGTCAGTAAGGTAATTCTTTCTTTTTAGAGTTCTTTCTTGGGTATATTTTTGGAACTTCTTATTATAGAAATGAAAGGGGCTAGTCCCACAGTTTTTTCTTTTAAAAAATAAAAGAAGAAGCTGGCCCCTACAATATCTTTATTTTTTTTTTTGACGAGGAAGCATTGTTCTTAGGCCAGTGAAAACCCCAGTCGACCTAGCTTGCAACAAACACCAATTTACAAGGGCCAACACTGAAGGCTTTTACTGCTTTCCAAGGGATTTGAACCAGGGACCTGGGCTTTGCCCAACCGGCTCTTCACCACCCCTGCAAGCAGCGGTCTTTGCTCGGACTTCTCGTTGCTTCATTTATGATGATAAAAAAGTTGCGCTTCAATTGAATTTGTTGCATTGCAGACAGTTCTTTCTATTTTATTTTCTAAGAGTCAAAATTTACACAAGACAACTCAACAGGAAGAGCTCTAGTAGCAATTGGCTATATCAATAAAACAAAACTACAAAATATGGAATTGATGAAGGCAAGTATAAAAATCACACAGAAAAAAAAAAAAAAAAAACAAGTTCATTACAATTTCCAGCCCTCATTATTCTGCTAAATATCTATATTTTCTTTGCTTAGGCTAAAGTGCCCCAACTTATGTTGTCGTCAGTTGCTTCCTACGTCTCCTATTTTGATTGCTAACGCAACAAACAATTAGAATTCACGATGCTGAAGGAAAGCCTTTAATATGTCACTGATCTTAACTTGTAATTGCGAAAAACTAAGGCTTCGTTTGGGACGGCTTTTTTATCGCTTTCTAAAACGGAGTTTTAGTTAAAAAATAAAAAAATTTGTACTAAAACTCCGTTTAAGAAAGCAATAAAAAAGCCGTCCCAAACGAAGCCTAAGCCGTAGCTGTAGTTTGTACTTTGTGAATTATCACTCAAAAAGTTGAAAAAAAAAAGTGACGAGTGAAACACCGCTAAATTCACTTCCAGTGTTTTTGTGTTCTTGAAATTGGTTGTTTCTATGATTTTATTATTTTTATTCTTATTGTTAGAATTGCATGGATGTGTTTAGTTTTTGGAACTTTGTTATGTGTGGAATCTGATTGTGTTGATCAATCCGATTGTTCTGCTGCCTCAGACCTCAATTTTCTCGAGCTTGCTGGTAAAACTGGTGTCGTTGTGCTATGAGACGGACTAAATGGTTTTATTTCATGGTTTTTTTGAAGAGTTGCATCCCTTGGGGTTACTTGGCATTCTCTTGTATTTTGAGAGTGTAGATATAGAAAATTGTGCATGTAAGAAGAGACGCAAGGAGATAGTGAGAGAGAATAGAGATTTGCTAATTTGCACTTATTTCTCCCAATTTTCATAGAGGATTTTGTTAGGAATTGGTCAAGTTTTAAATTAGGTTGCCATGCAAGACACCATACTAATGTTCATTATCTATATATTGATGCTATAGGTTCAAATAAAGGTTGAAAAAAATGGAATAAAGCTAAGCATGCACCTAAAGATATTCCTATTTGTTTATGGAGTTCTTTCTCATGAGGTCCTTCCATTAGAAGGCCGCTTCATTAAAAGTTGTTGTATAAAGCAATTTTTTAGATTTTTTTTAAATTTAAAAAAAAGTGATCAAATAGATATTATTAATGCAATCTAAAAAATAAAATAATAAGAGAGTTGTCCAAAACGAAGCCTAAATTTAGACTTCATTTGAGACAACTTTATTACTATTTTGTAAAACTGTTGTAAAAAAAAGTAAAATTTTAAAGTTAGCTATTGTAAAAAAAAAAATTAGTAGAAAAATATAATAGTGGCCAAATAAATATCATAGTTTTAATTAAAAAAAGTAAGAGAAGTCATTTCATAAAATATAATTAACTTTTTATCTTGTGAGAAGCCGAATCCCTAGTGATGGGGAGGTGCAGAGCAAGATCATTCTTCTTATTCATTCGGAATATTGAACTGATATAAAGTTTTTGATAGTCGAATTGTTCTCTTTTGCTATAAAATAATAATTAGCCAGACCTTTTAGGCTTCCTTATATTGCAACTTTTGATTAGTTGATTAAAGTTGAAGCTGTTCATGTCTTGACTCAGTGCGCTTCTTTCTGCCAGTTTGATAGATTCCTTTATGCAATTACTAATTAGTTTGTCGGTCAACTTGTCAAAAACAGAAGGAAAAAGAAAAAAGTTCAATGAGTATCGCCTCAAATCATTTTTCACTTACGACTAGGGGTGTCAATATTTGACACGACACGGCAACCCGACCTAGAAAATCCGGGTTGGAAATGACCTGTTTGATAAACGGGTCAGGTCCGGGTTCGCAGATTCGACCCGTTTGATAAAACGGGTCGGGTCGGGTTGACTCGACGGGTTGCCGGGTCAATCTGAAAACCTGTTTAATTTAAAAAAAATTGAATTTCCCGTTGCCCCCGCCCGCTGCCCACTGCTCGCGTGCCCCGCGTGCCCCGCGCTGCAGCTCGCTCTGCCCTGCTGCCGCACTGCCCCGCTGCCCCTCGTGCCACGCGTGCCAAACCCGTGTGCCGCCGCTGCCGCGCCGTTGCCGAACCCGTGTATCGCCGCTGCCGCGCCGTCGCCGAACCCGCGTGCCATCGCCGAACCCGCGTGCCGAACCAACAGCCCCGTTGCCCTGCGTGCCGTCGCCGATCCCGTGCCGTCGCCGCTACCGCGCTGCCGAACCCTCGCGCGTTGCCCACTACCGGGTTGCGGGTCTGGTCGGGTCAACCCGGCAACCCGCCCGGGTCGGGTCCGGGTTGAAATGTCCGACCCGTTTGCAAAAACGGGTCGGGTTCGAGTTGACCCGTTTATATACGGGTCGGTCGGGTTCGACCCGAACCCGACGAATTGACACCCCTACTTACGACTAATTAATTTGGTCCTTCAGGTTAGAATTAATAATTTAAAATAATAAAATTGTTTAATTTATTAATTAAAATTTTATTAATACATTTAAATATTAATTAGTATATTAAAAAAATGAAAAACTATTTTTTTAGAAATATATTTTCTATTTACGTGCACTCAAATTAGCTCTTCTTAGATGAAATGATGTGAATTTGAAACTCATTTTGATATATTGATTGAGACTTTTGATTATCAACAAAGAGATTTTGAATTTGAGTCTTATATATAACCTAAATATCTTGGAAAAACAACTGATTTGAATAGCATTAATCGGGTCAATCTTGTCAATTTTTATACAGTTTGAAAATTTTTGGAAGCATATGCAGATATTTTATTGGTAGGATTTGAATGTAGGCTAATTTTGTTATATGTGTTATTGATTTCATATGCTTTTTATTTTTAAATATAATTAAATATTTGTAATTATATATAATTAAATCATTTATCTTATGAATTAATTATACATTATAATAACTTAATTATATTGAGAGAAAATATGTTAAAGATAAAATTAAATATATGAGTAGTAAAATCAATCTTATTTTGATTTAAAATATACAATAATATCCTGAGAGAATCTTTTATTTTTTTTGTCTTTTAATTTTTTATTTTAAATTCTTATCACATTTTTTTTTCATAAAAATTGAATAATTTTGTTGATCTAAAAATTTATTTACATATCACTAGCTCATAATTAATATGATTACATGAGTTGAAGAAAGAGGAGAATAATAACATACACTGTAATCATGATCAAATATAATTTTAAAACTATTTATCATATAAGACATAAGATCACATTAGAATTTATCTAAGCAAACCATATCAACATACATAGTAGTATATCATTGCTAATCATATCATATAATATAATAGTATATTTTTTTCTCTATCAATCATAAAAATCAAGTAAATTATCATATAATTCATTTAAATAAAAGCAGTCTGGTGGCATAATACATAGGAGTCTTAACCAAGCTTGTTAGCACTCATAATCATATCATATCACCTTATATCTCCAAACATGCATGTATTGAGTTCGCATCACTAACTAATATTTAAAGGAAAGCCATTAGCCCCCGTCATGTGTAGGATATCATATATCTTTGTTGTCGTGAATCATATAGTAGCTAACCTATTTTACATTTCACATCATGTATAATATAGTAAATATTTGATATTATACTTAATATTCAGCTCATTGTATTGCTTTTAGTGCATATAAAATTTACATGTGAATACAAAATTATTAAATTTATAGTACAATTTAGTATGCTCATTTCCACATACATAACTACAAATAAACTATAATAGAGATATATATGCCGTCCGTTTTACATTAAATTTGATGCGTCAAATATTTATCAATTTTTTAATTTAACTATCTCACTCAACTTAGGAAATATGCCTCAAAATATTGAAATGTTAATAAAATTGTAATATAATCATGCATGTCAATATATGCATAATGATTAAACTATAATATACTAAACATTGTATGATGAAAGCTTGCTAGTGTTGATAAATAGAGATAGCCAGACTCACGAAAGTAGCTTAAAGAAGAGAAAGGAAAACTTATTATTACTTCTAAAGCAGTGTACAAGACTACTATATATAGACAGGCATACAAGTTTAAAACAAGAAGCTGACGTGTAATTAACTATGACCTTTGCAAGGACAATCCTTGCTTGCATCCCCCTTCAAACTAAGGATGGGTAACGGCGGTTAGTTTGGTTGATAGGTGTTTGAACCGGAGGATGGGAAGCGGCTTAGAGAAGATGCCAGCTATCTGATCATTGGTACAAATGTGGTGGATGGAGATGTGCTTTTCTTGGATGATGTCGCGAATGAAGTGGCAATCAACGTCGATGTGCTTTGTACGGGCGTGATAGATTGGATTATTTGCAAGGCTATTGCTGATGTATTGTCGTAGTATATGATGGTAGGTGTTGTTTGAGGTAAGTGAAAGTCTTCTAGCAGTCTCCGACGCCAGATGATTTCAGTTGCTTCTGCCGCAAGTGATCTATACTCGGCTTCGGTTAATGATCGAGCGATGTTATTTTGCTTTTTTACCTGCCAAGAGATAAGAGAGTTTCCCAAAAAATTACAATAACCTGATATTGATCTACAGTCGTCGGTGTTGCTAGCCCAGTCAGCGCCTGAGAAGCCTTGGAGCTAGAGTTGGCCTTGGTATAAGGGAAGACCGACGTTGGTTGTTCCATGTATGTAGCGTAGTAGGCGTTTAAGTCCTTTGAAGTGTTTGTTGAGTGGTTGTTGCATATATTGGCTGAGATTATGAACGGTGAAGTGAATGTTGGGTCTAATCAAGGTGAGGTATTGTAAGATTCCGAGGAGATGATGGTATAATAGAGGATTGGGATACATTTCTTGGGATTGGGCAGTGAGAACGGTTTTGCATGAGCTAGGGGAGGAGACAGATTTAGCGTTTTGCATGCCTGCTCTTTCCAGGATTCATTGAGCATAGTGTTTTTGATGCAAGATAACTCCATTTTGTACGGGAACTGCTTGAATGCCCAAGAATTGAGCTAAGGAGCCGAGATTCCGCATTTGAAATCGAGCATGAAGATTGGATAGGATACGGTTGATTTCGGATGTGGAGTTACCGGTTAGAAGGATGTCATCAACATATATGAGGATGTACATATGAGTTGAGCCGTTTTTATACATAAGTAATGATGGGGCAGAAGCACTAAATTTGAATCTGAATTGAATGAGGTGGTTTGATAGGGTGGCATAACATTCTTGGGGTGACTGCTTTAGGCCGTATAAGGCTTTCTTTAACCTTCAAAAGTAATTGGGATGAAGAGAATTTTGAAAGCCTTGAGGCTGCTACATGTAAACAGTGTCAGATAGATTTCCATGTAAAAAAGCATTTGAAATATCTAATTGATGAATGTTCCAGTTATAATGTAATGAATGAGAATAAGAATACTAACTGAGGGCACTTTAGCAATGGGGCTAAAGGTTTCTGTGTAATCTGTCCCATGTTCTTGATTGAAACCTTTTGCAACTAATCTGGCTTTGTATCAGGCCACGGTTCCGTCTGAGTGGAGTTTGGTGTGAAATGTCCATTTGCAGCCGAGAATGTTTTGATTTGGCGATGGTGGTAAGAGTTCCCACATTTCCTGTTCTTGAAGGGCTTGAAATTCTTTGGACATGGCCAAACGCTAGTGTTTAGATTTGACAACTTAATTATAGGTGGTGGGTTTGATAGGTTGAAGGATGTGGGAGAGATCAAAGCTTTGTTTGGGTTTGGTATAGTCGGTTTTGAATTGAGTGAGCATTTGATGTCCTACAGGACGGATAGGTGGTTGGGATTGGAAAGGAGTAACATGTATGGTGGAGCTGTTATATGAGGAGCTTGGGGAATCTGTGACTGGAGCTGTAGTTTGGTCGTGGGAGATAGTAACCCGATGAGATTAGTCTGTAGTGGAGGAACTGTTTGGTATTTAGGGCAAATTTTTACTTAAGTTGTTTGGCAGCCCAGCAGCGAGTACAAGGAGCAGGGGTGGTATAGTAGGCTGAGGTTGGTTTAAGGGAGATGAGATGGTAGTGATGTTGTGGAATGGGAAAACAGCTTCGTTGAAGACAACGTGGCGGGAGGTATAAGTTTTGTTCGTTGTAGGGTCGAGGCAATGATATCCTTTTTGAGAGGGAGCGTATCCAATAAAGATGCACTAATATGATAGTGGAGAGAGCTTGTTGGTGGAGTGCGGATTGAGCCATGGATAACATAGGCAGCCGAACACCTTAAGATGATTGTACGAGGGCGGATGGGCGTGAAGGAGTTCATATGGAGATTTGTTGAGTGTGTTAGGTGACCGGAGCCTATTTATTAAGTATGTAGCCGTCATGAGAGTGTCAACCCAAAGATATTGAGGAATATGAGCTTGAATGAGAAGGGCCCGAGTGGTTTCCGTTAAATGGTGATGCTTGCGTTCAGCGATTCCATTTTGAGGAGGAGAGTAGGGGCAGGTGAATTGATGGATAATGCCAAGATGTTTTAGGAGTGTTTTAAATTTATTTCCAGTGAATTCGTCTCCTTCGTCGGTGTGAAGTGTGCGAATACTAGTGTGAAATTTGCACTCGATCATGTGGTGAAATTCAAGAAAGCTGTTAAGGGCATCCGACTTTCAAACTAACGGATAAATCCAGGTATATTTTGAGAAGTCATCAATAAATGAAATGTAGTAACTAAAGTCTTTATTGGATTGAACGGGAAACATACCCCAAATGCCAGAATGAACAAGATGAAATGGAGCTTTGCTTATAGTCTTAGAAATAGGGAAAGGTAGGCGATGACTTTTAGCCATCCTACACGCATTACACATGAAAAAAGAAGAAGAATTACAAATAGTTGAATGATGTTTAGCTAAACAAGACAAGATCTGAGCTAAGGGGTGGTTGAGGCGTCGGTGCCAGAGATCCGGAATGGCTTGTAGTGAGAGAAGGGCTAGCGTGGACGGTTGTATTGACTTGGAGGTTGCTGAGTGAAGCGGATAAAGTACGTTAATACACAGACCAATGAGTAGAAGGCGGCGGGTCTTCTGATCCTTAATTTCGTAGCCATGAGGAGAGAAAGTGATAAGGCAATGGTTATCGGTAGTAAGTTGATGAACTGAGAGTAGATTAAATGAAAGGTTTGGAACTAAGTGAAGGTTAGAAAGTAGAAGTATACCTTGAGGCATAGGGAGAATGCCTCTGCCAATATCATGGATCGGAATTTGTTAACCATTGCCAAGAATCACCTGATTTGAGCCGGTGTAGGCCATAGATGATTGAAATTGATTGGGGTTAGCCGTGAGATGGGAGGAAGCGCTGCTGTCAAGAAACCACTCAGTTGGCAAGTTGGTAGTGGACAAACTGAATAGGGTGGCAGTAGGTTGTTTGTAGCTATACTAGTCGTCGTGCCTGTGCCAGCATTTGACGGCGGAATGACCAAATTTACCGCAAATTTGGCAGGTGACCGGAGTTCTTGAAGATTGATTTCAGTAGTTGGTATTGGATTGGTTTTGCTGATTTCGAGATGTAGAGGAGTTTCGACAGCGATTTTTGTTCGAGCGGCCACGACAATAACCCAGAGAGGCCATTATAGCCATGGAATTGCCAGAGATTTGAAGAGATTGAAGATCGTGGGTTGTTTCGTGCGCAATATTTAGTTCTTCGCCAAAAAGAAGAGTGTACAAGTCATGCAAACTCAAAAGTTGTAGATTTGTGCGGATCACAGTTTTGAATGCGTGGTACGTCGAAGGGAGTCCTTCGAGTGTGTAGTGGATGTCTACGACGTTGAGGGGAGCACTCGCAGCAGCTAGCGAGTCGACTTTGGATTTTATGTCAAGAAAATATTGCGTCATGGTTTTATCCTTCATAGACAGATAATGCAACTCATGCTTGAGTTGGATGATTCTTGACCGGGTGCTTGATTGAAGTCGGCGATCGAGCGTTGTCCAGATTTCAGAGCAATGATCGACGGAGAGGATGTAGAGAAGTATGGTGGGTGAGATAACGGAGTAAAGGGACGCTGTAAGATTTTGATCGACGTGAAGCCATTCGGAGTATTTGGGGTTGGGCACCGGCTAGCCAGTTGAATCGAAAAGGATTTTGGGCGGAGGAGGGGTGGATCCATCCAAGAATCCTTCATAAGAGTTTGCTCAGAATAATTTGAGTACCTGGGTGCGCCAAACAGGGTGATTGTCGGTTGAGAGGTTGAATAATGACGTTCTTGATGGTGTTCATCAAGAACTTGAGAGATGGCTGTATTTGCGGCGTGGACTGGAGAAACGTGGAAGCTGGAGTCTCAGACAATTGGGAGGAGGATTGGGACGATGAAGACATGAGTGAAAGAACGAGGGCCGTCGGGGTGAAGAACAAGAAGAGGAATCAACGAAGCTCTGATACCATGTTGATAAACAGAGATAGTCAGACTCACGAGACAAGCAGCTTAGAGAATAGAAAGGAAAACTTATCATTACTTCTAAAGCAGTGTACAAGACTACTATATATAGACAGAAGTTTAAAACAAGAAGCTGATGTGTAATTAGCTATGACCTTTGCAAGGACAGTTCGTGCTTACAGCTAGATGTTGAGATATTGCAATTTTTGCAATTCTAACCAAACAAAAATTTAGAAAACATAAAACAAGTAAAATCATTTAAATCAGAGATAGATTAACATTAGTTTATCTTAAGACAAATAATTTTCCCAACTTTCTGCCTTCTCTCTTTTTATTTTTCTTCCTACTTCCCTCTTCTCTTTCACGGTTTAAAATAAATGAAATGGGGGCTTATGAAGATTTCTGGGAATGGAATTGGATATTTAAAAGAAAATAAGGCCATGGGTAGAAATGTAATCATATAAATTATTTATTTTTTATTGTTAAATTTATATAAATATTTTTATAACTTCAATTTTGGAGTTCTGATTATGAAAAAATATTCATAAAATAAATTACCATGTCTAAAATGCTCTTTTTTTGTTGCAAAATAGAGATTAGACGGCTCAAAAAAATTCATTTATATGTATATGTGTCAATTTTAAAAAAAAAAATTTAATTAAGTAAACAACATCTTATTTTCATTACAATAATACCTAAAAAAATATGAAAAAATAGCATTAAATGGAGAACAAAAGTATCTATGATGTGATGAAGATGATTTACAAATCGAATTTAGAACTACTCCAAAGATTTCTTGCCTGGTTTTGCTTGGCATAATCTTGTATGACATGAAACTATGTTATGCGTTATTCATTTAATTCGTGATTTGCCATAAATTGTGGATTGTGGATTAAAAGATATGGATGCTCTTGCTATAAGAATTATATTAATAACTCTATTATGCAATTATGCTTGACCAATAATGATTTTATTTTTTTGGAACAAGGTATCTACCCACTTTCATCTCATAAGAGGCGTTTGGTGGCATAACTAATTCCTCAGCGAGCCTAATAGCAACTAACCCCAATGGTGCAGGACTCGAAGTTATTTCTCCCCACTTAAGGGGTCGCACCGCATGAGTGAGGAATCGAATATGGGTTGGAGGTAGGGGTGTCAATATTTGACACGACACGAAAACCCGACCCGGACCCGACCCGGAAAATTCGGGTTGGACCCGACCCGATTTCAAAACGGGTCGGGTTCGGGTTCCAAAAATTGACCCGTTTGAAAAACGGGTCGAGTTCGGGTTGACCCGACGGGTTGTCGGGTCAACCCGCGAACCCGTTTAATTTAAAATTTTTCATTTTTCAAATCCCGCCCCCTGCCCGAATCGGCGAATCCCGCATTCCCGCGTGAGGTCCGGTCCGGCTGCCCCACTGCCCGCGGTCCGGCTTCCCCCCGCGTGGCCGCGTGACCGCTGCCAGTGGTCTGGCTGCCCGCGGCGCTGCCGCTTCATGAATCCCGCGACCCGCGTGACCGGCTGACCGCACCGCGAATCCCGATTAGCGAATCCCGCCCCGGCGCAGCGGCGCTGCCGAATCCGATCGCGAATCCCGCCCCGGCGCTGCCGAATCCGATCGTGAATCCCGCGTGACCGCATCGCGTGACCGCTGCCCGGTTCGCGTGACTGCTGCCCGGACTGCTGCTCCCGGCCTTGCCGTGTCCGCGGGTCGGGTCGGGTTCGGGTCCGGTAAATCGACCCGTTTGTAAAAACGGGTCGGGTTCGGGTTGACCCGATTAGTGCCGGGTCATTTCCGGGTTCGACCCGAACCCGACCCGTGACCCGAAATTGACACCCCTAGTTGGAGGGATCCCAACCATGCTCGCCCACCAACCCAACTATGCCCGATGGGGTATAAATGTATAATGAATTTTCCAATCACCTCTTCTTCTCTGCTCTTTTTCAAATGCAATACGTAAAGGATGACTACCTTGGAAATGTTTTGAATATGGCTTATGCATTTCATAACTTCAAAAATAAATAAATAAATAAGTACTTATTCACTGTATTCCAATTAAAACTAAAATTTAATCAATGTGTATATTCTGTTCATGTTAAACTAAATTTAAATATTTCAAAATTATTCTAATTAAAATTTAATCAAAATACATAGCCTCATAATTTTTTTCTTAAATTTAAAAATTCTTTATGCTTTTTTTAATATTTAAATTGGCCAGCATAATATCTCCCAATTAGAATATAGAATATAAAATTATAATTTGAGGTAATAAACAACTCATCTTTGTCTTTTGGTTGGAAGGTTAAGCTACAAATTAAGAGGTCTTGAATTTTAGTAGTTAAAAAAAAAAAAAAAAGAGGTCTTGAATTTTAATCTTGTGTATACCATGTGTGTGTGCAGACCTGTGACCGCACAAAATAATTTCTGTGGGTCTACATACCTCGATTAAGATGGGTCAATGCGATTTATATGCTGTCGCTATAAATCAAAACAGAGTCCCGTCATCATGTCACTATAGTAGAAAGACACTGACTAAGCAATGCAGATATCACAGAATACAGTGAGCCATAGGAAGAAGACGACGAAGGAAAATATCATTTCTCCAACTAAAGTTACTGTAAAATTACAATGTTATGAAGGAATATATTCTGCTCTATAGTAGAGTTAGTCGCACTTGGACGTCCAGGATCGGCTTTGATTGTTATCAGTGTTGAGGATTCGGATTCGTTTTTTGAGGAGGTGCTTAATTGCTCTTTTGCTGTGGGTGTCATTTGCTGTGATGTTATCTCCCCTCAAGTTGGAGCTATTATTTTGTGCGGACACCAGACGGTTCTCCCGTCCGGTTAAGCACTCAGTACCGAGCGCGTGGTACCGAGCGGTAGCGAGTGCGGGTACCGAGCTCAGTATCGAGTGCGGGTACCGAGCTCAGTATCGAGTGCGGTACATTTTGGAGGTGATATGACACATTTTTATTGGTCTCCGGATGCCCTTCGGACTCCGCACAAAATAATAAATGGATGTAGGGGCGAATTGTGAGCTTGCCATTGAGAGTGCTGAGTGGCAAAGAGTATAGCGTAGGGTGTGGTTTTCCAAGCATGTCAGCTAGCAAGATTTTTCGGTGGAGTTGATGTGTAGGAACAAATGGATTGATAATTGACCACTAAATGCTTAACATGGACGTGAAAGATTGGATTGGTGGTGGTGGACATGGCTGAGATATTGTTATAAAGAAGTGAAGTTGGTTGGTCAATGAAAATTTGAAATTCTTAGATAAGTCGCCTAAGTGTCCGAGCCAAAGATTGTTGGCGGTAGCGTTAAAGAGAGCTCTATATTCTACTTCTGTTGAGAATATGATGATGGTGGGTTGTTTCTTTACACTCTAAGAGATGAGCGTGTAGCCTAGGTTAGAGAAGAAGCCCATGATGGACTTGCGATCGACTGAATCACTTGCCTAATCCACGTAGGAGTAGCTATGAAGGGATTGATGGCCTCGTTGTAGGGGTAGCCAAGTAGGCCAACGTTGATTGTTCCTTTGATGTAATGAAGCGATTATTTGAGTTGAAGGAAGTGGCATTGTAATATGATGCAGAACATCTTAATTAAATTGTTCCTTAAGCATATATTAATTAGTTTATTACAAGTTTGTTATAGGATTCTAGAATGTTTTTGATTTCTACATATTTCTCTTGCTAGCTTATAAGAATAGGAGTTGTAAGAGGGAAGATGATGAATATATTTTTTGGAATTTAACAGTGTTTTCACTGGTTTTGTGTTCTAGCTCTGAGGAGCATTAATTGTGATGCTTCTTCGGTGATCTCCCCACATCTTAATGGTTGATGAGTTGATTCACTGTGAAGGTAGGTCTATGGGCTATAGTTAAGTATTGAAGATAACCCTTGAGTAGTTGATAGACAAGTGGGATAACATATGGTTGGCTGATTTCAAGAATAGGAAAGCATGATGTTGGTAAAGTAGAGATAGAGTTGCAGGAGAAATTGACCAACCAGAATATGCCACATCAGCGGTACCGAGCACGGTACCGAGTCACAGTACTAAGTTGGGGTGTTGTGGTGCATATTGGTTAGTCTTTAGACGGCTTTTGACATTTGACATTCACACAAAATAATTTGTCAAGTTTGCAGACCTTCATTAGAACTTTATATAGGATGTTTTGGGCATATATATTTTGTCTTAAGACGTAGCTATGACGGATTTTGAGTGCTTGAATGCCAAGGAAAAAATGATATGTCTATGATATAATTAAAATGGAATAACATTTTAACCTTTAATATATGTTGATGACATCTTGGTTATATGGAAAAATCAATATTTAACTATCTAGCAACTCCATGTAATTATAATAATTTTAAAATATGTCAAAGTTTGATATGCCTAAAGTGATGATTTGATCTCAAAGAATTAATTTCTCGTATAAAAGGAAGTACTTAGATTTTGAAAGAAATTTGGTAAATGTCTATAATAAGATTTTGAGCCGAACTATGTTAATCCAAAATAATTTTTGAGTTAATGCACTGTTATAAAAAATGACGATCAATCTTAATATGTTCAGCGTGAGCATGAATGACTGAATTGCAAGAACATAGATATCATCACCATAAAGAAGTATTGTAGAGTTGATTTTCATCTGAAAGTCTTGAAGGTGTCAAAGCCATATAATGTCATTGTAGTAGTAAGAGAGCAATGCATAGCCTTAGTTGAGAATTGAGCAATAGTAGATTACTTCCTTACACGCCAAGGGGTAAAGCTTAAGGGTTGGACCTAGCCAAGACCAAGAAATACATTGTTTGTAGACTTGCAATCAGGTGTATCTTTTAATTTCCATGACATTTAGATATTCGTTATTAATTTTTAAAAGAAAAAGAAATAAAAGAGGAAAATTTTAACATAAGGACAACTTGATGTAATTTACATCAGGATGGGCTTAGAAATCCTCAAATTTATGTTGAGATCAGGGGCGGAACCATATATTACTTAGGGGGGCAATTGCCCCCCCTAAAAAAAAAAATTTTTTTATAGGAGTAAAAAAAAAAAACATTTGTATAGGAGTGAAAAAAAATTTTTTGCCCCCCTAAAAAACTCTTTTGTCCTAATTTGCCCTAAAATATCTATATATTTCTTCACATTTAGTTCTAATATTCTATTTCATGTTTTTCATGACAGTTTAATTACACTTTTTTTTCTTTATTTTCTTTCTTAATTTTTTTAAACTTTTCGTAATATATAAATATAAAATATTATTTTTTAATATTTAATTATTTTGCGTTGTATTTGTCCCCCCTCAAAATTGAAGCTGGTTCTGCCCCTGGTTGACATAAGTGTAGCTTATGATATCATTATATAAGCACTAATCTCAATGAAAATATAAGGGTTTTTAAACCAATTGTGACATAAAATTTGACAAAATATTCTTAAGTATTTTTTTTCAATGAAAAAAAGCATAATTATTAAGCCGAAAATGGCCTAGTCTTCATTTGGGAATACCTTTGGCCAATTTTTTTTTATTGCTTTGTTTTAAAAAATATTAAAAAAATATCTGAAATGAAATCAAAGATAATTTCAACACAAGATAATTCATGGTTTTGATTTTCCTCCCCTTCTCTTTGATGTAAAGTGCCCTTAGAATGGTAGAATTCTTGAGTCTTATCAAGGACAAGAAGGTTATGCATTTTGTAACCTATTATTTGAATTATTAGTTTAGATGTTGAAAATAAGAGCCCATAACAAATTCTAGGGCTTCTCATATAGTTTTTCATTATAATGGATAAACTACGCACCTATTGTTTTAAGTACTAAAAATTCTTAAATTTCATTTTAAAAAATTATTAGACATCGACATAAGTATTAGATTATATATAATCAAATATGCATGATATATACTTAGAGTTTGTGATTTGAATTCTGTTCAGTTTGATCGTAAAACTCATAATGTGATATATATGGTGTAATTTAAATAATGAGAAAATTTTTAGGGATATATGATGATAGCGAATGAATTGGGTCAATCCGTATTAGTGAAGTCTCATGGGCTACAAATTAGATGATATAGACCATTATTATTGTAGGGATATAAATCATTTATTTATTTTTATAGCATGAATACAAAATAAGTTATAAAAAAATAAAATTTTATCGAAATTACAAAGCTGAACTTTTGTTTTAAGACCCAAAAAAAAGTTTGGCTTCCATTTTTGCTATACAAAATAAACTTTTTTGTTCATTACACAAGAGTATTGCATCTTTTTATTAACTAAATCTTATTCTATCACTTAATTTTTATTTCCTTAAAAAATTTCTTTTGTCTAATAATTTCTAAGTAAATAAAGGATCTTTCTCTCTATCGCTTTCCAAGATGTTTCCATCTTGTTGAAAGAAAGATCCATTGCTATCATATGAAAAAGATGCAAGGGTGTGAAACCTAACAAACTAACATGTTCTATGTCACGAGGCAATTCACTTTGTTTTGATTTGACTGGTTAGTATTTATGACAAACTATAATAATGCAGCTCATTTTGAACTATTGATTAGGAGCTTTGACTATCAATTAAGAAATTTTGAATTCGAATTTTACGTATATAATGTATGTATAAATTTATCTTAATAGACCTAAATATCACATAAAAAATTATAATATAATACAAATATACTTAGTGCCACTATAAACTTTGCTACATATTTGTCAACATTTTTTAACTTAGAAATTCGGCATAGATGTTGCTAGATTCCCTTCTAAGTACGCCAGAAGAATGAGATCCATATTTTTCTTTAATAATGCGCTCAGTTTGTCGGTCTCTCAATTATTGAGCAGAGTTAGATTAAATAGCAAGCATGCATGATTCAGCCTATCCACGCGCAAATTTGTAACAATCTCAAAATTTATTAGAACAGTAGGCGTCTACCTACAGAAAAATTATTACATCCAGTAAAAATATCGAGCAATACCGAACATACCGAGTGTACCGAGCGCGCTGTACCGAGCATGGTACCGAGCACTTTAGTGACATGACATTTTGTTATTGGTTTCCGGATGCATTCGGTAACTTGACAGAATAATTACCCCTACCTACAGTTGATGAAAAAATAAAAATAAAAAAAGAAAAGGTTCAGAATATTAGATTGAATTTATGATTAGAATAAATTTTAAAATTTAAATTTTATTTTGAGTTTAGTGAAATATAAATTAATTATAAAAAAATATTCCGATCATTTTTTAATTAGGACAATAATTATTAGATATATTTTATTCAAAAAAATAATAAAATAGGTAAATTAAAATTCCATTTGGGTTAATCTTAGGGTATGCTTGAAATAACTTTCTGATTTCTGTAGTGAAAATAAATATTTATGTAACTATAGTAACAAATTTATTTTTTTCCACATCAACTTTGTAGCCGTCTAAATAAACCCTTAATTTTTGTTAAGGATTTGGAGAAACCAATTTTATATAAAAAAAAAAGTATTATGAGTAGATAATAGTTTTAAAAAGCTATTCCATTCTAGTAAATTTAGTTATAAAAATTATCTTCATATCATCAAAATTTTTAAAAAACATTAATTAATAAATAAATAGATATATGATAACAATTTTTTAAAAAACATTCATGCCAATTAAGTCAAACTCATCATACATCACATATATATAAAACTCGAACAAAAGATCTCTTGATTGATAATCAAAGCTTCCAAGTGCCAGACCAAAATGAGCTATGTTAATAATAATTTTAAAATAAAAAAAAAATTGTGCTAAATAGCAGAGATTATTACATGCAGAGTCCAGACGTTTCTTGTGAGGTTATATAGCAAATATATATTAAATACATAGTATTTGTATTTGTTATATATTTATTGATGATATATCCTCGAAAAATTATACTGATCGAGCACTAATCTCGAGGCAAAAATCAAGTTGGAAACTTCAAAAATTAATTTGGAGACCGTCTCAACTCCGATTTTAGCAAACTTATACTCGAACTGATCCTCTCGGAAATACAAACCAACGACACTAAATTCAACTCAATCCGAGCTCAAATGAATCCAAATCAAGGACCCGAAGCGCTGTTGAAAAGTTCGAACCATAATTGGAGTTACCAAACGGTTTTCAAACATGACGTGCTTATAGTCGAATCGAGCGGCTCGACGAGACACATCTAATGAGCCTAAGATTGTCGAATTCCAACATCATTAAGACCTTCAAATACCTGACGAACGGTACACGATCAAGGGATTCAATATCGGTCGTCCATCCGACCACTCTCTATTTACCCATGATCTCTCACATATTTACAGGTCATAGCACCCCAGAATATCTATAAATAGCCCCTCATTTCTCTTAAGGAGGGGCCCAAGCCAAACCTAAGCAAGAAGAATAAGAGAAGAAGAAGAGAATGATAGGAGGAAAGAGACTCCTCCTCGACCACCGCCGAGATTCTGCCTGACTCCCACAGGATGCCGAAATTCCGCTCGACTTTCATGGGACGCCGGAATTCCGCCCGACTTCCACGGGATGCCGGAATTCTGCCCGACTTTCAAGTGACGCCGAAACTCCGCCCGATCTCCAAGTGATGTCGGAGTTTTGCCCGAATATCATTCACCGCAGGAGTTCTCGACTGACGTCGGACTTCTAGCCGATGCCGGATCTTCGCTCGTCTCTAGATTTCTACCTGGCGCCTGACTTCTGCATGTTGTCGGAATTTCGTCGGACACCTATCCGATGCTGGATTTCTGTCCATTGCTGGATTTTTACCTGACGCCCTCCTTCTAACTTATGTCGCCCACAGACTACAGTCCTTCTGACCTACGTTGCCCGCCGACTACGATCCTTCCGACTTACGTCGCCCACCGACTACAATCCTTCGGACCAAACAAACACATCGGTAGTAATTCTTTGTATTCTTATCCTGTAATGTACTCTATAAGTTGTACATCAAGCTAAGGCCTTCCCCCAAGTAAGGGCCTCATTTGTAATCAACTGCAATACTAGTTGATTCATTCAAATTTGGCTAGGCTTCGTGGTTTTTTCCCCGTTTAAGGGGTTTTTCACGTAAAAATTTTGGTGTCTTATAAATGCTACACACCCTCTCTATTATCTGATTGAGTGCTGAATTTTCGTACAAAGCTAAGACGTTAAGCTTTATATTTCTTTACCGCCGACGCAACAATTGTATACCCTCATAAGTTTGAACGATCCAAACTCCGCACCTAATAATTTCTGTCTAAGCAGACCGTTAATGGCCCAAAAAAGGAACTGGATCGTCCATCTCTGATGGTCTGAAATGGAGTAAAAATACGGAATGATAAATTATGGCATGTAGGGTAAAGTAAGTCAGCTGGGCACATCATCATCACATGCAGCCATAGTTTTGTAGTCAGTTCGCCATCAAGCTTTTCAGGAAATGAATTAATGCCACTTTTGACAATTGAGACATGGATTTGTATCCCTTGACTTCATGGCTGTGTGATTTGTTTCCTTGCTTTTAAAGCTAGAGGAGACTTAGGTACAGAGATTGCCGGGATTCATGTTCAGGTAGGGCCAATTTTATTTATTTTTCTAAAACATTCTATTTTATTTTAATAAATTAAAATATATTCATGTGATTTTTTTTTTCTTTTTTTAACAATGGCTGCCAAAGACATAATATATTCATGTGATATATTTAGGGTTCAATGTTATTTTTTATGATGAATATAACATTTGAGTGTTTATTTGGGGTTGTTTTAGTACCTATAATTTTATTTATTTGTTGTTTTGTATTACTTTTTTGTTATTAAAAAAAAAATAAAAAAATTAATTTTTGCAATTAGATTTAGGCTGTGTTAAATCATTTTTTTTAACAAAAATTTTAATTTTTTACTAAAAGGTCTTTTTAAGAAACAGTAAAAAGTCATCCCAAATGAAGCCTTAGGCTTATTTGGGACGGCTTTTCTTTACTAATTTCTAAAGAAGTTTCCTGATAAAAAAATTTCATGTTTAAAAAGAATTACTAAAATAGAAAGCTGTCCCAAACAAAGCCTTATACTTTATTTGGGATAAATTTTTTATTGTTTTCTAAAGTAACTTTTTAATATAAATTTTTTGAATGTAATGAAAAAGCAATGGTTAAAAACTGTCCCAAATGAAACTTTAGAATTCATTTTAGAGAACTTTATTATTGCTTTATTTTTTTGACTACAACTACAATTTTATTTGACCACTGCTTTTTCGCTATTTTTGAAAAATTTTGGTGCTAGGAAGATTCTTTCTACAATAACTTTAAAAAGTTACATTCTTTATCGCAGTTTTACAAAGTTGCAAGAAAGCTATCAAATGAAGTTTTATCTTTTGTTTGAGACATTTTTCTTACTATTTTCTACACAAATTTTTTAAAAGCAATAAAAAAATAATAGTTAAAAATTGTCCCAAAAGAAGGCTTGCTGATATGTGGTAGCTATAAAAAAAACTATAATTTGTATATATATATATATATATATATACATGATTTAAGATTTTTATTTCACAATAATTTCATAATTATTATTATAAAAAATTGCATCAGAATGAAAAAGACCTTGAGTTTGTAATGCATATAAATGGTCAGCGAAGAACCCGTTCTCAATGATGATTGTTAAGTACTTAATTATTAAAAATTATGTCATGCAATTATATCAGTTTGAAATTTTATTTTTGAAGCTTTGAGTATTAATTTTATGAATAAAAAAATAATTTGAGGGCACGCGTAATTCTCCCTAATTAATGCAATGAAATATAATTCCTCGGTGTGACCCCCACAAGTTTAGCTGGGTTGGTCGGCGAGCATGCGCCCACCAACCCATATTTAAATCCCCTCTCATGCAGCGCGACCCCCTTAAGTGAGGAGAAAATAACTGTGGGTCCTACATCTGTGGAGCTGATTGCTTGTAGGCTCGCCGAGGGATTAATTACGCCACCATATTCCTCCTAAAAGAGTTGCAGCAGGCGGATATCTGTTTCAAAAAATAAAAAATAAAAATTCTCGGAGTGTTGGATGGAAAATCCTCATAGACTGATATGGTGTATGTTAAAATTCGTAGCATTTAGACGATGTTGGCCTTATTCTTTATAAAGCGCGAGTTTAAAATAAAATAAAAATAACTTATTTACATATTTAATAACAAGGGCATTAAGTGAAAATATCAAGATAAAAAATACTATGTTATAAAATAAAATAAATTGAAATAAATACATTCAAAATTAAAGACATCAAGGCTTATATATATAATTCAATTTCGAATAAGCAGAAATTTATGAGAGAGAAAAGATCGTTAGAAAATAAAAGTCATACTTATAATGTACAAATCCACAGAATTCATGATTTTATTTAATTAAATCTCTGATTGCATTGTTGTTGTTTTTTTTTTTTGAAGAAAAAAAAAAGATTATTTTTTACTTTTTAATATTTGAAAATTTTAATATAAAAATTGAATATGAATGAAGATTTATTTCTACCGAAAAAAATATATGATTGACCAGAACATTTAGTTAGAGAAATATAAGATTCTCCTACGATAACTTGGGCAAAATATGTAGTAGTAGGATCTTAATGGAGGAAGAGAAGCTCTTCTTGGGCTTTTCGAAGAGATGGAGAGATATAGAGAAGAAAAGTGAACAGAATTCTATTATTATGACATTGCTCTATTACAACTTATGACATTTATTTATAGACAATATAGACTATACCAAAGACAATACAAGCTAATTAAAGAAACCTTAAGAACGAGATAATTTAAGCAGACTCATAATTGACATAATTATCCTATTTGAACGAGATAACTAAAGTTAATTAATAAAAAATTACAATTTAAAAATTAAAAAAATGATTTAAGAAGCAACGAAAAACTCGCTCAAGCGAAACTTTAGAGGAATCTAAACTTAGGTTTCTTTTGGACTGTTTTTTTATTGATTATTTAAGCAACTTTTTAGGACAAAATTTTTAATTTTTATAATAAAAAATTATTTTAAAAAATAATAAAAAAATCGTGCCAAACGAAGCCTCGATCTTACACAAATTTGTCCTAGCCAAAATATTTTGTTCTATGCTAAAAATTTTAAGATTAACACTCTTCTAAACCACTTATGCAAACTTATCTTTAATTGCGCATCTAAAGAATTTATTTTATAACTATATCCACAAAAAAAGGCTCCTAACTCCAATAATTGCTAATACAGCTCCAATCAAAAAGCTTACGACTCCTATCTCTTTTTGGGAAAATTTGGGGCAAAAGCCCATGAATTGAATCACCAGAGGTTAAAAAAAAGAAAAACAGAGGAAATTACATGTATAGAATCAGCTATACCCCCAAAATAAAAAGAAAAAATCAGAAGAAAGAAGAAAATCTAACAAACAAGGGACTCAGGAAAATAAAGGTCTACAACTATTACATCATAAAACAATCAATCAAGTAAGCTGCCCAACAGAAGAAGAGAAGGCACTGGTTGCCCGAAGAGAAGCCGAAGGCTGAACGGACCATTACAGCACCCCCTATGAAATCCGACAAATGCTATCCTGGTTTCCACGAGGGCCTTCCAATGGTGTTGGCTGGATGTAGACCTTTGCTCATCATCGTCCCCAAAAATAATCCAAGCAGCTGACCAGTAAAAATGAAGAGCAAAAACAGCTGCCCAAAGTCAAAATTTCAGATGTTGTCCCGAAAAATATTCAAGTTGTCAACAAAAATTGGCAAAAAAATCTCCCAGGTTACCAATATGCCAAATGCAAGGCCAAAAACCTGTAAATTATAGCAAAGACAGCAAGCTAACAGGTGGAACCAACACATAAAAACAGCATTCGAATATCACCTACAGTCCAAGATTTCCCACAATCAGCCCGAAATATACTCAAATTTCTCCATGAGCTACCTATTTCTCTCCCACTGATTAGTTTTAGCACGAATAGCATTGATGATAACTTCTTTTAAAGCATTAGGACTCCTCCAATCATTAGCATACCTCCTATTGTTCCTTTCCCGCCAAATAAAATAAACCAAACAAGCCAAAGACAGAAAACAGAAATTCTTTTCCTTCTTGCCAAAATTCGATTCATTGCCAACAAAATCATAAACTTGCATAAGATTGGGTCTTAGATAAAATCTATTCATCATAGGAAATAGAGCCGTCAGTATCGAAAAAGAGTAATCACACTAAAAAAAATGTGTGAATGAGTTTCTGCAGTCCCAAGACAGAAAGAACAAAAAGGGGAGACCGGAATTCACCTTATGATAAGGTTATCTTCAGTTTTGAGTTTTCTGTTCATAGTCATCTAAGCATAACAAGCATAACGAAAAGCGAATTTCTTATGCCAAATGTATTTAGACCACAACATATCATCTTTTTTAGAGTAAAAAACTGCTGTGAAATTTTCTTATGCCAAATTTTTTGAGGAAGGGTAGGAGGAGCCCTCCCAAGTCCCAAGAAAGGACCGGTTGCCCTCCCACATCCATCTCACAAACTCCAGATCGCGTATTTCCCCTCCACTCTGTCGTACTTTTGCTCGATTGTAAAGTCTGAACGCAACAAAGCCAACAATGCCCTGTCTCTTTCTTTGCTACTGCAGCACTGCTAAGCCTCTTCTCTCTCTTTCTTCTATTCATTCTTTCTCTATATCCATTGCTTTTTCTATGATCCTGATCTCGTTTCTTTCCCGCTTTACTTTTCCTTTTTCTACTAATATTGCGCAATTACTTGCGATAGTATAGACTAGGCTTCACTCTTTAATTATATTGCCATAGACGCTATATCTATAAATATTTTTATGATTTTTGAGTTGTGTGAATTATTTCTCTTCCCCAAGAAAATAACCAAAATTTAAGTACTTTTTTAATAGCCATTCTTCTACATTTTTTTAGACATTTATGTCAATTAAGACGGACTCATACATGCATGTGATGATCGTTAGAAAAATCGGACATGCTTGAAGGAATTTCCCTATCAAGAGAATAAAGATACACAACAAGCTTAAAAGCTTCAAAGATAATAATATTTTATTAATACCTCAACTCTTCTTACATCACACTATATATAATACTCAAGTGGAAATCTAGAGAAATCAAGAATATTCTAGAATCCTATAACAAATTTGTTACAAACTAAAATCAAATATTCTAAGGAACATCTTAAACTAAAATGTTATGCATCACATCACATAAATAAGCCTCGAATTCAAGACCTCTTAGTATTAAGATTCTCCCAATGTTTTTGAAAAAAAGATAATGTAGGATCATCTGGCTTTTAAAAGAAGTTGGATATTCTGATAATTTTAAAATTTTATGGTGAATATCGATAATTTACATGTAAATTTCATATATAAATATATATGCAGAATTATGATAATAAATGTTTTATATCTAATAATTTTATATTAAAACCATGAAATACAGATTAACAGATGGATAATCATGCGAACAGGGCAATAATCTTACAATCCTCCACCACACCATCCACATTGATTCTGCTCTCAAATGGAATGCCCGTCAGGATTCGAATTGTTGGATAGCCCAAAATCGGTTTCTTCTCCTCCTTGCTGCTCCTGTTGCCTTTGCAAGTACTGACTGTTCTCCCCAGGTCCTGCCTTTTAGGTCGGCTCCCCTTCCATTTCTTTGTATTCCATACTTTCCCATTTCTTCTTCGGGGACCGTTGCTGGCTTCTCTCTCTCTCTCTCTCTCTCTCTCTCTCTCTCTCTCGTTTTTCCAACTTTCCTTTTCCTGGCAGTTTCAAAGTCTGAAACTTGGCAAATCCTACAATGCCTATGCATTCTTTTTAATCTTCAAGTGAGCTCGATTAGTTATGTCACATTGTCACTTATTTTTGGTTTTGCCGCCATTATTTTATTTTCTCAGAATTAGTTTGTTGGTTTGGCGTCTTCTTCCTTTCTTCCATTCTTGTCTCCTCAGCTTGTGAGTACAGTTCTAAACTTGCAGTTCCAACGAGTCTGGTTCTATTTTTCCAAAAAACTTTGGCTTCCATAATAGTCTAGTTCGTCCTCTATTGTTTTAAATATCTTGAAAACGCTGGTTCTTAGGCTGTTCTGTGTGCTTGGATACTATGAAGAAGGCAGAGTAGCCAGTAAAATAGGTATTAGTTGAAAGAGGGGACGAAGACAAAATAAAAGCCTCGCATGTTATTGCCAAACATAAACAAAACAAACAAAAGGGGTGAAGAAGAATAAGCAAACAGGAAAGTGAAATAAAAGGGGAGAGGGAAAGGTAGGAATAGAATTTAAAAAGGGTTGCTTTTATGGAGTGGGAATTCAAGATGCCTCCATGGGATTTAACAGAACTGGAGCAAAATACTGGCGAGGATAACTTAAGCTCAGTGGTGAGCTCAAGTGGGAGCAGAACAGGAGGCCTTGACTGCTCCGTTGATCTCAAACTTGGGGGTTTGGGGGATTTTAGAGTGGCTGGTAAGTGGAAAGAGCAGAGGCGACCTTTCGCAATGCCGATGAAGATGTCTGCGACAGTGCCGGCGGGCGGGCAGTTGAAGAGGCCTCGTGTGCTGAGCGGTGGCAGTCAGAACGTTTCATGCCTCGTTGATGGATGCAGAAATGATCTCAGCCACTGCAGGGAGTATCACAGGCGGCACAAGGTCTGTGAAGAACACTCTAAGACTCCTATTGTGTTGGTTGGTGGCCAGGAGCAGAGATTTTGCCAGCAATGCAGCAGGTAATATAGAAGGATAATTTGCTTAGTTTGGTAAATTTCTTTGTTTATTTTGATTCATTTAGAACAGGATCTATATGTATGTAGTTAGATATGTTAAATCTGAAAACCTGCAGCCCTTAATAGTGACTTGTTTTGCCTAATCAGCCGGAAAACAGCCATTTACCGCTCATCATAAAAAAAATTAAAAAAAACATCGGCCGGAAAAGAGGAGCTTTTGTTTGCTTTTTGTTCAAAACTCTGATAAATGATTAGCTTGCTAGTTTACAACTCTGTTTTTATTTTCCCCATATTTTCTTTATCTTTACAGAAGGCACTTCAACTGCTGCAAATGCTATTTTTGTTGCAAGTTTTGATTTAGTATTTGTTAGCATTAATTAATAAGTTCTTTTGAGGAAGTTGATATTGGGTAAAATCCAAAATAATTGGTCATTTCTTTCACTAGGTGATCTTTGTTGTTTTGCGATGTATAGCTTTCTTTGAATGGGGTTTTATTTTCTGTACTTAAATCACTAGGCTTTCTGACGTTTATCTTGTTGTGGTAATTGGGCTTATTTTTTAAGACAAGATCCATTTTTTTTCCTTGTGAGACTGAGGAAAGTGACCAAGAATTTTCTATTTAAAATTGCCTTCGAAATTTATTAGTGTCGTAAAAATCACTTTTTTCCTTTTCTTCCAAGAAAAAATAGTGATAGCTGGACTCCTTGGTGGGCTAAACAATTGGCTGTTCTTTCAGGTGTTCAAGTTTTTTTTTTTTTTTGGTGTCTGAGTTTTGAAAAGTTAAAGTGTTGAAACAAAAATATGAGGTAAGAGGAATTCAATCTTGAACTTTGGTAACAAGTTCCAATATCTTTATTAAGTTAGCTGGCATCTTCAGGTGCCTAACTTTCAGTCTTCCTTTTGCTTTAGCTAGTTGCTGGTAGTTTTCTTTACTCCCTCCTGGCATTCTATTTTGCACTTTAAACGACAATCTCTCTCTCTTCCAAATCTCCTACAATTCCATTTTCCTTTGCTTTTACTCAAATGGTTTTATTTGCCTTGGGAGTTGTCTCTCTTTTAATTTTGTTGTACGATAGAAGTATGCTTTTCCTTTTGTGTTCATTCCTGGTGCCTCTGGTTATCACATTTGTGAGCTTGAAGAGCGTTCTCTTGATACCATTTTTCTCTTTTTCCTGGAAATATGCAATCTTGTTCTTAAACATGGACATACCATACAAACCTCTACATACCTTCTATGATAACCTTACTAGCTTTTCGTCTATCCCTGCAAATTTTCTTAGGTGCAACCAATTATCTTAGTAGGATAAATAATAAAAACAAGCTAAGCTACTTATCCTTCTATATTTTGGAGCTAAGTTATTTGGACATGTATCAGAACCCCATGTCATTTCTATTTTCTCATGATATTAAAATCTACATTATTGACTTGTTGTCCAGATCAAGCTTCATAAATAATGGTATATGAAGGGAGATCAGCAGTTTAGAATCTAATCATTTTTCTTTTTCTTTTGCAAGGATTCCATATGTACACGCACTTTATAGTTTATGTTTTGCTGTAACTTTGGTTAGGTGGTATTGTTTTTCATCTATAAATTAAAGTATCCAAGATTCAGACCCTTGAAAGAAAAAAAACGGCCTTAGGTGTCCATATGGTTTGATGAAGAATCAGGATATTCTTGCTTAAATTTAGATTGTTCTGGTAGAACCGATGGTTGTTCTTGTAATGAATGAATTGAATATCGTCTATAAAATTCTGTTTTGTTTTTTATTTCCATATTCTTATGTTTCGTTCCATTATATTTCCTAATGAAGCAATTACAGACCTGTTGATGATGCATACTTAATCACCATTTGTCTTTAATGAAATTTTGCTTGTATGCTGTTTTCATGCATACCAATGCTCTTGTTTTCATTTGCATCAATGCGACAAATTTGACAACAAACTTTGTTAACCGACAATCACTTTATTACATGTTATCATTATAGTTTTGCATGGACATTAGTTTCTCAGTTGGCAAAACTAATACCTAATGGTAAGTTTTGATTTTTGGCAATAGTTCTTGTTTTTTTTTACATTAAAAAAAGGAAAGGATACAAACAAAGACCCCCCACAGGGCCACAACAATAGATTACAAATACAAAAAATAAGCAAAGAAATTGAAGAATGGATGGGAGTCGATAGAGCTCACGGACTCAGACCAGCATCTGGTTGCCAGAGAGGCGCCATCCATGGGAAAACAAAATCGAAAATGAGAAGTTGCCAAGTCAGCAAAACGAGCCACCCAGGTTGCCAACCAACCCTGGCCATCCACAACGCTCGCAGCAGAGCTGCTTCCTCATCGTCCATATCGAAACTGATAGAAATGGGCAACCAAAACAGCAAAATTGCCCTCAGCCTCCCAACCATAGCAACCAAGAGCAAAGGGGTAAACCCAACCAACAAAGTAGTCAACATAAGCAACCCAAAGGGACAAACCGAAAACTGCAGAACCCACAAATTTATTTCCTGCCACGTTTACCTCTACCACGAGAGGTAACAACGACAACAGGCCGAACTATCTGTAACGCACCATCAGGCCCAGGTTCATCATCACTACTAGAAGATTTCGACCCCTTCAACCAATCAATTTGCTCAAGACAATTCTGATTCAAAGTAAACTTTAAATGACATTTTAATTCCGCATTAGAAATGAGAGAAATAGGGACTTCAATAAAGGGTCCACCAGACGTCAGCTTAGGAGATGGAGGGGACGACGAAATAGGACCCTCCAAATCCAACTGCACAGTAGAAACATAGGAAGATCCAACCAACTGCACAGGATCCAAACCATTGACAGGAGAAGACACATCAGCAACCAAAGGTTTAGCAGACTCAGACAAATTAGTTGGAGCAAGCACAGCAGCCCCACAAGATAAACTACCTTTACAAGTAGTGTGACAATTCAACTCTCCCACACCACGAATATTAGGGGCAGAAAAAGAAGAAGCCAAGGGCATTTCCCTCGAAAACTCCACACTCCCAACCTCACGCACAAAAGGGAAAGACAGGGCGGGAACCAAAACATCAACAGTCTGGTCAACAACGACTACAGCTACGGGGCTAGCTTCACAGGCAGCAGCCAAAGTTTCCACAGACGCAACATTCACTAAGTTTGTATCCTCAATCTCCTTAGCAATTACAGAAGTCTCTACAACAGGCAAGACAGAATCCTCAATAACTAAAGGCACCCTAGGCAAAACATCAGAACCAGGAATGAGTTTAGAATCAGAAGGAGAAGAGGAAACCTTGCCCGAAATCAACGGCTCAACAGCAGGACGACAGTGTTCGAACAAATGCCCAAAACACTTAGAAAAACCACAAAATTGAGGAAAATCCTCAAAAATCACTTGCTGAACATAACCAAACTTCTCGGGGCCTAACCAAACTTTGTCCGGTATGGATTGTTATGTTCTTGCATGAGAAAGAAGAAGGATCTTGTTGTTGTTGGATGAGAAAGAGGGAGAGCTTGCATAGGAAAAACCTTTTCCTTTATTTAATGTGGGCTATTACCGGGGGTCTATCAATACATCAACATGTAACCTATATATATATATATGGTGTGGTGCATTGCAAAAATAGCCTAATCTAAAATCGAATCACTACACAACAGTTCTTTGTTTAAGATGTTTTGTGCGATAAAAAAATTTGTGGTAGTAAAATGAGAGTTTTACATCATAGTTTTATATGAAAATTTTGCACATGTATGGATAAAAGAGAAGAACACATAAGATACTAAATATTTTTTGTGAAAATTTTGGTGAGAGAAAAAATCACATGGCTTGACCGAGTTGAAATATATCAATATGTGTATAAAATTATAGAAGTCTACTCATAATTAAAAAAGACATTATTACAAAGTTGGAAGCACTTGTTTGGTCTCTTATAGCTATAATACAGTTTGTGGAAGAAGTTGTAGAAAGTGATGATGATGATTAGAGTGTTAGTCTGTGTGGAATCTGATTGTGTCGATCCATTGTTTAGGGTGTTGTGTACTCGAGCTCCCCGACATTGTGTACCCGAGCGCCCTGGCTTTGCATTGTTCGCTTGGAGAAAAGACAGAGTAGAGTCCTGTAAAGCTCAAGATCTGCAGTTGCGGCGCAGTCAGGCAGACCGGAGACATAGCGTTGAGCATCGTGGTGCTCTAAACTGGCACCGCAGTGTTGTGAGGCCAGCTGAACATTTTTTTTCTTTCTCATTTTTATTAATGGTGGCATCCCTTGGTGGTATGTATTATATCCATTTGTTTGTTCTTGTGTAAGAATGGTGTAAGAAAGAAGAGAAGCAAGGAGAGAGCGAGAGATAAGAGATATCAATAGTGGATTTATTGGTGTAGTGTGGCTCGATGATTTTTCCCAGTTTCGGATTTTTCCATGTTAAATCACGGTGTTCTTTACTTTTAATTCATTGCATTTATATTTTTTCAATGTGAAGTTTACTTCCACCCCCCAACACAGAGATATCAATAGGGCGGCGACATTCGAGTGATGACGGTCAAGTGACAATAGTTGGGTAACGTCAATTAGACAATTAAGATTGTGTGATGATGACAAGTAGACATTGATTGGGTGACAAAGATTGGGTTTCGATGATTAGGAGATGTTGGTCGTATGATGATGGTCGGGGATAGGCAAAAACTATTGAATGATGATGAATGGACTACAATGGTCGACCGACGGTTGTCAAACGTTGATACTTGGACGTGTGTGGCAGTCAGCGGTGCGTTGCGGTTGCCGTTGAATGTTACGTAGAGCTCTAGAATTATTTATGTTTCCATGATCTCTCATAATTCAAGTTTCAAAACTCTCTCATATGGAGAATGTAGTATTTTGGGAGTGTCATTTTGATAAATCTAGCCAATGGTCTATATCACTTCATTGGATAGTCTATATTGAATATTTTGATCATCATTTAACATTTGAGTATCTTAAAGACCTTAGAATTGAGTGATCTTGGGCCTGTTAGATTTTTCCGGTCGAAGTACTTGATTTGACTATAAGTATATAATATTTGGAGACTATTTGGTCCTTCAATTAATGTCATGAAGTTTATAAATATACTTTAAGTGTATAATGTGGACTCTTTTGGACTTTTGATCAGCTCTCCTTTGTTGTTTTTGGATTTGTCTTGTCTGAATATTTAGTTGAAATCAAGGCCAGGATGGTCCTGAATTTATTTTCGAAAGTCTCTAACATAGATAATATATAATGATTTGTGCCGATCAAGTGATTTTTTTGGGAAACGTATATAAAATGGATGCTAGATCATTACTACAAACCTATCACACCAATTCTTGTTTATTATGCAACACAAAATTAGAACCTTTTCCTACTGCTAGAATGAACGTTCTACGCTTTCCATTGAATTGCTTTTGGACCATCATTTTCTCTCTCATCCTTTTCCTTGGGTTTGTTTTGTAGTTTCTTTCTCATTCGTATGGTTTGGAATTTGGATTCAATCGAGGGTTATTTGATAGTTTTCTTGAATGTAGATCTTTTATTTTTGCATGCTTCTCTCTATTTGTAACCTTAGCTAACTTCTTCGTGCCAATAGGCAGGGGTGTAAGCGAGTAGAGTCGAATTCGAGTCACCCCTGACTTTAGCTTGAGCTTGATTAATTAATCGAGTTCAAGTTCGAGCTCGAGCTTTATTCTACGAGTTCGAGCCGTCTCGTTTATTATGAAAGAGAAAATAATTATGATTTAAGAAATTATTATTATAAAATGGTCAAAATAATGATAAATTATAAGAAAAATGATAAAGAATTACTTAATATAAGAAATTGTGATATAATTTTTTAAAGTTTTTAATAAATTTGTATTTAAAATTATGAATTGTAATATATTTTAAGTATATTTTATATTAATATTTTTTAAACGAGCTAGCTCACGAGCTTACGAGTCGGAGTCGGTGCTAGCTCAAGCTTGGCTAGCTAGTTAGCCATTTATCGAGCTGAGTCCGAGCCAGTTCACGAGTCGGCTTGACTCATTTTCAACCCTACCCATAGGTAAGTTTTTTTAAGGATGGACTATTGTAGTAGCTCTCCTGGTTTACGTTTTTCAGAAAACCTGTTAAAAAAAAAAAAAGAAACTACCGTACCGTCATACTAGAATCCTGTGCAAGGAAAACTTATTGCAATACTTGAACTGCAAAATTATTAAAAACTTGAGACACTTAAGGCAATATAAGATTGGAGGCGTTAGGCTCAGCCGTAGGTGTTTGCTCAAGTAAAATGAGAGACTCAAAAGAGAGTTATTTCACTTGAATTAACTTATTTCAGATACGAAGAATACTTTGAGCAGATCAATAAACTTTCACGTTTCATTGGCTTTTTAGTTCATCTTGCAAAACAAAATATCTTAAACTAGCACCCCATAGATATGTTTAAATTACTGGCAAAGTTGAACATAATTTGTTCAATCTCATTTTTTGTCAATCTATTTTAATTTAATCATCGTCGTTGCTTTCTTCTTCTTCTTCTGCACCAGACTTATTACAGTATCTTCTGCTATTATTTTCCTAGTAATCCTCTTCAATCTCAATATTATAATTTAAGCTTTTGCACCAACATTTGTGCTTGTTTAAATTTTTCATGCATCATTGTTTCTCTAATCCTAATGCTCTTTTTTCCCATAATTTATTTCAATATGTTATCATAAAAAATCAAACTTCCTGTTTGAAAAGTTTGAATTTGCGACTCCCATCTCTCCAATCAAGGAAACCAAGTTTGCAGTGAAGGATTGAGCTGGCATAAGAAAATCACCACAGCATCTTAAGAGTACTTTGTCAAATCTCATCTTTATAGAGCTTAAAGAAAACCCGCCACATCTAGATTAAGAATCTCGCTTCTTAATTCTGCATGTACTCTATTTGGTCAGTGGATTCCATGCATGTTGAAGGGCTTACTTACCAAGCTGTATGGCTATATTTCTTCTGCTGGAGATAAAGATTTTATGGGTTATGGGATTGCTTTCTACATATGTGATTCATATCTAACTATTTGCTGTTATTTAAGGAGAAACTGATACTCTTTTTCTTTTAATGGTGTAGGTTTCACTTGCTTGTGGAGTTTGATGACGTTAAGCGAAGCTGTAGAAAACGTCTCGATGGGCATAATCGGCGTCGTAGAAAGCCACAGCCAGATTTAGTTTCTGGTAACTTGTTTCCAAACCTCCACGGTATGCTCTTATTAAGCCTATTCATCCTTTTCCGTCTTTTTAACAGTGCTGTTAGTTCTAGGGGTGTCAATTTTGAATCACGGGTCGGGTTTGGGTCGAATCCGAAATTGACCCAGCACTATTCGGGTCAACCCGAACCAACCTTTTTTTACAAACGGGTTAGTATTTCGGACCCGAACTTGATCCGCTTCAAGTCCAGGTCAACCCGACACCCTGAATGACCCAGGGGCGTGAAAAAATTGCTAGTTTACGGGGCAAAAACGGGTCAATCTCCGTTTCGGGTCAAAACGTGTCGAAAACATGTCAATCTCCGGTTTTCAGATCAAAACGGGTTTTCGGGTCAAAGGGTCAACCTAAACCCAACCCGATTGTTGAAACGGGTAGAGTTTTTTAACCCAATCCGACCCGTTTTGGATCCGATTTGACCATAACTCGAAATTTTCAGATCATATTCGGGTCGGATTCTCGGGTCTGTGCTTTGTAAGAAAACATTACTCATGCACCACAGGAATCAGATTGCCAACCTACCCTCAAATATTTCCAACTGCTGCAGCAGATTCAAACTGGAGCACTATAATCAAAAGTGAGGAATATAAACTCAGCAGTCACCAGCCTTCCCCTCTTCATTTCATCAACAGAGCAGCAGCACCGCCGCCACCACAGCATTTCTGCAGCTCCTTCACTTGGAGCTTCAAAGAAGGCAAGCAACTCCCCTTCCTCCACGACGATGAAATGGTGCTCAGCCGCCGGACAACCCTGGAGCCCATCTCATCTGCAGCAGAGAGCAGTAACAGAAAGATAATTTTGACCAATGGATTGCCTCGGACCCTCCACTCTGATTGTGCTCTCTCTCTTCTGTCATCCTCCACAAATACAGCTACTATCAGTCTAGGCCAAGATATGCCGGCCGACAGGATCCAAGCCGGCGATCAGCCCATGCTTTCTAGCCTGGATTATGGAATTGGACTTGGCTTATATTCCCACTTGCAAGCAACAGCAAATAATGTGTCGATGACGACGGGGTTTCTGTGTTCTGGAATTGAGAATGAGCATGTGAGCACTGTTCTAGTTTCAGACGCCATTGAAGCTGACCTGCATTGCCAGAGGATATTTCATGTTGAGGGTGAAGGGACTTCTGACAGGGCTTCTCACTGTCTCCCCTTCTCATGGTATTAGATCAGGTATTTGTAATGTGGAAATTCCTTTTCTTCTCACCATATTCTAGCTTTTTGTTTGGTACGAATTTTTTACTGTTTTTTAAAATAGTTTTTTAGTATCAAAATTTTAACTTTTGTACTAAAAATTAGTTTTAAGAAGCAGTAAGAAAGCCGACCCAAACGAAGCCTCTATGTTGTCTAACTGAGTTTTGTGTGATTCTGTATTAGTTTTAGAATGGATGGAAGTTTTGGTGATTAAGCTGATATCTTCATATGATGACTCAATGATGGCGGGGGAAAATATTACTTTACTAAAGGTAAAATTTCATGAGATGCAAATATGAATGTGGCATAAATTATCTATATTGAATTGAGCAACAAAAATTCAGATGATTTGGGAATTTAGAAAGTTAGAAAAAAATGATTGACCCAAAATAAAATATTTAAGATTTAAGCAAAAAGGTTGTTATATAAAATTAAATTAACAGCTCCTACAGTACTTAACAAGAGTTTAGTATGAGAATTTATGAAGATAAGTAGTGATGATAATAATGATAATGTTGATATCATATAATAATATGAAAATATAGATTTTCTTATGAAAAATATCATATAATAAATTCCGTTTATTTATTTATTTTTTTAGCATATACGATTATCAAAATCTCACAGTAGGAAGTTAATTAAAAAAATTATCAACAAAAATTATAGACAAATATAAGTATTACAGCGGTTGGTACAATTGTGAAAATTTTTTCTCAAATATATCCTAAAGATTTTTTACTCAAAAGGGATATTACTATTCCTTTTGGTGTATCAGCCTCAAGTTCTCAAATAATGCAACAAAAATAATTTAGAGATTGTATATGAAGTGACAACATTTGTCTTAAATAGGATAAATTAATCTGTGTGGACATCGGACGCTGTCCGGAGGCCAATTAGAACACACCACGTCACTTTTTTGCTCGGTATCGGTGCTAGGTATCGCTGAGTACTGGGTGACATGAGGCATTCTGGTTGGTCTCCGGACCATTCAGTATATTCACAAAATAATTTTTTCTTAAATAGACACTTAAAGTTTGTTTGGGATTACAAGAATTTCTTCATAGAGGTGGTTGAAAATTTTTTGTGGAGAGAATTACTTTTTTGAAAGCTGATGTAGAAAATAGTTTCTTAACATAAAAATTTATTGAAAGCGGCAAAAATATAATGATCATGTTACAATCTAAAAAAAATAAAAGTAGTAAGAAAATTGTCCCCAATAAATCTTTAATTTGAGTTATCTCTGATTCATTCTACCCTCTTAAGATATGATTTCGTTTGGAATGACTTTATTACTATTTCTTAAAACAGTTAACTTTTGTGTTAAAATTTTATTTTAAGAAGCACTAAAATCGTCCCATACGAAGCCTAAAAGAGAATATTCTAAAACCAGAAGCCCAAAATAGTCTGAACACATTTTACACCTAATTAATGAGCTTATGCAATGAATCATTTTCTGTGAAACTAAAGCTTAAGCCAGTATATTAGTTTAACAGATTGCACAATTCAATTGTAAAGGTTCACTTGCATTATTGTGTTGTTACATTTGTTTTCGTTCAAATTAAAGTTATGATTTATCAATAAAAAAATAAAATACTTATAAATGATTATCAAACTGTGCTAAAAAAGTATTTTATGGAAAAAAAATATATTCTTTAGAAGAGTTTATTTAGGAAAAAATATTATTTTTTTATATTTTCTAATCAAATCTTTTTAGGACTATCACTACTTTTTTAATAGAGGCAAAATTTAATACAACTGCTCTCCTAAAGGCTAATAGTAGAGTTGTCAAAATAGGGTCACGGGTAAGGTTCTGATCTAACATGGAACTGACCCGGTACTGTTCGATCCGACCCGAATCTGATACGTTTTTGCAAACAAGTCATTTTTTTGGACCTGAACCCAACCCGTTTCGGGTATTTTACTCTAATTTTTTTATTTAATTCGATTTATTTAAACCTAAATCAAATTAAAGTAAGATTTACTTCAATCAATTTACAATAAATCAAACTTAATTCAATTTGGGTAACATGATTTATTATTTTTTGGAAGTAACATTTACTTATTTCATAACAATCTTTTAAAACCCTCATAAATTAAATTAAGGGTGTCAATTTCGTGTCACGGGTCGGGTTCGGGTCAAACCCGGAACTGACCCGGGTTCAATCGGGTCGACCCTAACCCGACCCGGGTAGGTAAACAGGTCGAATATTCGAACTCGGATCCGACCCGGAGGGTTGCCAGGTTGACCCGACCTGACACGAGAAGGAGCGAACGCGGGATGCGAGCGAGCGCGCAGGATGTAAGCGAGTGCGCGGTGCAAGGGTGCACGAGTGAGAGAGCGCGCGGGCGGCGGGTGCGCGGGATGCGAGCGGGCGCGCGGGATGCGGCGGGTGTGCGGCTGGCTGGGTGCGCGGACGGGATGCCGTGGGTGCGCGGGTGGCGGGTGCGACGCTTGCCGGGTGCACTGCAACGCGCCTACGCGATCACGAACTCGCGGGCAGTCAGTTTAAACAGGTTTCCGGGTTGACCCGCCAACCCGTCGGGTCAACCCGAACCCGACCCATTTTTTCAAACGGGTCGAATCTGCGAACCTGAACCCAACCCTTTTTTAAAATGGTCGAGTCCGTGTCGGGTTTTCGTGTCGTGTCAAATATTGACACCCCTAAATTAAATAAAAATGGGTCAAACCGAGTTGATTTCGGGTTTCCGGGTCAATTCGAAACCAACCCGATTTTACAAACGGGCCGTAATCCCTAACCCGAATCCGAAATTTTTGGATCAAGTTCAAGTTAGGTCAAATATTAACACCCCTAGCTAATAGTATCATCAGTGGTTCTGCATTTTATGCAACCAATGAACCACTCTCTAATCTTATCTGTCACTTAAGCTACTCCAACTTTTTCAAATGTATACTCATTTTGCATTCTATCTGTAAGTGTAAAGTTAGTCATCAACTTGATCATCCTCATCTCAGTATCGCTTAACTTAATTTTATGCTCCTCTTTTGATAGCCAATATTGTGCGCGCGCCATAAAGCATAGCAGCCAGTAGGTCACATAACCACGTTATAAAAATTATTTTTTTGTTACCAAAAAAATTTGTTTTTTGGCTGAAGTTTGGGAGCTTAATTAATCTTTGCTTCTTTTTTCTCTTTCCTTAATATTTCAATTTATGAAGATTTTTTTTTTTTTTTTTTGGTTAAAACCCTCTTAGGGGCCTACGCGTTGATTCAAAAAAACGGTTACAAAGTCCTTAGAAGGCTCCTCTAGCTCCCTACTGCTCAAACGAGCTACAATATCAAAATCAAAAAGCAAAAAACCTACGAGCCGGAGGATCCTCAACCTACTAATACAAAAGTAATACAGAATTAAGATCGGGCTGTGAGTAAACAGCACCCAAAAAAGGAGAAGCCAGATATTCTTAAAAACTTTCGGCATCGCTTCCCTGCAAAAATTAAGAAAAAAGCAAGATAGAAAGTAAAAATAGCACCAAAGACATACCTTTTGAAGATAACATTTCCAATTGCAAAACCTGCAAACCTTTCTCAAGAACAGATTCAGATTAAAATAAACAGCAAAAACGAAACAAGAAGAATACTCCCCTAGCCGCGTCCCCAGATTTCCAGAATTCCACTTAAAATACAGACTGCAATAACCAGTAATGATCATACCCGAAACATGAAAGTAAAAAGGCAGCAGCAGGTAAATCATAACCATCCTACCAGACAACCACCACTGAAAAATCTCCAAAATACCAACCCAAAACCCCCCAGCTAACCAGCAAATAAAGAAACAACAGAAACAGGAACCAAAAACAATAGTTCTGATGCCAGTCACCAAAACGCAAGAAGCAGAGGCATCCAGCAAGATAACCGATGATATCGAAGTTTTTAAAAAAGTTTAGTTAAATATTCGAATACAATATATTTTTAATGTATTTACTATTTATAATGCCAGTTTTGATAAGCAGTAAATATCATTTTATTAAAAAGATAAATGTAACTCCAGTTTGAAACGTCTCTTTAAAGATTCACAATCAAAGCGCCTAATTCTAACGGAGAATTTATCATGTTTTGTGGTCCATCGACAAGCAAATCGTATAGATCTAAAAGTAAGCGATGCTTGTTTTTAGCCTTATTAGGGATGAAAATAGACGTTGGCCATACAAGATAGAAAGGTGCCCAAAGTAGCCAACTGATCTGTTGTTTGAGAGCTTTGACTACTAATAAAAAAGCCTCGAATTTTTTTATGGGGGACATTTTGGTCGATTAAGATGGACTCACACGTACACACATTTCATACACAAGACTCGAACCCAAGACCTCTTAGTTGGTTGCCTAAGCTCTCAACCAACAGACCAAGGTGAGTTGTGTATAAGTCTTCGATTTGAGTCTTGCGTATGTAAAGTATATAGGTATTTGTCTTAATTGATCTAAATATCCCGGAAAAAAAAATGTCAAAGTCCTTGATTAGCCATTTCAAGCATGCTTGCTCCATACGTAAAGGAACCAACTCTTAATTATTATATGGAAGTGAAATTTATTCTTGGTTAAAATTATCAGAGGATATGATTGAATCTTATTTTAAAATAGAAATCTTTGATTAATCCATTTTTGTGAGCAACAGGAATATTTTAAGGGTGTTGTAAATATCTTGAAGAGATTATTTATCAACTTAGAGAGGATTTATGGATCTTTCATTGACTTTAAAGACTTTGTAATATATTGTTGAGATCTTGCAATAGATTTGATGTCTGTAAATCATGCATTGTTATCATTATAAATTAAGTCTTAAAGGAAGGGTTTGGCTTTCCATAACCTCAAGTAAATAGAGAGATGAGGGAGAGCCGAAATACAAGAGGAATTTTTCAAGTGCTTTCAAGATGGAGGTATTTTGTTGCGGACAAGAATATACGCAGCGATAGAGTTAAAAAACTTCCGTTTCAGCGTTGTACGGATATCTAGCACACAAATAGAAGAGAAATAACACCAGGATTTTTACGAGGAAAATCCTGAAAAGGGAAAAAACCATAGGGTCACGCTCAGTTGAAATAATTTGACTAGTGTTTGTTTGAGGTACAAGAGGTTGATACTTCCTTAAAATTTAGGACGATCATATTACAATGCTTCACTTCTGGATTAAAATCCAATTACAAACAAGTTGTATATTCGAGCCGAATTCAAAATCGCTTAGAATTCCGACGTCACTTGGAAATCGGACAGAGTTCCGGCATCTCTTGGGTGTTGGGCAGAATTCTAGTGTTACTCTGGCGTCGGGCATAATTTCGGCGTCACTTGGGCAGAGTTCCGGCGTCGCTCGGGCGTCCGGCAGAATTCCGGCGTCACTCGGGTGTAGGGGAGAACTCCGACGGTGGCCGACGAGGAGTTATTCCCTCCTATCCTTCTCTTCTCTTATTCTTCTCTTCCTCTTTTCTTCTTCTCTTCTTCTTGCTTGGGTCCCCTCTCATGAGAAATGAGGGGTCTATTTATAGATTTATGAGGATGGCATGACCCGTAAATAGGTGAGCGATCAGGGGTAAAAAGGGAGTGGTTCAATGGACAGCCGATATTGAATCCCTTGATAGTGTACTGTCCGTCAGACATTTGAAGGTCTTAATGATGTTGGAATTCGGTGATCTTGGGCTTGTTGGATTTGTCTTGACGAGCCGCTCGATTTGACTATAAGCACGTTATGTAAGGAAACCGTTTGGTAACCCAATTTTTGGTTCGAACCTTCCAATAATGCTTCGGGTCCTTGATTCATACCCATTTGGGCTCATATTGAGTTGAATTTGGTGTCGTTGGGTTCGTATTTCCGAGACGCTCAGTTCGACTGTAAGTTTGCTGAAATCGGAGTTCAGATGCTCCGAATTTAATTTTTGAAGTTTCTAGCCTGATTTTGCCTCGAGATTCGTGCCCGATCAAGATAATTTTTTGATTATTTATCATATTTAAGGAGCAAGGAAGAATGTGCTCATGGGCGGATCTCCACTCAATCAAATGAGCAAATGCCTATCATATAAATATATATATATATATATATATATATATATATATATATATATATATATATATATATATAAAGAGAGAGAGAGAGAGAGAGTTTTGGAATCCTACCACTCTCCCCCTCAATAATTATTTTTTTCCTTAATATGACCCATCTCGCACGTGCCTGCCCATCCATCCAAAGTTTTGAACCATTTCATCTTCGACGTTGGCGAATTGCGCCCAGCATTCAGCGTTGAAGAGGTCGTTAATTGTTCTCATAGGAGTAATTGTTCTCATAGGAGTCCGCCAATGGTTGATCGCTATGGAAAAATCTTAAATAGGTACAAACCTCGCTCTCATGAGCTTAGGGGTTTCCTTAATTTTTTTAGAGGTATTGAGTAATATTTAACCAGATTTCGGCTAAAAATAATGTCAGGGCTAATATAGATCTGGTATCTACTTCCTATGAGCGTAAGCCCTCATAGTTAATTATCATTTTAACACATTAGAAGAGCACTCTCGATTAAGGATGAAATATATTTAACTATGTGCAAAGAGTGTGGAAATGTGCAACAATATTTTAGTTTTAGTTATAGGGGGTGAAGGTATCCGATTAAGATCCCATGGTTCTGTCATTCCAGGCATACCGTGGGTTCAATCTTCCAACACTAACAACTATTGATTGTGGTGTCCAGAGAATCTGATTAGTAGTCATGGATTGCCTCTTCTCAGGTGTTGACCTAGATTTTGTCCAAACCAGGGCCTAGAAAGTTGACTTGGTCAAATTGACCAAATTAGACCTCGAGACCCCCTTCAATGGGTTCAGTGAGTTGATTTGAGTTGGTTGAGCCCGGGTCCAGGCCTTGGGTCAACTTGGTTGACCGAGTCAACATTGGTTGACTCATTTGGACCTATTAAGCCTAAAACCAATTATAAATTAATTGCATGAATTTCATGGCTCAAACCCTCACCCCATGGCCCCCCTTGACTGGTTTGACCAAGTCAAACGTGGACTTGGTCAACCATGGCTCTAAATAGGCCTTAATCACCCAATTAAGGGGATTTAAGAGCCTATTTAATGCCTAATCAATGCCCCTTCGTTTTGAAATCAATTCCATGGCCAAAACCGACCTAATTTCCCTCCTAATTCAATCTAGATTAGATCTAGGCCGTTGATCTAGAGCCTAGAGACTTAAATAGGAGAAATTAGGTCTTTTGGAGAGATCTTTTTGCTCTTGCTGAATCGAGAGACCACCTCAGGCCTCAAAATTTCGTGAGAGCACTCCCACGACTCCCCTCCACTTTTTCGAACCGATTCCCGACGGTGAACCCACGCCGGCGGCGAGATTCCGGCGAGACCGAGCCCATTTCCCTTCTCGGTTGATTTCCGTTCGATCGAGGAAGCGTTGGAGCTTGGCGTCAACTAGAGATTTGTTCTAGAGGATCCCACGAGTCCAACAAGACCAAGATCTCCCGAATCCACCGAGTGGATTGAGGTAAATCTCAAACCCTAGTTAGAACACTTAGGGTTAATTAGTGTCGTCATTAGCGTGTATTAATTCAAAATAAAACTTCCCCACTGTTGCTCTTCATGCCTACGACCTAGATCTAAAATTTCATGCGATTTGGTCCAGCCGTTTGGGAGATCGAAGCAAAATATTGCTTTGGCTCTCGGTTTCGCCCCAGATCCGAGCCGGACCGTTGATTTCTTGATCAACGGTCGCGATCTGAGGATCCCGCGGTCTCGTCTGACCGCGTGGTTTGATCCCGCGGTTCCGCAAGCGGTCTGGCGTGATCCCGACCGTCGATCTCGACTGCGGAGGATCGGACGGCTGTGATCCTCCGTCCGACGTGTTTAAGTGACGTCCCGTCACTTGACCGCCGCCGCAATCATCGGATAATGATTGGCGGCGGCGCCAATCATTGCCTCGGAACCGCGCATCCAACCGAAGCCCGCCACGTAGCCCTAGCCGCCGGATTAGGGTTTTAATTAGATTTTAATTATTTTTAAGTGTATTTTAATTAACAGAACTTTAAATATTCATAAAAAATCCATTTTTCGTCCGATTTTTGCGTGCAATACCTCGAATTGATCGTATTTTCATTCTCTACCCTATAAAAATTTTTTTTTTATAAAAATAATGAATATATTTTTATTTATTAATAAAACAGTAAAATACATATATATAATACTATATCAAATGTATTATTTTAATTATTATTATTATTACATCATATTATTGTTTAATTATAATATTAAATATATATTATTTTAACTTATTTATATTATTTTAACTTATTTATGTTTCTTATCACTATTATTTTCATTATTATTTATTGTATTTATTTAAACATGAAAATTGTATTTTTAATAATTAAATATCATTCTAATTACTTTAATTAGTTAAAATTGCTTAAAATATTAATAGTAATTAAGATATTGTTACTATATTTTAAATTATGGTTAGATTTCAGAAATTTTGAGCTTCATTTTTCAGATCTATTTAATTAGTATTTTGATTATTTATTGTTTTGAATCATTTTAAAACCCTTTTATTACATTTAGATTTCCAAAAATCATAACTTCCTTGGTTTTGATCCGCTGTCGACGCACAGCACCTTGTTTTGATTGTATTTGAAATTCTGCACATGTTGGAAGTGGTTTCACCCAAAATTTTTGGGTCTGTGTGCAGTTATTTTAAAATCAGCCAATAGCATTATTTTAAAACTATTTAATTATCGTATTCAAACTTTGAAATTCCATAACTTTGTCGTTTTAAGTCCGCTGTCGACGCACAGCGTCTTGTTTTGGATGTACTCTGAATTCTGCATATTTTGAAACTATTTTCAGGTAAAAATTTTGTCTGTATTTTCTGGTATTTCAAAAACAGCAAAAGTACACTATTTTAAAATATTATTTTATTGTATTTAAACTTCAGAAATTCGTATCTTCGTCATTTCAAATCGGATTTTTGCGTATAACCCCTCGTTCTTTTCAGAAAAGTGAGCTTTATGTTTTGAAGCTATTTCCAGCCCCTGATTTTGGCTGTTTTGGCAGTTTTCTGTCTTGGAGCTTTATGTGATTATTTAATCATTATTTACTTATTAATATAATATTTATTTTCAAGATACAAACTATTTTTAAATCGTATCGAGGCTTCGATGGGGTGGTCAGTAGGTTTCCCTATGCTTATGTATTATTAATTGAATTATTTTCAATTATTTTATTTTCCAAAAATATCCTTATATCGATAAGTACTTTTAAACTATTTTAAAACTATTTATACATAAATCCTAATTTTGGGAGACTCGCTACTTCGTGAAATTTCAGACATGGGTTCTAGATATGAAGAGCAATCATGGGGGAGTGGGTTAGTGGGTGATTGAGTTCCAATCATTCACTAATCCCTTCATTAAGTGTCTGTACTTTTATTTTTGCGTAGAATGCATGTATAGGATTGCACCACGAGCACTTAGCCTAGGCTCTCCTAGATTTAAGGACATGGTGTGTTTATTTCATTTTTGTACTCCCATGCATTTATTACCTCGAGGGTTAGACAAAACATCACTTTAAACTCCTACAACGTAGTGACACCCTAAGGACAAAAATTAAGGACCTGTCTAGCAAACTTAGAAGTTTCCTAGGGACTAGGATAGACCCCAGAATGATATGAAAACTTCAACATTTAAACTTAGTGACACCATAAACCTCCCTGAATTTTCTAGGAATTTTTAGGAGCCTTTAGACTTCTTAATTAACTAACCCTAATTAACTGGTTAATTAAGGCCCCGAGACCTTCCGGAAAATACAATAAATATATTTTAGGTCAGAAAATTGCCCACCATAGCTTGAATTGTTTAGAATCTGACCATTGACCTTAGATAAATAGGGCTTCCTAGTTTGACTTTAGGTTGACCCCTAATTTGACCATAGGTGGAAATTACCTTTTTGCCCCTAATAAACTATTAAAGATTACTAAAAATCCCAAATCTTCTCCAAACCCTAGGGGATCACTTTCTCAGGTCATCCCTGACTTTTGAGGGTGATTCGACTCAGTTTGGGCTGATTTGGGCCAAAACAGTAAAATAGGGTTTTCTTCTAATTAATTTAGAAATTTCCATAAATATCCCGATTTTAGAAAACTCATAACTAATTGTAGAAAATTCCAAATTAGGCAAACTTACTTGCATTAGACTCCAATTAGGGTATAGTATTTATTAAAAATATTAGATGTCCAGAAATTGGCCTAGATTAGAAAGTCAACTTTTTGGTCCACCCTAGTCTATAGGATAGGGCCCGAAACTTAGAAAATTCATAACTTTGCCTAGAGAACTCCAATTTCAGTGTACTACCTGGCTAACTACTCGTATTGAGGTCTAGTATTTTCCTAAGATGATGGAAATCCCAGACTTAGCCTTTTTTTTTTCCATAGTGACCTTTTGGACCCTTAGCTTAGTTCAGAGGAGGACCTAGAACTTTCTAAAATTGGCTAATATCACTTAAACTTTAAATGTCAGTATCCTAAGCTCTTAAAATTGAACAACAAACTGAAATAATTAAAATGGACCTAATTCACTAATATTTGAACTTTAACTAAAATATCCTTTTCAGATTCTCAACAAATATGAACTATAGATAATTTTAACTAATTACCCTGCTTAGGACATATCCAAACCACACTAGCCTTACACACACATAGAATTGTTTGCTAGGGCACCACTTCTAGATCTAGGTTAGGCCGCTGGGATTTACTTTTCTGCTGTGTGCCGGAGCTTTCGCAGATTTCATTGCATGCTGTTTGAAAAATGATTGGTGTGTTTGCTTACATTTATTGCACTCTGTGATGTGATGAGCGCTAGATTTACCCCTAGGTTAGGAACGCCATATATATATATATTGTTCTTCCGTGCAGGTGGCCATGCTCAATGCTAATAAAATGGGGGAGCATTATTATGATTTCTAATAATGTTTTATGCAGGTGCTTGCTCAGCTCCCCCCTAAAATGAAATGAGGGTTAAAATTATTAAATTATTATAACTGCTACAGATGGAGCTGCTTAGCCCTCAAAATTAAGAGCATGGCTTGGCACAGGGTCAATGGTGTTAGCATTCTTTTTTTTATATATAAACTGCTTGGGATTTTATTTAGGATAACCATGCAGGGGGTCTAGAATTTTCTTTTTCAAATGGATGTAAATTTGTATGTAATAATTGTTAAGAGTTGTGAAAACAACTATGAGTCGGGATATTCTTATCCAACTCAGACTCCAAAAGAAGAAGGCATCCCTAAAGGGGAGAGTCTTCTTCCATTTGGAAGACTGAGTTGGATGGCTTTAAATATCCAAAGAGAAAAGGCAATACACCCCTGCTGGGGGAATTGTCTCTTCGTTTGGATATTCAAGCCACGACGGATCCAAGGAGTCCAAGGAGGAGATTTCCAAAGAGTTCAAGGAGAAGATATCCAGAAGACTAAAGGTTTGAAGACCCAATATCCCACTCAAAGTTGTTGGCGTCTGTCATAGGCTTAGAAATCCGGGTTGTTGGCAGTGGAGCCCGGCCACTTTATTTTCTATATATCTGGGGTGTAATAAGGGCAATTTGCCTATGGCCATTTAGTTGATTATTTTGGATTTATATTGATGTGTTTACCTGATTATGCAGTAGAAATTGCCTGCTTTTCCTAGGTTTCTTTCTTGCATGTCATTTTTGTTTTCGCCTGGATTTCGTAGGCTTTTCTAAGGACTACAAAATTTTTATACTCGTAACTAATTTCTAAAATTTTTAAGTTATAAATAACATAGAAATCTAACGAACCTAGGGAACTGCCGGAATCATCCGGGGTCGCATGCATATTACTGCATCTTCTCTCTCCTTCTTATAAGACATCTCCCTGCCTACGGGTAGAGTCCGGATAATCTGGCCTATGAGGATGAAGTGCCGGACCTAGGGAGACCCAGTCTTTTCTAAAAATTATTTTATATTAAGCCTGTTTTTTTAAAATCTATAGCATTCATGAGCTGACGATTCAACTAGCATGCATTGCATTAGTAACCAACTAATTGAAATTTAATTGTATTAGCTAGGAGCATCTGACCCACATAAGTCTAGGACCACTTAGAAAATTCTCTAGATGTCGGTCCTATTTCCAGAAACTGTACCTCCCACCCATCTTTCATAATTGACTGGACAGCATGGTTTTAAATCGATTAGGTGGTTAGCTGGCTCCCCCATCCAGGCCGGGATAAGTCCAGATCTTTGCATTGCATTAGCTAGGACACTGGTCTTAGTGTGTGTCGAACACTAAGTCCAAACTAGATTTAGGATTCGAGGCTACTACATTCGGTCTCGTAGTATGCCTAAGATAGTAGGTAGGTCCCTTCTTTTCAGGGACCCTAAATCCTACTTATCTGCGTCACAGGATGACGTCACCTCCATCTTTTCTCTCACGCATGTGATCGGATGCCTGACTTTGATTTTCTCCAGTTTCTATTTAGTACCCTAGAGCCTCCGAATGCTGGTTTGAGCCATGTATGTTTGATTCACCACCTTTGAGACCCTCCTTTTCTTTTGAGTAGGGCTTCTTAGTCTATACCCCTATGTCAATCCCATTTTAGGAAGGGATAATGCATGATCCTTAATCGAGAGTTTTCTCGGGCTCCGGCCTGGGATGTAATTAACCACGGGGGCTTGCGCCCGTGGGAAACTTGATCCCACATCTACTAAACCCCATTCGATCTCTCATATCGGATGGGGGAAACCCGTGATTTGGTTATGTATATTACTACCCATCGAGGTGTGTTGGCGACAGCCTCTATCCCCAATGGTCAGTCGTATGCACGATCCAATCTGCTCTTCCAATCGACCCGTTCGCGCGGTGTTCTTTCGGAGGTCCACATCAGGGATCCTGAATAAACTGAAGTGGAGATGTGTAAGGATTTTAATTTAGTTTAGTTTGAGTTGGGGCTTATGTCTTTCTTAAAAGTTGTATGTTAATTTATTTAGTTTGGGGCTTATGGCTCCAATTATGAGTTGCCTGTATAATTAGATTTGGGTAGGGACTTATGACTTTCATTTGAAAGTAGCTCTAATAATGGGTCTTACTGCATCTATTAAAGGTGGCCCGAATAATATTTGATATTAGTGGGTCTTATGTCTATTATAAGTAGCCCGAATATTTTTGATTGGATATGTCTTATGACTTTCTTAAAAGTTGCCTAATGATGGGTCTTAAGACTCAGCTCTCTAAGTTAAGTGGCCCGTATAGTAGTGGGTCTTACAACCTAGCTCTTATAGAGTAGGATGCTCAAGTGAGGGGTCTAGGGTTATGTTATTACCTAAATATTTCCCTCAGATGTCAGATTTACTGCTTCTATTACAAGTGGCCGGTATGTTAATTAGGGATTGAGGGTTATGTCATTTTTGCCTAAAAATTTTCTCTAAGATTAGACTTACGGCTTTCATTTAAAAGTTGTTGATTGATAGATCTTACAACCTAGTTCTTATAAACAAGAATGTCCATAGGGGTTTTGAATTTTTGATCTAGGGTTGTTCATTTAGAAGTTCCATAACATTCGAGTCTTACTGCTTCGCTTATAAGTAGCTCAGGTGGCAGGTCTTACAACTTAGTCCTATAGGCTAAGATGCCAAATTAAGGGGTGTAGGGTTAGGTTACTTGCTAGCTATTACCCCTAAAGATCAGACTTACAGCTTTCATTGAAAGTAACCAATTAAAATTTAGGCATTTATTGGTTCACTTTGTTTAGTGAAAGAATTGCCACTATTCTTGTTAGAAGTAACCTATAGAATTTAGATTAGCTAGGACATATCATTAGACACTTTACTCCCTCGACACCAGTGTCAGTGTCTTGTTTTATGCTAATAGTTTGTTTTTACTATAGTAGTTTGTGGCTCTACTTGTTTTCCAACATTGTCGTTTTACTAGCTTTCCAATACTTTGCTCATACTAGTAGTAGTTAGATTTATTATATGAAAGCATTTTCTTCTGCTTAGTATTAAAAAATAATATTAATTAATGTGAAATTTGTGCTCAAATTTATTATTTTTAATGTGCAACTTTTCTGTCACACCATTAGCATATGAGTTTAGTGAAGAAAATTATATATTTTTTAAGCGTATAATGATTTTTTAATAGAACGTGAAAATAATATAGTATGCACAATTATATCAAAATAGTTAATTATTGAGAGTATTTTTAGAAAATTTGACCGAGTAATTCATGAGCGCTAAATTGCGCATAACAAATAGGAAAATAAATCGATCTCAAGCCACAATATGAAGAAGTGTTAAAATTTTTAGTGGATGAGTATGACTATTGTTCAAAGTGATCGTGAAATAGATAAGGAGATTTTTAGTATAATTCAAGTTGGATGGCTAAAGTGGAGGAATGCTTTGGATTTGTTGTGAGATAGAAAAGTGTTATTCAAACTTAAGGGAAAATTTTATAAGATGGTGGTGAGAACTGCAAGGCTTTGTGGCGCAGAATGTTGGCCGTTAAAAGAGGAACATAATAATAAGTTAAGCGTTGCTGAGATGAGGATGCTCAGGTGGATGAGTGAATTTATTCTTAAAGAAAGGATATGAAACGATCATACCCGAGGAAAAGGTTGGAGTAGCTCTAGTGACAAACAAAATTAGAGTAGCCATCGTAGATGGTTTTGTCATGTAAAATGATGGCCTTCTGATTGCCCTGTTAGTAGAGTAGATGTATTAGATATATCCTATGTTAAGAAAGGTAGAGATAGACCTAAAACGACTTGGTTAGAAAATATTAGAAATGACATTCCATTATTAGATTTAAATGAGAGTTTGACTCTTAACATGACACAATGGAGAGAAAAGATTCATATAGCCTACCCCATGTAGTACGATAAAGACTTGATGTTTATTGTTGTATGCTTAAATTTCGAAAGTTTATAATGAAAAAAATGTATCAGAAATTTTTTCCAAATAAATATTTTGTTCTACGTTATACTATATTAATATTACCAATGAACTGTTTAAAGAAATAGTATATTTTAAATAAAATATTGATCGAATATGTAAAATAGATATTTAAACTAAGAGTCAGTTTGAGATGGATGCAGTATTTTATAAAATAGTTTGTGAACAAAAAGTTATTGTGAAGAAATCAACTTCACTATTATGATTGTAAAAAAATAACTTTTCACTATAAAAATTTCTAAAATCATTTAGAAAGCATAAAAAAGTAATAGCCAAATAAATTTGAAATTTCAATCTAAAAAGAAAAATAGCTAGAAAAATGTCCCAAATAGGAACTTTTATTAGGTCAGGACACCTGACTTAGCTCTACATTCGGATGCCAATAAAATGTCGCCAGGTGCCCTTACTATTTATCGTGCAGCCCGACGACCCGACCCGGACTGGATCCCGATATTGCTATGTTCGTGTATTGCTAGGTATTGCTTGGCAATAACGAGAAATACCGCTCTTTCAAGACTAATACCGAGCAATACCTACCAATACCAAGTAATACCTAGCAAAACCGGGGTATTGCTCGGTATTGATCGATATTGCTCGGTATAGCTATGTTCGTGTATTCCTGGTATTGCTATGTTCGTGTATTGCTAGATATTGCTCGGTATTACTAGGTATTACTTGGCAATAATGAGAAATACCGCTCTTTCAAGATTAATACCGAGCAATACCTACCAATACAGAGCAATACCTAGCAAAATCGGGGTATTGCTTGGTATTGGTCTTGATAGAATGATATTTCTCGTTACGGAGCAATACCGAGCAATACCCTGGTGTGCACAAATCAGCTAATACATAGCAATACCGGGTTCCGGTCCGAGCCGAGTCGTCGGGCTACGCGGTAAAGAGTAAAGGCACGTGGCGACATTTTATTGGCATCCGGATGTAGAGCTACATCAGGCGTCCTGACCGAATAAAAGTTCCCCAAATAGACCTTGAATTTGCAAATGAATTTTCTTGATCTTTGATTTTGAATGCCATTTTTGTCAGTTTTTTATTTTATTTATTTTTTGTTAGGTGCTAGCTTAGAGCATCCCTCAAGTTTTTTGGAGAAGTCTGCCTTGAAACTTGGAATCATGAAATTCTCTTACAAGTCAAAAATCTCTGCTTGGTTAAGGATGAAAGTGATTTATTCCTGATCGTAGGTGGAGTGGGCGGAGTGTTAACTTGACTAGTTTTTTTCTTAGCCCTAAGCCAATATTTTTCTATTTTAGTATGGCTTAGCTTATAACCATGCTTGGTTCATTTATAGCCTATGGAATGTAAAGTGCTGTTGATTGCTATAGATCACTATAGATCTGAAAATTTATTGTTAAGGACTTGAATCTATAATGATGGATTGTTCTTTATTAGAATATGTTTTGATTAATATTGTAAATGAATCATACTGTAGGGGTAGTTTTTAAGGGTTTTTTTTTTAATTTTGTGAAAGTTTGAAATGTGTAAGATGATTTATTAAGTATCATATTGATATTTATACGTGAATCTAATTTATGTTTTGTTTGTATCAGCTTTTTTACTATTTTCTAAAATAAGTTTTTTAGTATAATTTTTTTTGAATTAGAAGTTGTTTACTAAAAAATTGATTTATAAAGTAATAAGAAAGCTATTTCAAATGAAATCTTAGAAATGAATATCAAACTTTTTTTTCTGGAAGTTTGAAATGGAGTTTATTTGGTAGCATTATATTTAATTAGTAGATATATAATTGAAATGCAAGGAAGTTTATTTGGCATGGAGTTGTGAGGCAAGCGTATGTTTTTCATGAAAGGGATGAGAAGGAATTGAGAAGACATATAAGCGGTGAAAGGAGATTTAAAAAAAAAATCACTAGAATTTTTTTTTTTTGGAAATTTAAAATATCATCTCAATAAATTAGTGGCACGGTAGCAAATAAACGATATTTTCTTAAAAAATTCACAAGAAATCTTTGAAAACCACCAAGAATCCTTAATTATAATTTCTTTCTCACAAGGCAGGGGCGGAATCAGCCATAATTTTCAGGGGAGCAAACTTATAAGTAACTGTTCGCATATATGTCGGGGGTCCAAGGGGGCAGCGTCCCCTGGCCGCTGCCCCTTGGCGGGGTTCGACCTACCCGGTCAGGTCGCGGAGTCAAGGGGCAGCGCCCCCAGAATAAATTTTAATTTACTATTTCTCTTTGCATTTGATTCATCGTTCCCTAACAATAACACATCCACATAATGTATTTAATTATATTGGGGGCAATTGCCTAAAGATCATAGTATTTTAACATTTTTAGGGGGGACAATTGTCTAAAAACCTTATAATAAAGACTAAAAATCATCTAAATAAGAGTATAATGAAAAAAGAAAATTTTTTGAGGGGGGGCAATTGCCCCCCTAGCCACAAAGGGGTTCGTCCTCTGTCACAAGGGGATGAGAAGGAATTCAGAAGACTATTGTGTTAGAATAATTATATACATTTAATTATGCGAGACGTCGCAATAATTATTTAAGTATGTATATTTAATTATATAACTCATTAAGTGGCCCATATATTATAATTATTGAAATTTAATTATTTATGTTTAATCCTATTGGTCAAGAAGAAATAATTTGATCATTCGTTTATGGACCGTTTGATCAAATAACTCCTAAGCGGTTATTATAACTCCTATGTGGTTATTGTAACCAATCCGTAGGAAATAACTACCGGTCCTCTCTCTCTCTCATTATATGAGGAGTTGCTTTGCTCCATAGAGGATTAACTCATGAAAGAAGAAAGTGAAGGGAGAAGGGAGAGAAACCGTAGTTCCAAATTTGACGAATTCAAAATGAATCAAGGTATGTTTTTCATTCGATTAAAGGATTGTGAAAATCATCTTGTTTAAGATCTTGAGGATTTAAGTTTTATGTAAAATAAAGTTTTCCGTTTCAATTTCTTTTACATAATTTATGATGCGAGTTCTTGCAAAAGTTAGAGAACTCATAATGCATGTTAGGAGTTCTTCTAAAACTTAGAGAACTTAATCCTAAAGAAAGTTCTTATACGAATTCGAGAACTTGAATCGTATATGAGAGTAAGTTCTCACAAGAGATTTAAGAACTCCATAAAGTTTTACATGTTGTATCAGAGCATGGTTGAAAACTTGTGATTTTCCGTTTAAGTTTTTCTTCAATTTCTTCGATAATTTCTTTCTAATGAAATCGAATTTATGTGATTTATTATCGATTTCAATTAATGTATCTATTATCGAATCATATTTTGTCATGATTAATTCATGGCAAATTGATTATGTTTCTATTTTATATTGGAAATAATTTATGTTATTTATTTCATTATGAAAAGATTTGTCATATGCAAGTTAATGACGTAAATCCGATTTTGCTTTTAAAGAAAATTTTATTTGTATATATAATTGTATACATTAAGAAATTTCTTTTATAATCATCGTCGTAATTATTTAATTTGATATTTATATCAAGCATAGTTTGTTAATCATCAAAGTGGTCAAACTAGAAAGTTTTCATAAATATCAATTAGATAATATTTAATTACTCATGAGTATGCGATGCTACTAATAGAATGACATAATATTTTATAAAATTTTATCATGAGTAATTAACATTCAAATTGCTACAAAATATTTAAGAATCGCCCAAAGGTTAATTAATCATTTTGTACTATTGGATATAATTGTGATAAATTGTCATACTTAATTAAATACATTTAGTATATCCAAAGATAGCAAATATATTTAATTGGAGTACGTATAATTATCAATTATGAGAATTTATTTTTAAGCATCAATTATGATTATCGTTGTATATTATAGTATCACCCAAAGGAGAACTATAATATACATTTTACTGATTACCTGAATGTTATCTGAATCTGTTTTATATTTTGAATTTAATTTTCAAATCATCGATATGTGAGAGTCTTGTATTTTATTTTGCAGCATCTAATTCTGTAATTCTTCATTCGCAAGCTTCATCTATTATAAAGTTCAATGGGCTTAATTATTCTGAATGGAGTGAACAAATCCAATTTCATTTAGGAGTTTTGGATTTGGATTTTGCACTACTTAATGATAAGCCTACTGCTCTTACTGATACAAGCAGGATTGAAGAAAGTTCTTTTCATGAAACTTGGGAAAGATCAAATAGATTAAGCCTAATGTTTATGCGAATGACTGTAGCAGACATTATTAAGCCAACACTTCCAATAACAGATAATGCTAAAGAATATATGAAGTCTGTGGAGAATGTTTCTCAATCTGAGACTGCTGATAAGTCACGTGCTGGGACTTTAATGGGTATGTTAACCACCATGAAATTTGATGGTTCTCGTACTATTTATGAGCACATTACTGAAATGACTAATATAGCAGCAAGATTGAATACTATGGGAATGAAAGTGAGTGAAAGCTTCCTTGTACAGTTTATTATAAACTCATTGCCTCCTGAATATGGTCCATTCCAAATTAATTATAATACTATTAAAGATAAATGGAATGTAACAGAATTACAAAGTATGCTTATTCAGGAGGAATCAAGACTTAAGAAACAAGGAATTCACTCAATTAATCTCATAGATCAACCAGATTTTAAAAGAAAATCCGGAAAGAAAAATCCAAAGGGCAATAAAGGACACTTAAAGCTTAATGTGTCATCTGCTCAAATCCAAAAGAAGGAACCAAAGAATGATAGATGTCATTTCTGTCACAAGCGTGGACACTATCAGAAAAATTGCTTGAAGCGTAAGGCTTGGTTTGAAAAGAAAGGTAAGCCTTGTGCTTTTGTATGTTTCGAATCAAATTTGGTTGAAGTTCCTTATAATACTTGGTGGATTGATTCTGGTTGTACCACTCATGTTTCTAATGTGATGCAGGGATTTCTTACGACCCAAACCATAAAGCCAAATGAAAAGTTTGTCTTCATGGGAAATAGAGTCAAAGCTCAAGTTGAAGCCATTGGAACATATCGTTTGATTTTAGATACTGGACATCATTTAGATTTATTTCAAACTCTTTATGTACCTTCTATTTCTAGAAATTTAGTTTCTCTATCAAAACTTGATACAGCTGGTTTTTATTTTAAATTTGGAAGTGGATGTTTCAGTTTATTTAAGTGCAATCAACTTATTGGTTCTGGTGTGCTTGGTGATGGTTTATATAAATTAAAACTTGATAATTTATTTGCTGAGACTTTATTAACCTTGCATCATAATGTTGGAACAAAACGTGGTTTGATGAATGAAAATTCTGCTTACTTGTGGCATAAACGTTTGGGTCATATATCCAAAGAAAGAATACAAAGATTAGTGAGGAATGAAATCCTTCCTGATTTGGATTTCACTGATCTTAGTATTTGTGTGGATTGTATTAAAGGAAAATTTACTAAACACATAATTAAGAAGGTAGCCACAAGAAGTACACAGCTTCTTGAAGTCATACACACTGACATATGTGGACCTTTTGATGTGCCTTCCTTTAGTGGTGAAAAATATTTTATTACTTTTATTGATGATTTTTCACGTTATAGTTATATATATTTATTGCATAAAAAATCTCAATCAATAGACGCCATTGAGGTGTATATTAATGAGGTTGAGAGGCAATTAGATAGAAAAGTAAAAATCATAAGGTCTGATAGAGGTGGTGAATTTTATGGAAGGTATAATGAATCTGGACAATGTCTTGGTTCATTTGCTAAATTTCTTGAAAGGCGTGGCATTTGTGCTCAATATACAATGCCTGGCACACCACAACAAAATGGTGTTGCAGAAAGACGCAATCGTACTTTAATGGATATGGTTAGATGTATGTTAAGTTATTCTTTCTTACCCTTATCTTTATGGATGCATGCTTTAAAAACCGCTATGTATTTATTAAATAGGGTTCCTAGTAAGGCAGTTTCAAAGACTCCCTTTGAACTGTGGACAGGAAGAAACCCTAGTTTAAGGCACCTGCATGTTTGGGGTTGCCCAGCGGAAATAAAAATTTATAATCCACATGAAAGAAAACTGGATTCAAGAACAACTAGTGGCTTTTTCATTGGTTATCCAGAAAAATCTAAAGGGTATAGATTTTATTGTCCTAACCATAGTACGAAAATTGTTGAAACTGGAAATGCTAGGTTCATTGAGAATGGTGAGATTAGTGGGAGTATAGAACCTCGTAATGTAGAGGTTAAAGAAGTTGGGGTGAAAATTCCTTTGCCCGTCACTTCTAATAAAGTTGTTAATCCTACTGTTGTTGAAAAGTTTGACAATATACAAGATGAGCAAATGAATGATTATACATCCCAAAATGAAATTGTCACCAATGAACCTATAATTGATGAACCACAAGAAGTAGCATTAAGAAGATCTACTAGAGTTAAAAGATCTGCTATTTCGAATGATTATATGGTTTATCTTCAAGAGTCAGATTTTGACTTAGGAATTGATGACGATCCAGTTTCATTTTCACAAGCCATAGAAAGTATGAATTCTAATAAGTGGTTAGATGCCATGAAAGAAGAGTTAAAATCAATGGATTATAATAAAGTCTGGGACATCGTTGAATTGCCTAAAGGTTCTAAAAGAGTTGGATGTAAGTGGGTCTTTAAGACCAAACGTGACTCTAAAGGCAATATTGAACGATATAAGGCTAGACTTGTTGCCAAAGGTTTTACTCAGAAAGATGATGTTGACTACAAAGAGACCTTCTCTCCAGTTTCTAAGAAGGAATCATTAAGAATTATTATGGCGATAGTAGCTCATTATGATTTAGAGTTACATCAAATGGATGTGAAAACAGCCTTTCTTAATGGGGATTTAGAAGAAGAAGTTTATATGGATCAGCCTGAAGGGTTTTCAGTTGAAGGAAAGGATCACATGGTGTGTAAACTTAAGAAATCAATATACGGACTTAAACAAGCTTCTCGACAATGGTATCTTAAGTTTAATAATACCATCACTTCCTTTGGATTTAAAGAAATCACTGTTGATCGGTGTATATATCTAAAGATCAGTGGGAGCAAGTTTATAATTTTGATTTTATATGTTGATGACATTTTGCTTGCTACTAATGATCTTGGTTTATTATATGAAACCAAGAAATTTCTCTCAAATAACTTTGAAATGAAAGATATGGGTGAGGCAACCTATGTGATAGGAATTGAAATATTCCGTGATAGATCACAAGGAATGTTAGGATTGTCTCAGAAAGCATATATTAATAAAGTTCTTGAGAGATTTAAGATGGAAAAATGTTCAGCAAGCATTGTTCCAATTCAGAAAGGAGATAAATTGAGCCTCATGCAATGCCCAAAGAATGAATTGGAACATAAAGAAATGGAACAAATTCCTTATGCATCTATTGTTGGAAGTTTAATGTATGCTCAGACTTGTACTAGACCAGATATAAGTTTTGCTGTTGGAATGTTGGGTAGATATCAAAGTAATCCAGGGCTTGATCATTGGAAAGCGGCAAAGAAGGTTTTAAGATATCTACAAGGAATAAAGGAATACATGCTCACTTTTAGAAGATCTGATCACCTTGAGGTGATTGGATATTCAGATTCAGATTTTGCTGGATGTTTGGATTCTAGAAAATCCACATTTGGATATGTGTTTCTCTTAAGTGGAGGAGCAATATCTTGGAAGAGTGCGAAGCAGTCCGTCATTGCTGCATCCACTATGGAAGCTGAGTTTGTGGCATGTTTTGAGGCTACAATTCAAGGATTATGACTGCGAAATTTTATTTCAGGACTTGGAATTGTTGACAGTATTGCCAAGCCGCTGAAAATTTATTGTGATAATACCGCAGCAGTCTTCTTTTCTAAGAACGACAAGTATTCAAAGGGTGCTAAACATATGGAATTAAAATACTTTGCTGTTAAAGAAGAAGTTCAGAAACAAAGAGTATCATTTGAGCACATTAGCACCAATCTTATGATTGCGGATCCATTAACTAAAGGGTTGCCACCGAAGACATTTCATGAACATGTTGTTAGGATGGGCATTACCGATAATCCTTATTAAAGCTTATGTTTATTGCTCTTTATGTCTTTTGATACTTTGAGCTCTTTTATTTTGTTTCTAACAATTAGTGTATCACATTTATTATGTTGTGTATACATAAATATTTATGTGAATATTGATGGGATTTGTCTTTTGTGAAGACATCATTGTTGGACCATTATGTGTATCTTATTATGCTTCATATTATGTATAAAATTAGTATCGTGATACATGGAAGGAAATGCATCGATCAAATGGTGTGTGACCGCCATGATCCGTATTAATTTGCTACTTAATAATGAAATAATGATTTGACCAATTTAAAGAAAAGGATTTATTTATTGCGCCTTATGTTTATGATAATTGAATTATTAATTGAATAATTTCATATGGGCCAAGTGGGAGAATGTTAGAATAATTATATACATTTAATTATGCGAGACGTCGCAATAATTATTTAAGTATGTATATTTAATTATATAACTCATTAAGTGGCCCATATATTATAATTATTGAAATTTAATTATTTATGTTTAATCCTATTGGTCAAGAAGAAATAATTTGATCATTCGTTTATGGACCGTTTGATCAAATAACTCCTAAGCGGTTATTATAACTCCTATGTGGTTATTGTAACCAATCCGTAGGAAATAACTACCGGTCCTCTCTCTCTCTCTCATTATATGAGGAGTTGCTTTGCTCCATAGAGGATTAACTCATGAAAGAAGAAAGTGAAGGGAGAAGGGAGAGAAACCGTAGTTCCAAATTTGACGAATTCAAAATGAATCAAGGTATGTTTTTCATTCGATTAAAGGATTGTGAAAATCATCTTGTTTTTGATCTTGAGGATTTAAGTTTTATGTAAAATAAAGTTTTCCGTTTCAATTTCTTTTACATAATTTATGATGCGAGTTCTTGCAAAAGTTAGAGAACTCATAATGCATGTTAGGAGTTCTTCTAAAACTTAGAGAACTTAATCCTAAAGAAAGTTCTTATACGAATTCGAGAACTTGAATCGTATATGAGAGTAAGTTCTCACAAGAGATTTAAGAACTCCATAAAGTTTTACATGTTGTATCAGAGCATGGTTGAAAACTTGTGATTTTCCGTTTAAGTTTTTCTTCAATTTCTTCGATAATTTCTTTCTAATGAAATCGAATTTATGTTATTTATTATCGATTTCAATTAATGTATCTATTATCGAATCATATTTTGTCATGATTAATTCATGGCAAATTGATTATGTTTCTATTTTATATTGGAAATAATTTATGTTATTTATTTCATTATGAAAAGATTTGTCATATGCAAGTTAATGACGTAAATCCGATTTTGCTTTTAAAGAAAATTTTATTTGTATATATAATTGTATACATTAAGAAATTTCTTTTATAATCATCGTCGTAATTATTTAATTTGATATTTATATCAAGCATAGTTTGTTAATCATCAAAGTGGTCAAACTAGAAAGTTTTCATAAATATCAATTAGATAATATTTAATTACTCATGAGTATGCGATGCTACTAATAGAATGACATAATATTTTATAAAATTTTATCATGAGTAATTAACATTCAAATTGCTACAAAATATTTAAGAATCGCCCAAAGGTTAATTAGTCATTTTGTACTATTGGATATAATTGTGATAAATTGTCATACTTAATTAAATACATTTAGTATATCCAAAGATAGCAAATATATTTAATTGGAGTACGTATAATTATCAATTATGAGAATTTATTTTTAAGCATCAATTATGATTATCGTTGTATATTATAGTATCACCCAAAGGAGAACTATAATATACATTTTACTGATTACCTGAATGTTATCTGAATCTGTTTTATATTTTGAATTTAATTTTCAAATCATCGATATGTGAGAGTCTTGTATTTTATTTTGCAGCATCTAATTCTGTAATTCTTCATTCGCAAGCTTCATCTATTATAAAGTTCAATGGGCTTAATTATTCTGAATGGAGTGAACAAATCCAATTTCATTTAGGAGTTTTGGATTTGGATCCAGCTTCTTTTTTCAGGGTGAGCAAAAATTTTGTTTGGGTGGGGATGTACAAAGACGCTTATGATTGATAAAATTAAGGTAAAATTTTTTGAGAGGGGGAAAAAATATACCCAAAATATTCCAAAATATCCTCTCTAAAATTAAAAAAAAAATTAAGGGTGGGCATGTACCCCCCCTCAATATAATGGGGATCCGCCCATGCCCAGTAAACACCAAGACGTACATCCAACCCGCAAAAAGCAAACAATGCATGGAGAAGAACACACAAAAATCGCCGCGAGCCCGACTAGCCAACCAACCTAGAAGACAAAAAAAAACATCAAAGCTAGCTAGCTAGGAGAGATAACAAACTAAAACCAACACTCCCAAAGAACACCAAAGCAAGATAGGAGATAACCAATGCAACAAAACAAAACAAACACAGTGGATGACAAAAACCAAGACCACCACCCAAACGCCCGAAGAGAACCAGAGTGAATGGAATCCCCATAGGGCCAAAACCGGGCCAAATACACAAGAACAAAGGAAAACAAAAATTGAAAGATAACAACAAACATCATTTATGCCTAAAATATGGAAACCCAAGCTTATCCTCCCTAACCATGCCTTTCAACAAATTCAAAATGGTAAAATCAATATACAACTCAGTAGAATCTTGGCGAATGTTTTCTTTGCCAACCAATCAGCACAAATTAACAATTTTGAAAATATAAGAAATTGTATAATCAACCTTCTTCAAATAGTTCATAATATTCCTAAAAATATAGAAAAGAGATGCCACTACAGGAAAATCACCCATTTCCGGCGGCCTTTTCCGGCGATAATTGAACCTTTTCCGGCGGTTTTGTAGTTTTCCGGCGGTTTTCCGGCGGATAAATTACCGCCGGTAAAAACGGCGTAGGAAAATGAATTCCGGCGGTTTTTTCCGGCGGCAATTATGTCCGGCGGCTTACCGGCGGTCTTGAACCGCCGGTCAAATAAAAAAAAAATCCCGCTCCGGCAGCCAACCCCGCTCCCGCGGCTCAACCCCCCGGCGCTCCGGCAACCACCGCCGCTCCCGCGCTCCGGCAGCCACCCCCGCTCCCGCGCTCCGGCCAGCTCCCCCCGCGGCGTGCAGCCAGCTCCCCGCGCGCAGTCCGGGCTCCAGCGTGCAAGGCGAGAGGTTCGAACGGTGGTTCCTTAGGTGGAATTTCAAACGACGGACCGCTTTGCTGAAGAAGAAAATACGTTTAAGTTGTAAATATTTATTATTTAAACTATATCCCCACAGAAATAAAAAAAAAACTTTAATTATAAAAAAATTAAAACTAATTAATTTAAAATAAAAAATAACATTTAATAAAAAATAAAAAATAACTAACTAATTAATTTTAAGATGAAAATTAAGTTAATAGTTATTTTAACTTTTAATAATTTTTTGTTAAACCATTTAAATGTTTAAAATTTTATTCATTTTTTTATTAAATTTTTAAAAGCCGCCGGAAACGTTAAAAAGCCGCCGGAAAAGCCGTCGGAAATGTTACCGCCGAAAAACCGTCGGAAATAAGTCTCAAAGCCGCCGGAAACATGGCCGCCGGAAAGCCGCCGGAAAATTCCGCCGGAAATTAGTGATTTTCCTGTAGTGAGCATTATTACAACAAATTCTCTTAAAGGTTTACAAGAATTAAAGAATAAGACTCAATCAAGATATTTTGAATATTAAATTGATAACAAAATTTGAGACTTAGTAAAAGAGTAGTGGACTCATCCATAAGTACATTCCCGTAAGAGACGTCAGCAACAAAAACAAATATCATATCACCCTAAAAATTCCTAACAATACCCCCACAACTAGCTCCAGCATTAGATATAGACCCGTCAATCTTTAATTTAAACTTGATAAAAGCTGACTTAATTTAGTAAACAACACTAAACATATGTCTCAAGCTATCCTTCTAAAAAAGAATATGGAAAAAGATAGTCCAATAAGGAACACCTTAACTTTAAAATGCTTAGCCATAAGTAAATAGCATTAACCAACTGATGGATTTTTAATTTCAGGCCGAAAATGATTTTGTCAAATTCACTTTAACATCAAGATGTTTTCTATTGTCCCTCTCATACCATAGCATCCAAAAAATAATAAGAGAAACAATATTAATACCAATGTGACTAGTAGGTCTATTGGAAAATCATTGAAGTAATAAAGAGTAACAATAAGTGGCTTTAGAAATCAACTCCCAAAGCATTCTCCAAAAAGCTCCAAAGCTTACTATAGCAGTAGTCCTTGCAAAAAAAAAAAAACATGATTGATAGTCTCAACGTGCAAACAACATTGATATTTAGAAATCATGTTGAAACCTTTGATCATTAATCTCTCATCCAACAAAATGAAGCCCTGAATAAGCCACCAATTAAAAATAGAAATGGATGTAGGAATGTTAGAAGCCCAAATTCTATTAAAAAACTTTCTTTTTTAGGAGACCTATCTCTGATATAATTTCAAACATCTTTAAAACAGAAGTCACCATCTTTAGAAATATTAAAAATCATCTTATCATACAAAGTGATGTCAAAGGGAATATCAATGATATTATCAGCCACAACCTTATGAATAAAATCTAACAAACAGTTATAATTCCAATTGTCATCAGTAAAAAATTCAGAGACAGACATAGTGGGAGTAGAATGGGCCGGGTACAAAAATATGAGTCGAAGGAACCAAACCGGCCCTGTCTAGTTATCTTGCCAAAATTAAAAAAGATGAACCATTACCAATACCCCATTACAAGAATAACTCTCTCAGCCATTTGATATTACACATTCTATGCCAAATAGAGGACTAACCCTCAAAAAAAAAAAAAAAAAAAGCATGGCTCGACTTACAATATTTGAGGTTAATAAAGTTGGTCCAATTAATGGGAATTGTTTTGTTTAAAATTTCACCAAAGTTTGATAGAAAAGCAACTAATCATGTCTTTGATAGACTTGCAATCAAACCCACCTTCCCTAATAGGCCCAGGTTTATAAGCAGTAGAAGAACCCCGAAAAATTTATTAAAAATTCTCTCCATCATGCCACAAAACTCCAAAAGGCATTAATAGTTTGAAAATACTATAATGGTAAAGAAGACAAAACACTCTTAGGGGCTGTTTGGCATGAAGAATTAGGAGGGCAAAGTAATTTATTTACTCGTATTTCATAAATTAGGTCGTTTGGTTGGTTTTGAGCGAAATGCACTACATTTATTTTACATTGCATTTTCTTTTCAGACAACCAAACAACCCCTTAATTAAAATCATATGGCACTCATGCAAAGAAGTTTAAATTCCCAAACTGAATAATCTTATCAAAAAGAAAACCTTTACAGCTTTTGAAAACCGATGTGCCCAAATAAAATATGGGAAGAGTCTGGAGTCTGCTTAGAAAAACCAGTCTACTGAGAAATACAGTTGTCGTTCCTCTCCTACATAATTGAGGATAACCGGTATGGGAGAAATTAGTCATCATAAATTTGCTCTTCCAAAAACCCTACATTTCTTCTCTCCTCCAATTATTTCGCTCCAATATCTAAAATCTGAGACAATCCACTTGAAGATATCTTTCTCTCACAAACATATAATACACATGATATGGCAGCCATGATAAATCAAATGTGTATGATTCAACAAACAATCAACATATATAATCTCGTAATGTAAATGTTCAAAACTCTAGAACTGTGCTTGATTTACAACGCATCATTTCACAGTTCACGATAAGAATTATCTAACTTGGAGACTTTACTTGCCGCCTGCTTGCTTCTCCAGTTATAGACCAATTTAAGGCCTTGCCTAGTTTCTAGCATATTAGATATTCTGCGTGGTATGCACTAACCATAAGTGATGAAGCAGACCCCAACTCGGTGACATTTAATTTCTTCGCATAATTTCCAGGAAGATAGGACAAAGCTTTAGTTCTACGTTCTACTTCTTACTTCAAAGGGAAAAACAAAAGATACATCGCACCAAACTCAATAATTTTGTATGGTGCGCTTGTGTTATGAGCTAGATGTACTAGGGCTTTCTTTTTTTTGTGAAGGAGCCAAATTTTATTATATAGTAAAGAAGGAAATTTATAACTAATCTGATTTAAGTTTCATTTGGTTATTCTGAACCTTTCCTAAAATGTAGTTTTGAAATTTTTATTTGAGAGAACGGAGTTTTCTAATGGAGAAGTTGATATAGAAAGCTTTTGAAAACAATACATAAATACACATTTTTAAAAAAATATTTCTGCAAAAGTGGCACATACAAACAACAACAAAAAATTTCTATTGTTTCAAAACTGAAAAAGAAAAATTAATCCGTCTTAAACGAGGCCTGAGAGCTTGACTGATTTTTACATAAACTAGTGTTTTTGGTGATTTAATTTCTGCACAAGCTTAATTAATTTTTTCGGTCATTGTCAGGAAACCGGCAAACATCCTGTGATTTTTTGTAGCTTTTTTTTTTCTTTTATAGTTCCTAGTCATGTATATCTTCTTTGATCCATACGCAAATCAGATCAAGCTCATCTTGATCTGTTGGTTAGAAGAGTTCTTGGGTTCGAGTCTTATGTATGCGATGTGTGTTTGAGCCTTCCTTAATTAACATAAATGTCCCAAAAAAAAAAAAAAAAAAAAGCTTTCTGCTGCATTGATCCTCTAAAATTTTGAAAATCCCTTTTTCAATGTTTATTAATTTTGAAATTACAGTCTAGTACTTTAACACATCTTTTTCAAAAAAAAAAGTGTAAATAAATTTTTTTATTATATATATTTAGAAAAAACTATTTGAATAATGTCCGGAATCACATTTGTTACCATTTAGTAATAATTTTTTTAATACTTATTTTTATTATTTAGACTAGTAAAACTAAAGCTCAATCTGAAATTGAATTTGTCTTTCTAACACAAAATTATATAAAGTGAAAGTATCAAATAAAGCTCCTATAAGATACACATGCAGAAATCCAACTATAAATAGCTATCCAATGGTCCAAAGAATTCATGTCATTGTCAATTTCAATATATGCATGATAACTATTACTCTTTTTGAGCAACCAAATTAGTGAAATTACTCAATATTGAAAATTTACAGGGAGGAGGAAGGTATCACTTATTTTTGTGCATCAAATCATATTGGTCTATTATAAAAGAGTTTTGTTACACTGAAATAAATTTACATAAAAATAAAATAGGTTCATTTTTCCTAAATGATCCACTAAAATGAGTGCGAGTGCTCTAATAGTTTTTTTTAATATTATGATTTTATCATAAAAAATTGGTTTTAAATTTATTTATCTCCTTAATTTCTGTATGCGTTTGTGAAACTAAGCTTGACTCATTATTAAATTTTGTTTTTTTTTTTTTTTTTTGGAGATTTGAGAGCCTCAGCTCATAGTATCAATAAAGAAAATAAAATGAAGGAAATTTTTTTTTTTGGGAAATTTTGGGGCTTCGCCCGTATATTAAACCAAGAAGATTACAAGTAAAATAAACAGCTCAACCAAAAACAAAAAAATACATTAATGTAAGGAGCTGGAACCAAAAAATAGAGATACAACATATGTCTCACATGGGCTTAGAAATCAAAACTAGTACATAAGGAACGAGAACCAACTGAATCCAGGATTCAGAACCAACACCAACTATTAAATTTCTCGGTTGCCAAAGAATTACCACACGGAGAATGTGCAAAGTGCCAAGCTAGAGCTGAAGCAAACACCGGCGGCAAGACAAGACCATCCAGGGAGAAGGTACCACATCATCATTGCCCTGGGACATCAAAAATCTCTGCTTGATGGTAGGAACGCCAGGCGAAGCAGCTGGGGAAGGAAGTCTGAATGCTTTCAAAATGTTTCCACTAGGAAACTTTAGCAGAAATAGCCAAAGAAATTTTGTGACAAAGATTGAGGAATGTGCTCTGTTTACCATCATATCTCCTGTCATTTCTCTCCCTCCACAAAAAATAAACCAAGCAACAGGTTACAAAAAAATAAAAATTTCTCTGCCTTATAACTCTGACAATCCTCAAAAAATAAATGAAGGAAAATTAGGCCTCCTTTCTTTTTAACGAATCCTACAGAGATTTGGAGGAGCCCTTTAAGCGAATCCTTCACAGATTTGGTGCAACCTATTCAAGAAAACAAAAAGATTCTGCACTGAGCTGGTTAGCATTATGAACATCACAGCCTTTTGTTACGTCATCCTTGCCAGGGCTAGCTATCCTTCCTCAATTAACACAAAGATACAAGGACAAATCTGAGAGAGTGAGAAAGAGAGAATCTTAGATATGTGACTACTGGTGGTCAATAATATCTAGGCAAAGGACAAATTAAAGCACACATTTTGAAATTATGAGATGACTAAAAAAATTTGGTTCATGCTAAATCAAGCTATTGAAGCCAAGATAAGTTGGTCTAGTTGACCTAAGACTTACTAGTTTATAAAAGAACTCGCATAGAGCAAGCGACCATAGGATCTAGGAACCTATTTCATTTTATATATGACTATAGCTTAATTATATTATCGATTTGCTCTAGTGACTAAGTTGACCCTGACGACTATTTAAGAATGGATGGCTTCTCAAGACATTATTATTCGACAACTCAACTATTCAATTGTTAATGCACCCCAAACTGACGACTTCTTAGGAGCTTGGTAGTTGACTAAATCGAGCCGGACATTCCAATTATTCTATACTATTATTATATTTTCTCTTATTTTCTAAATAGCCATATATACGTGTAACCAATTCCGTAATGCTCAAGCTCAATTCAAATCTATAACTATGTTAAGTACGATTTAAGGATAAATTGTAAAATAAATAAATAAATAAAAGTAACTTTTAATAACACAATTTTTTAAAAAGATGATTATATAAGCTCAATATTCTTATAATGAATCAGCCTTTTATCATGAATTAAATCGGCATTACAAATATGAACAAAATCTTCAATAATGTAAAGTTTTAAAACATGCTTTAGATACATTTCATAATAAAATTATTGTATCAAATTTAATATAAAATAATTCATTTAATTAAACTTTCCATATTTGATAATAAATGTCCAAATATTCATTAATTAAATTAGTTTGTACCCAATATTTCATTCTTCTTCCTTGTAACTTGTATGATGGCGCACAACCAGAAGCTAGTAGTGGGGAAGAAAAAAACATAGATCTATCATGAAGCAGTCCACGTCGCATTTATAAGGCCAGCTAAAGCAGTCGTAGTTCATGGACCACCGGCCATTACTTTCACATCTGTAAATTTAGAAAGAAAAGATTATATGCTTTGCTTTGATATTAGTTGCTCTTTGGCTGAGGGAAGAGAGGTAGGGCTGTAACTAAGTCAAGCCTACTCGTGAGCTAGCTCGAGCTCGACTTGATAAATGGCTCGTGAGCTGAGTTTGATGAGTTAACGAGTCAAACTTGAGTTTAAAAATTATATCTCACTTTCTTATATTAATTGATTTTATTATTATTGTTCTTCTATTTTTTCATTTTTTTATCATTTTATTATAATAATTATTTGAGTAATAATCATTTTCTCTCTTTCATTACAAACCAATATGCTCGTAAGACAACTAAAAATCTTAGAAAAACTCGATTAATTAATCAATCTTAAGCTCAAATTAGGGATGATCATTCAAGCCAACTCAGCTAAAGGAGAAATTATTCTGTGCGGAAACCTAACGCAGAACACTGTCTGGAGACTAACCAGAATGTGTCACGTCAACAATAACAAGCCGGGGTGCCGAGCCAAGCGTGACATGACGTAATATGATTGGTCTCCCGACGGCGTTCGGCACCCGTACAGAATAATTAATCCAGCTAAAGAGAGGAATGAAGTTAAAAATTATATGCCTCATGATAACTTTTGATTTTTTTTTTTGGATAGGTGGGAAGTGGCATTGTGATAGAAATAGAGTGAAGGCTTAGTAATTTGTTCAACGTTGTATTAGTTGTGAGTTAGATTAATTATGGCATTACTTCAAAACGGGGTAGGAAACTAGGTCACGTGGGTATTATAGTACTTCCCTTTAAGGATGTCACATCGGTTATCTTTCTCACGCCATTGATGGATGGATGGATGTCTCTCCTTCTAATGACTGCTTATGAAATCAAATCAAGTCAAATCACCACCGTTTCTCTCTCCATCTAGCCAGAAAGTAGACTGCTAGTAGGCATCTCTGCGTCATTTATTATGTATGTCGCGTTTTAAAAACTTGAGGAATCAAAGTTGCCTGTTGGTCACTTCGTCGAAGAGAACTGACTTGACTCCTGTCACCTTGGGCGATGCTTTTGTTCAATCCAGTGGAATGAGCTAGCTGTGTTAAATGGATGATTTGCTAGCAAGATTCAATACAATCCCTCTACTCACCATTGTCTACTTATGATCCTCCAACTATCATATCTCAATTATAATTCTTTGATTATTATCACTTAATTATGATTAATGCTAAAACACATTCTCTCTACTACGATATTCCAACAATTATTGCCGGAATATGGACCACCAATCGTTGTCAAACCTACTACATTGATGCTTGTTATCGTTGTCACCCATCATTGTCAATAGTGTTGACACAATAACGCCCTAAGACCTAAATTGAAATAATCTTATCTTTTTATTTTCTAATTACACTGGCGAAAGCATCAATATAATCATTTATCAATATATATACACAACACTATTCAAAATCAAGGAACAATAACAAGAAGTTCAATCTATAACATTAATCTATGATCACTAACACGCTTGGTTTAAAAAACTAATAAAAAATACAATATAATAAACTTAATCTTAAATTTGACTATGATCGATCTCACTCTATCGATCCCCTTTCTGAACCTGAAATCAATCAAATCGATATAATGAGCACACAGCCCAACAAACAACTAAAGCCAACCTTTGCATTCATTGCAAGGTGTCAAGAATCTATTGCATGCTCAATTCAATTAATATAAAAGAAGTGATCATTAATATGAAATTTGTGATCAATATATCAAGAAATCAATATAATCAATAAAATATAAGCATCTCAAGAAGCAAGGGAATCCATCAATAATTCAATAAAAGTCCATAAAGAAATGTAAGGTGTCGTACAATAACTTATGTCAATTGTTTATCAATTATATTTATCACAATGTTATATTCTATATTTTATATCAATAATCATGCCATGTGTACCATGTAATAACATTATACTACATCAATATGTTTATCAATGTCTATAAATATATCTATCATATGCTATGCCATATAATATCAGTTTCAATGTAAAGCTAGTTTTATCAATTTTATCTATCAATCTGTTCATGTACTATCATGTAAATGGAATCATGAATGTGATTGGAAGCAGTAAAATAAGACATTTAGCTTTAATGTATTATTTTCATTCTTTAATCTATCATCAATAAGTCTTATCAATTATTCATTATATTGTTATATCATCATCATTATGTCATCATTACAGGTGGCTTTAAATAATCTATAATGAGTCATAGTCATTTTCCTAACATCGTAATTTAGTCAATCAATCATATATTAACATCCATGATTATACCACATACTTTTTTATTTTAGGGAATGCTCATCAGTCTATACTCCTACACAACGTATTCACTATAAAGAAAAATGTCTTTTTTGGAAGCCATTTCTGTAAAAAAAGGGCCAAATATATTGTTAATTTGTATTTTTGGCAGATTTCTAACGAAAAATTTTTCAACGATAAAACACGAATCGAAAAATAAACGCAATCGAAAAAATTCCACCAAAAAATTTCTGCAGGAATTTTCGCAAAAATAATATGTCAAAAATATTTTCTGGTGGATATTTTGACTGAAATAACTTGTATAAAAAATAAAAATAAAAATTGTTCCAACCTAACAGACCCGTTGCCCACTCGTGAACCAAGCTCGTCCTGCTCTCCTCTACCTATGAAACAAACCAGTAGGACCTGCACGCCACGCAAGAACCAAGCCTTTCATGGGCCCGTGAATCAGGTCCGCCTACGAACACACGAACCCTCATTCCCCCACCTGTAATTTGTTGGATTCGAGCCCTGTCACCCGCTACTATAATGCATATCAAATAAGCTGCGGTGTATACCTTATCGTGTGAGTTGCTTCTTTTTTTAAAAAAAATTAAATGTTAATATTATTTTATATATTTAATAATATATATTTAATTTGTTAATTAATTTATTTAACTTAGTTAATTCACATAATAATAAATTAATTTAATTTGATAATAAGTTATTAGATTATTGAATTTAATTAAATGAAATGATTAATTTTAAATATTTATAATAATTATTTTAAAAAATTTAAATTTTGTCAGAAATCCTTTAGATATCTTCCGAAAAATTTCACCAAAAAATTCATTAGAAATCTGCCAGTAAGCCGTTGGAAATATTCTATCAGAGATTTGTCGAAAATTCCACAAGAATTTGTGACGGATTTATTTCTACAGAAAATTAGCATTTTTCCTGTACTAATTATATTTTAAGAGTAAATATATATTAATTATAGTATTAACAGCTAACTTTTAAAGCTTATATAAAAATATCACATTTTTTTCATATCTGTCATTTCATTTTTCTATGCAATGTAATTCAATATCATAAATAAAATATGCTAATATAAAAAGTTCAAGAAATCTAAACATTATTCATTTATTTAAAAAAATTATAACTATTGATTCACCTAGTGAAATTCAAAAATAATAATGTAAAAAAATTAATAAAATCTATATCAATCATATACAAAAATTTTTATGGTGAAAGTGTGATAAATTAAGAGAAATATATATTTTTATCAATTTAGAGAAGATTAAATTCATCAAACATAAAGTTATTGAAAAGTTGAGTGGGATTTAGATTATTTATCAAGAATAAATGAAATCTCTGAATAGAACCAATGACGAAAATGCTCTAAACTCCTTTCTCTCTCCTCCCATTCTCTTCTCATCCTCCCCCTCTACCCTTCTTCGGTAAGCCTAAAGGTTGGGTGTGGGATAGTGGCTAAGTGGAATAGAATATATATATATATATATATATATATATATATATATATATATATATATATATATATATATATATATATATATATATATATATTAGTGCTTAATGCACTATAGAAAAAACTTGTATTTTCAGTGGCTTAAATTCGTTAGAAAAAGAGAAAATTTGGTGAAAAATTTGCCTTTCCGGTGGATTGCCAGCGAAAATTGGGTTGACGATAAAATGAACGTTGAAAATATTATTCTGACAGTAGTCTTCCACCGGAGATATTTCTGAAAAATTTACTAATAGACTTTCGGCCAAATTCATCGTTTGCAAATTATTCTTCACAGTGGAACTGTATCGCCATAAATACTGGTGGACAAACTACCATAAAATTCCGTCAGGAACTAACTAGTGGAAATGTTTGATGGTTCATATACTGGTACTTCCGACAAAATTTTTCTATTGGAAACATGATACCATTTCTTTATATCTTCATTTTAGTAGAATGTTCTGCCTAAAATTTGTTGAAAACCTGTATCAGAAATAAAACAAAAAAATAGCCCTCCCTCACATAGTTTATATAATACAACAATCCTACATAAACCATATACACATATTATATTCGCATTCAAACATTGAACATTAACCCTAATGTTATATATATACGTAAATGTAATAACAAATTAATTCGATCACAAAAAGATATTGAATAATCACCAAACAGTTTAAAAATAAATATAAAGTTTATTGCATAATAAAAAATAAATAATAAAATATACAAACATAAAAATAAAATGTCCAATAAAGAACTAAAATGTATTGTAATAATAATAATAATAAGTCTAATCAGAATCTGTTGCATCATTCTCCTCATATGTTGATGTTGTCTGCTTTCCACTTAACTTTAACCTCAATTTCTACAATTCATTTAACAACTGACTTTGTTACATCTACATGTTAGCTTGTCATTTTCTGACTTGATCTAGCTCTGTTGTCAGGGCAACCACTTATTGGCTATACAATGACTCATAATTGCTTGCTGAGAAGTTGGAGCCACCAGATGTCTACCCCTCATACGTGTAGGCTTTCAAACCTAAATCATAAACCCAGCCTTTATGCATTCCATCTACTTCTTACAACTAAGTGGATAGTCAGAATAATATGTTGATCCCATAGGAGATCCCTTACTTTCTCCAGCCTAACTTTCTAGAAATCGTATATACTCTTTCTATAAAAATTAATATAAGATTAATCAATTTACACATGAAACATAAATTTTTAATCTTATATACTCATGTAGGCTTTCCTTTGCTCATTAACTTATTGCTGGTCCTCCTGCCTCTTGTGGGTATGACTATGTAATTTAACATCGGTTAGCTCTCTTCCCAATAACTCTCTTTGCAATACACTTACATTAGAATGCATAACTAAACAAGTTATTAAAATATTTTAAAATTTCTTACCAAACGTCACATGTGCTCAATATATGGAGGGAACTACCTATGCCCCAACATCAAAAGCTCAATCCTGTCTAATCCGATCCCTCCTGGAATAATCTGGGCTAACTTTCCTATAGTAGATGGGGAATCTACACTTAAGGAAGTCACCTTGTGTACTTAATCGGAAGCATGAATTTCACTCAAAGGAAAAAAAAAAAAACATATATTGAATGAGTTTCAATAAATAATATCATACAACTGTCACACTTTGGATCGAATATCTTATCTTTTAGAAAAAAAGTCAAGCTTTACAAAATAGACTCTCCCCTTTTTGCGACAAGATATGAATTAAGAAGAGAGGGTTTTTCATTATAAGTGATGAGTCTAGATGGCTACCCTTATGAAGACAAAACTCTCATGAAAGTTGAGGCCTATCATATGTGCTGACTTAGTTAAAAGAAATAAACGATAAAAATGTTTGGTAAAATTTGAAAATTTTCTCAAATTGGAATATCTTTAGATAATTTTTATTCAATTTGTTCACATACATTTTCTATTCAACTCATTTTAGATACTAATTTGATCAAATTAACTTTGATGCATTACTTTTAGTGTTCTTTTAGGTTTCACAAAAGAGATGAAAAATGGGGTACTAAATGCATCTCTTAAATCACTTATTGTGAGCTCGAAGCACAGAAGCTTGTTAAAAGAGATCAATCCAAGTAGTCAATTAGATTAGATCAAACTAATCAATAGCTATACCAATCCTTACATCTGAAAAATAAGAGAGCAAGGCTAAAGACCATCACACCTTATTTGTCCCTACATCTCTAATTTTGATTAATAAAATCATAAAACTTCTCTCATATTCTCTCTCTCTCTCTCTCTCTTTTTAATTTATAATTTTCATAGTTAGTCTTAGAAGGTTCGGATATCACCTACAAATAAATTTAAGTCTAGCAATGAATTTATGACTTAAATTTCATTGCTAGACTTAAATTTGAGGTTAAATTCTCAATTTAGTTAAATAATTGAAAGCTTTGACTCCAAATCTTCAATTTATGACCTAAATTATCTATCCCAATCCTCATCAATGCTCCAACCCACTCAATGAAATCAGCCCCCTAAGTTGTGGGACCCATTCCAAACCATTTCGAGCAAACCCCGGGATCGGGTTCAAAGCTTCAAACATGAGACACAGAGGCCAATTGTGTAATATACCATCCGAAGAAGCGTATCCGGCTTTCTTATTTTTTAATCACGAGGCGAGCCATGATTAGGTCACATGATTGTACGTAGCGGGCAATTTGATCGGTCATGCCCCATCTACTGATCGACACGTGTCCTTAACTTCTTTAATATCCCGCTCGGTTCGTAAGTTTTCCACTCCGATCTCCACTATTTAGATTTCTAAGTTCTTTCACCGCCCACAAGACGACGACAGATCAAAAGGTGAAAAAGCTAAGGGAAATGGGGAGACTTGGGGTAACGAAGGGAGAGGGCCCTCTCCCTCTTCATATTTCGCTTTCTCGTCCTATAAATAGCAAAAGGGAAGGCCTCATCCCTACCCCTCGCCGGAAGCAAGCCCCGTTTTTGCCTCTCGTCTCGACTCCTCCCTCTCCATCGAGCGTCGGCGGCTTTGAAAAGCGAGAGAACCGGACGAGAGTAAGAGATGGGGAGAGGGAGAGTGGAGCTGAAGCGGATTGAGAACAAGATTAACCGTCAAGTAACCTTTGCCAAGCGCCGTAACGGCCTCCTCAAAAAGGCCTATGAGCTCTCCATCCTCTGCGATGCAGAGGTCGCTCTCATCATCTTCTCCAACCGCGGAAAGCTTTACGAGTTCTGCAGCAGCTCAAGGTATACGATTAAGAAACATTTTGCTTTTATTATGCCTTTCGGATTAAATTGCTTCGTTGCCGTTTTGGTGAAAGGTGGAAAAAAGAAGGGAGCAGATCAGCTGAGAAAAGAAACTGATAGTATTCGGAACTGGTTTGTCCTTTGTGCTAGCCTGATTCGTTGCTTATTTTTAGGGTTGGTGCAGCGGGTAATTTTAGCTTTGGTCGTGTTTTGCACTTTGGGGGTTAGAATTGTAGAAGAAAGGTAAAAGTCTGTTTTGCTTTGGGAGAGCAACCACTAAGAAGCTTGGAAATTATAGATTGAAGACACGTTATGTTCTCTACTGATTTAGGAGTTAGGTCTGTTAACTTTTAGATCCCTGTGTGCTTGCTTTCGTGTTTTTCTACAAAAAAATTGATCTACTTTTTATAGCCAAAAATTAAGCCTGTCTTGTTTCTTTCCTTGTCTCTTTCCTCCAGCTTGATTTTCATCTAAGTTCCATTTACGACAGTGAACAGATGAATACTTACCGAGCCGGGAGCATAATGATCGATCTGCTTCACATACTCTTGAGTTTTAAAATTATCCTTGATTCCATCTTCTTTTTCTTAATTTCAGTCTAAAATTTCTCTCTTGAACTTATGGGATTTTCTTTGACGAAATAATTTAATCAAGAAGCTTTCGGTTATGCTGTTTTATGAAGTCCAAGATTAATCTGTTTCCCTTATAAGATTTTCCGGGATAGTTCTATGTATAAGAGAGGCCTTGGGATTGTAAAAATTTCGCGCGCGGCATTAAGAAAGGAAAGTGATAGTAATGCTTCGGAAATCCTATGCCAAATTGAAATCTTTGCATGGTTGCTTTTAGGCTCCGCAGTATTTTTAGTTACATCTCTTAAATATGCTTCCTATTATCATTTCTATTTTTCTCGCTTTTCTCCCCAGGTATCATCAATAACTTCACTATATCGAAATACACATAAGAAATAGAAATCTCCTTTTTTGTTAGTCCATGCAAGAACAGATCAGATCTGACCTTTCAACGGCGAAACCCTTCGTATCATATATGTCAATGGGTTGCGTGTTTGGGGAAAATTGACCAAAGCATTAATCCCTCAGTCGGTAGAGTGCCTTGCTTATAGGAGTTTTTTTTAGCAATAGGAGTTAATTTAGGTCCAGTTACTCTAAAGGGTTAATGGATTGCCTTGCTATTAATGATATTGAAAACAAAACGATTTACGCTTCCCGTCGATCATGCATCGTTAGAACATCTCTTTGGTTTTTACGCTTTTTGTTCCGAAATAATCTCATGCTTCTTCCCTTTAAATAGGAGGTACAAAGGAATGTTAATCGAAGTAGCAGCATTACCTCTAGGTATTTAGTTGCATACTTTTACCTATAGTTTTCGAAAATCTTAAGATTTTTCAGCTAAAAACAATCATAATATCAACAAACATTGTTGAATCAGTAAAATTGGGATCGTTTAAGCAAGCCACCATCAACGAAGTCACCGCATAAAGTTCAACAAATATAGATGGACAGCATGAGTTTTTCAGTTTACATATAAGCTCATTAACTTTCACAATTACATATATAATTTCATCAAAAATAATTCAGAATAGTTAAAATTAATCTCACATTCAAACAATTTATCTTCCAATGATAAGAATAAATCTAATTATAACTTATTTCAACTCAAGAGGAATTTAAACAATCCCCACCATAAGTACAAAATTTGCATTGATTGAAAAATCTTGAAGTCAAATAGAACTTGTAACATATATGTGACCACCATATCAAATGTCTATCTAACATGAAAAAATCCAAATGCCAGACACTTGCATGAAGGAAAAAATCCAAATTTGATGGAAATTAAGTATAATTACAATTTAATATTTAGAGATAAAATTTGACATATGCACTCTTATATTGTGATTCATGATAATTAATCATGAAGTATAACTTGCATAATTATAATAAATAAAATCACAAGTATTGGGATAGACATTTTAGGGAGTATGGCATATTCCTAAGTATCAATGGCGCTAAATAAAGCATACTATCGTCTATAGCATTGTGTAGCACACCTACATTATTTGTAATGCAAGGCCTAATTAAGCAAAGGATAGTGTGCTTTGTGTACGCTATATCACATATGATATGCTCTTATTTATTTTTCAAGTTTTTTCCTTTTTTTTAATCTTTGGTTCATTAATTTATTTAAATTATTCGTATGAAAAAGAAAACTTTGTTGAAGGATAGACATAGCATAGAAGAAGGTTATCATTGCTAAGTTTAACTATCATGGAAATATATTTGCATAGCCTTTTGATGCAAGTCTTTAATATACTAAATTAATTTTACATTCAATTCACATGATATTGATGATATTTTTTCTCTTATGTTATTAAATTTTTTAATAAGCTATTCATGCTTCTTAATGTATCATGTTATTTTAAATAAATATACACCACACTATTTGCTATGCATTATTGCTCCATTAGCTTTGAAATGCTATGATGTATTATTAACTATTGACAATTATTGGCATACAAAAAATTATTATAATGAACCTATGACTTAAATTTACTATACATGACATTACAGATATGAATGGCATAATAATAGATTGCAAAAACTCAATATGATCATATCATGAATCAATAATAGAATATAAGTGTAATGGCCTGATTAAATCAAAATCATATTTCCATATTAACTATATTCATATTATCAAATAACTCAGAGATAAAATACCAGCCCAATGGCCATCCCTAAATAAGTACCCATTGATCCAGTTATAGTAAAAAAAAGATGTGAAACCATGCAAAAATTTAAAGTCTTTATATGTCATAAATATACACAGTGATTATTACAAGGTAATAAGACAAGTAATTTACTAGAGTTAGATTTTGATATTGTCAATATGTTTTATAATTAAAGTTTAAAAAGGTGTAGAGGTATTAGATTTGGCTTATGTCGGTAAATCCACCGGAATATCTCTGGTGCAAACTGCATTAATTATCATTTAGGTACCCACTTGAAGACCTATACACGCCTTTCTTGGCAATTTTTTTGTAGTGAATGAAAAAAATTAAAGTCATCTTCCCCTTGCTCCATCTATAAATTGGGACATTTGCATCCCACCAAGAGTTCATATGTTGGATAGGCTCATAATCATATATCATATATTGATATACACCTTGAAGCAACATAGAAAAATGATAGGATAATGATGAAGGACTTGCTCAATGTAGAGAGAGGTGAGATCAACAATCCCACCACACAACAGGATTTCACATTTAGAACATGAAAGAAAAGCTTTAAATATCACTAAAATAACACCAAACACACTAACACAGTTAAGAAAACACAGCACAAGGACCACCCAAAGCTTTTAGCAAACCAGACCCCCCTTAGTTAACAACACCATGCTCACCAACACACTTAAACCGCCCAACAAAAGGATTCCATGAAATAGGGCACAAACCACACATACGGATAAGCAATGAGCCCAAGGAAGACAACAAAATATAAAACATCAACATCAACACCCAACAATCTTAAAGTAGCAACACTACGAAACTCCCAAACCTTTTCAGATATAAAAATAGACAACACAAACACCAACATAAATAAATAGCACCAAGAAAGACCAAATTAGATAAGAAATCCTGTAACAAAACAAATACAGAAGTAATCCAATGAAGACAAGTAAAAAATGAAACATAAATTGCAAACCATGCACCAGAGAACCAAAGCCAACCCCTAAACCAAGCACCCCAGACCAACAACTAGAAAACAACAAGCATAGCACAAACCAACAACCAGAAAATAACAAGCATAGCACAAACCAACATAAAAGTCAGCAAAAAATATTAAACAACATCTTAGCCACAAAGAATCAGAGGCCCAAAACCAAATAACAAACTAGATGGATGAAAAACCAACAAAACAACACAAACAATAGAAAGGATCAAGTATTCTGAATATAAGGCAGTCCAGACTTATCAAAATTTATTAAGCCTTTTACCATGTGAGGTAAATTCATAGCATTAAATTTTTGATAAGCAATAAGATGGAAACCAAATTTAGCCAACCAATCTACAAAAGAATTAGCTTCCCATTAAATATGAGAAAAATAAAAATTCAAATTGTTGAGGGATATGATTGCTTAATTTTTCTAATAAGATAAAAATTTTGAGGACTACCATAATAAACACATCATTAAGGATATGGATAATAAGCATAACATCCACCTCAATCAAGACATTCACAAACCCTAATTTATGACATAGATCTAAACCATAGGATAAGGTCATGAGCTCAACAGTAATAACATTATAGTAAAAGCAGCTACAATATTACCTAAGTGGTTCCTAATAATACCTTAAACACTAGTAGAACTGCCACCAACATACCCATCAAAATTTAATTCGCAATAAGGCATAGAAGGTTTAACCCACCTCATAATTATATCCAACCTATCAGAAACCGAGATGTTATAAATACCCAAATTAACGATAATAGCAAAACACTTGTTAAAGTTAGTAACCGAGATGAGATTCACAGAGTATAACTGCAAGATTTTATTTCTCACTTTGGCAATGATGTGACTGACCTCGATCCATCTTATTGTCATTATGTTTAGAATTATTTCTAGCCATCCAAAGGAATCACAAAATAAGGATTGCCAATAAGTTGAAAATATGGACTTTAATGGGAGTATACCAATATTGTAAAATAGAAGACACATTACTAATGTTGTTAAAGTCACCCCTTGTTTGGCCAAATAAAAAAAATAACTCCAGACTTTTTTGGCAATATCCCCATTAACAAAAACATGGTTTACAGTTTTTATATTAGAGCAACATTGTTATTTTGAGGAAAAATTGAAAACTTTTTTCATCATCAACTCATCAACAAGAAGAAAATTATGAAGACATCGCCAAAAAAGAATAGAATAGGATAGAGGAATGTTCTTTTGCCAAATAGTACAAAAAATCATAGATGTTTCATAATTAACCCTAAAAGTATTCCACACATTCTTTAAAAGGAAACCACCTGAAGATGATAACTAAAAAAGAATCTTATCTTCATGATGCATATATAAAGGAATCATCTTAATAATATCACCTAAAATAGGAGGAATAACATCCAATAATTTGTTAACACACCAATTACCATCCTAAATAAAATTATTAACATTAATATTGTCAAGAGTAAGAATAGGCACTTCCCTATTATGAATTAAGAAGTTTATTCATAGCATTAGTAATCTTAGAGAACATATTTAGAAAAAAAGCAACCACCTAGCTCTACATGCAAAAATATATTGAGAACAACACCTAGCAATAAAAAAATTAGTGAGGCACCTAAAAATAAAATAGTGGAAAACATGCATCTAAAAAAGTAATATCAAGTCCTCATTTTGCATTATTAATACTAAAAGGTAAAAATATATCTTAATAATCTAGATTGAATCTATAATGAAAGGCTTGGATTGTTTAAATTAATGCTTCATGAAAAAAAAAATTATTATAAGGGGTACAATTTGAATTAGCCTCTCTAAATCACCTTCTGCTTGGTACAATCATAGATCATACGATGACACTTTAATAAAAAAATTATAAAAAAAAATTATATAAAATATAAATTTGTTCCAATAAAAAAAGGTTATATATAAATATATAACATTCTCATGCTCATTAAGTACATATGATTTTCTCATCAAACTATGTTAATAAATTGAGTTTAAATAAGTTAATTTTATACTTAAAATTATTGTGCTTGAATAAATTAAATTTGGAATTAATTTTAAATAATTTAAATCCATCAAATTTTAATCTCAGATGGACTTTTTCTAAACAACTAAAAGGTCTATTGAATTTATGATGCTTGTTGCTTATATTCAGATATTTCATTTTATTATTTTTAAGAATTTTTACATAACATAGGTATTTGAGTTCTCATCATTGTATAACTATATTGCAATGATTGGGACTCTATTTTGTGTCTAGAATATTTATAATAAAACTCATTTTTTTTTAACCCAAGAACCTTCTTACTAGTTGTATTCTCTAATGATCCTCCTATATTCTTCTTTTCATCTTCTTCACTTTCCCCTCCATCAAAGTTACTCACAATTAGCATTTTTCTCATCCTTGGCAACATTAATGGATTTCTTCTCATTATTATCGTCTTTGGGACTGCTGAACTTATTCTTCTTGTCCTTTGATAATGTAGCAGTTGGTTCTACCTTCTTTTTGAGTGGTTTAGAGTTGAATATATGATGGAGTACTTGTCGATCTTGTAGACATATTCTACCAATTTTGGTGGGTCAATTATGCCTTTCACCATCACTTCAGAGGCCTTCAAATTAGACTCAGCTGCCTATACTACTTTAATCCATAATCCTATTCCCAATCTTATATGTGTAGGTTTAGAAATGCACAACTTTGGCACATACGGTTAATTCTCTAATGGTTATCTAGGATATTAATAATAGAACACATTTTTCTTCAACCAAAGAACCATCTTGTTAGCTATCCTGCCTCTAAAGAACCTCTGACCTTTTTCTCTTTTATCTTTTTTACATCACACTCTATTAAAGTCAACAATTTTTTTCAACATTAGCCTTCTCATCATTAATGATGTTAATGCCTTTCTTCTCATTTCCATCCCCTTCCATAACATCAAACTTGCTGGTCTCGCCATCTAGTAATGTGGCTGCTTTTTTCAACTTCGTTTATGTTGGTTTGGAATTTAATTTAATGGAGTGCTTATTAGCTTAATTATAGAATATACCTATTCTACTAATTTTGATGGGTCAATTATTCCTTTCACCATCACTTGAGAGGCCTTTATATTTGGTTCAACCACATATATTCCTTTCATTTGTATAATCTTTTTTTTTGTTCTCTCATATGTAGGCTGTATAATGCATGTGGATGTCAAGCATTAAGAAATATGAGGCAACACCTTCTCCTCTAGCTTATGTTTTTTTTAGTGGGGGCATGAGCCCTTAGTGCTCTCATTGTAGATTTTCTAATGTTCTTAAATAAATATATAATATTTTTAGGCACCTTATTGTATCATTTTGTTTTCTTATACTCTTTCTTCGAAGCAAATAATTCATGATCTCCTTTAATCACTCCATCAAATTTTAAAAATTTGAGTCATAATAAGTCAGATAGTCCTCCAACTCTAGATTCAATTCACTTATCACTATATGACATGCTTGTCTTTAATAATTCTTAAGAAGGAGAAAGAAAAGATTATCACTAAAAGTGATAGCTATTATTTTTAGTGGCTAATAGTGTAGTTTGAAATCACATATGAGGAAGTTATTGACATTATTAAGATCACCGATAATAATCACTACCTTCTACAAAGAAATTTCAAAATAGTCAAGTGTAATAGCAAGAGGTGCACTTGTAAGGTTGTTAAGAAAATCAAAGAAAGGAGGAATAATAGGAGGTATGCATCACCCTCCAAAAATATATCTAGGAATGTGCAACCATGGTTTTTCAAATTTGGATATTGATCTTATAAGACTAATCCAAAGATTGTGGTTCCAATAAAGAATGGTCCATATTAAGCACCAAAATAAGTGGTATAAAGTCTAGTATTAGAAGACCGCAAAAGTTAATACATATGGAGTTAATTAAATCAGTATATGATGCCAACATATTTTTTGAGGTATAAACCATAGAAAAAAGGCATTGAATGGGTATTCCTTCATAATCAATGAGTAGGGATGATCCACATGCATAAATTTTCATAATATGAAGATGATTTCATTTATACCTTAATACTGATGAGTAATAATAGGTTATTAAAATCAAGAAGCTAGCACTTCAACTACAAAATTTCTTAGATGGACAAATTTATCGTATGCTTGAGCCATTTGAGCCTAATAAAGCTCAAAAGTTTGTTAAGCTTGAAGTTGGAGTTCATATGGACTATCAAGGTGCTTAAGTCATAAGCAGGCATTTTAATCATGTTAATATTAGGACTAGGAGCTATTCACAATAATAAGAGCTTAACCTTGAAAGTAAGGATAACATCTAATTGAATTTTCATGCATATGAAGTTAATTATGTTGATGTATAATATAAAGATTAGAGTTTCATCTTTGCAATAGCTCATTATATAGAGGATAACATATGCTTGAAATTTCATGCATATGAAGTTAATTATGTTGATGTATAGCATAAGGAATAGTATTTCATCTTTGCAATAGTTCATTAGTTCATTATAAATATGGCATGAATGTGTAACATACTAATGATGGAATAAATCTGTTGCAAAATATATAGAGATTTTTAATGAAATGTTATACATGTCACAAATGTGTGAAAATTTTGACTCAAAATTTTGTGATGAATGATAGATTGTTGCAAAGTAAAAACTTTTATGACAAGCAATCATATTGGTCACAATTCCATTCAAAAATTTCCATGGTTAGTTATGTATCATTATTTAGTAGTGAAGGTAGAAACACACAATCCTCATATTGAATGGAAGTAAGAGATGGCTCCTCTTAGATGGTCTAAGATCAAAATGAATAAAATAAGATTTGTTATTATATATGACCAAACATTTTACATCTGAGATAGTATAAAAAAACTTCTTTAAACATGAATTTTTGCTAGAAATCATCATTTTCATCACAAATCCAAATATCATTCTCAAACTTCTTAGTGACATCCAATTCAATTAGGACTATACTAATAAATAGCCTTGAAAGTTTGTACTTGCTAAATCAATATGGAATGATTTACAATAAGTGGTTGATTTACAATAAGTATCACTGAAAGAGTAATGAGCTTAATGATTAATAAAGTGTGTAGCGATTTGGAAAAGTCAAATTCAACTATAGGAATTGGAGGGTCTTCTATAGAATTTAATTTAATTGACTATTTATGCAACCACAAAGAGCCAAACCAAATACATTGTTCATGAGAGAGTAATTAATATAGTCTTCTCATTTGTGACTCTCATAAGAATGTTATGGTTTTGTAGTGAGTCACCACCTTTATTCTCTATATCATTGTTAAGGCCGAAGATGGTGTTTGACTACCATTCCCATTCTCCCATTAAATTTCTTTTATAGCCACATAAAGTCCTCATTCTAGCCAAAGAGAGCATAAAGGACACTTAATTTCTCAACCTTAATCAATTTAAAAAGTCAGTAGAGGTGCTCTTTTATCCTAGTATTAGTTAATGGTGCTCTTTTTATAGTTGAACAAACTTCACTATTTTTTAAAATTGATGCAATGATGATCTGCCTCCTTGCAATTAGAGGGACTTTACTACAAAATTCTACTTAGGGTAATCTAAAAAGGTGATGCAAAGGCACTATTATAAGTTTCCACATGCATTTTTTTATAAATATTATAAGATTATGTCATGCTTGGAGTAAGGTTTTTTATAGCTTGAAGTGGATGTGATGTATATACCCCAAGTTAGTTGTGATGTAATTCTTGGTGATAATGGTTATGTTGTATGTCTTATAAGAGAAAACATAACTATGAGACATGCCCTAAGAGAAATAATTTTGACTCAAGTAAGGATGCACCACAAGTGAGGTTATGGTGCCTGTCTTGTTGGAGAAGGTTGCAATAAAAAGAAAAAAAGGTTATAATATCGATCTATTATTGGAGATCTTATGATATAAGCAAGGTTATCATACAAGCCTTAAGGAAGACAACTATAACACAAGTGAGATGGCAAGTAAAGTCTTGATGTTATAATAGTTGTGGCATAATTGAAGTTGTTGGGCAAATCTTGAAGGGGACATGTGTGGCACCACGAGGTTGTCAAACATATTTTACATGTGATGTTACACTTCAATTGAAGATTGGTATGCAAATTTGAATGCAATGACAATAACTCATAAGAACTTTATGTGGATCTTGGGTTGTTCAAACTTCAAAATTCTTATGTTTCAATAGCATTTGATGTAGGAGATCCCAAAAAATTTAGGTTATGTCAATCTTATAAAATTCTATTACACCAATATGGCAACATGTATTATGATTTCACGAATGATTCGAGATTTTTCAAACTTGGAAAATTCCTACTATAGTTATGGAGCCTCATAACATTCCTTAAGGGTCAAACTCATCCAAATTTGAAAATTTCTATTATGTGAAACGTGAATCTTCATAAGGTTTTGTTAGGATTTAGGATCCTTTGTACTACAAAAAATTCATGGCATAGTTCTAGTTCCTAAAAGATTTTAACTCTTACATTATTGGGAATTTCTCTCTATCGATGGAAGCTCTTAGTTTGAAATCTTGAATGATCAAAGTTGAACTAGTTCTAATATTGCCCCACATAATTGATCGGAGCTTCTCTTAGGATCTCCCAAAAGATTAAGGCTCATTTGGACCTAGGTAAATCTTATATCCTAGTAGAATGAAAGACATCCATGTCCTTTTCTTGGAACAATCCACATTATTACTCATAGTTATCAACAACAAACAATATAAATTATACCCACTCATTATCAAAATATAATTTGACAATACCACTCTTAATATGATCCAACCAATCTGATGGTAAGTACAGTGGATGGCTCGGGTGATTGGTAGTGGTCCCATGGTGATGATTTAGTGATAGTCTCCGACAATACTTTTTTTCAACAAATTTAATATGCATAGTTGTAGATCTTTAATGCACAACACATTGGTGATGATAAATTAAAATTTTAATGATGATGGTATTGGGAGTAATTCCAAATAGATTCATTACAAAGATCTTGGGTTACCAAAAAATTGCACTGACCATTTTTAATTGAAAATATTTATCTCTAAGTATGAGTCATTTTCCATAAATGGCTTGGAAAATGGAGGTCTGTAGAGGTCATCTCAGCTGTGAGTACTCAAAATATATTCATTAATAAACCCAATAATAACAAGCTAATACCAACGTACGTGATCAGACAACATCAGCAAGTTACTCTCATTAAGATATTTTTGAGGATCAAGTAATGGTCTCTTGGATTTAAGCAACGGCTATTTGTCATTCCTTGTATGCATCACCCTACTCCATCTAAGGAAGATTGGTATCGCCAAGTTGATTTACTATGAATTGACATATTCAGTTGATTTACTATTAATGTGGCAGCTTTTTTGAGTTTTTTATTTTATTTGGTGTCTGATTATATTTTTGAAGTGAATTTGAACATTGATCTTGCTCTGTGAAGCGCCTTGAAAGATATGCATTGTCAAATTTGCACTTGTTCAAACAGAGATTTTTATGATCCCAACACTTAATAACCGCTAAAGATTATTATTTGTGAATTTTTATGTCAATAAATCTTTCTTGTGATGTCTTAATTCAAGGAACGAAAACAAATAAAATAAATCGATAATTAGAAAGGAGGGATGCATGAGCCTATAATCCCGCATACAACTCTTTTGTATGCCATCAAAAACACGTTATATTTTGTTATGTTTCACTTATAGTGGTCTAACTATTTATTTTTTCTTTAATGAATTTCAGTATGTTGAAGACTTTGGAGCGGTACCAAAAATGCAATTATGAAGGCCCAGAAACAAATATAATATCAAGAGAGACCCAGGTAAACATATTCAATTATATTTCCTGATAGAGTTGCTTGAGATTTTTTTGTAAAAATAACCAACTATTAACAGTCTCACAAATGATTTTATTTTCCTTAATCCCTGAAATTTAATACAAATGTTTTATTTTGTTTATTTTTTGCCATGTTCAGACCAAAATAAAGTCGAAGGAAGCAATGAAATTTGGATAATGCATGTCTTAATTATGAATATACAGCTATTTAATCCAAATGTTTTATGTCTTCTCTTTTTTTATATATTGAGTACCTGTCTACAAAAGAGAGCCTTAGACCTTAGTTTATTCTTGAAATTGATAAGTTTTTTCTTTCTCCAGAATGACAATGATAAACAAATTTGAGTTGCAATGAATTTTGCAAAGATAGAAACCAATTCCCTATAGCCAAGAAAATTACCTAAAATTTTATATGAAGGAAATAGATTAACAAATAAGACAATATAAAATTTAAAAAACTTATCAAAATAATAGTGTTATTATACGTATTGATACAAAACGACTCCAAATTAGGATATTGCAAAGCAATTAATATAAAAGAAAATTTGATAATTTATAAATCATAACTAATCAATTCAAAAATTCTTTTTTTTTTAAATAATAACAATAGTACTGTAATTTAAGAAAAAAATAGATAAATAATTAAAATTATTAAAAATTTTAAGGAAGAAATAAAAAACAAATAAAATCAACAAACAAATCAAAGTAACTCACAAATAAGATTTTTCAGTCATTGTTTTAACAAAATTAAGAGCACTAACAAATAAATAATAATTAAAGTAAAATACATTATGCTTCATGCCAGTACAACAAGATGATTTTCCCCTTAACCAGGCATTCAACTTGCACTTGCACCACATTTAAAAAAAACCAATATTCAACTTACACTTATAAAATTAACATTAAAAATATTCAGATACATAGTTTTTGATTTACATGCATTACTTTGTTGGAAAATAAGAGGCTATAGAAAGAGGAAGAATTTTAAAGGAGAAGAGGAACACTTATCAAACTCGATCACTTTTATTTCACTCTTGAACTCTTGATTCTACTTCTTACATAAACACAAAGACTCCACACCTATTTATACTAGTGACTTCCTCCTTAGGATTGTGCCAACACATTTCAATCCAATGGCTAATATTGACTCTCTAGAATATTCTCCTATCTTCTTTTACAAAAGTCATTAATTGCATATTTTAGAATACTCTAAACAACTCTTTTTAGAATATATTTCTAGAATCCTCTAAAACATTCATCATATAGTAAGATTCTAGAGTTTTCTAAAGACTTTTTTAGACTATGGGCCCAATTAGAAAGCCCACTCAATTAAAGGCCCAATTAATCAAGTTTAATTTTCAAAACCCCCTCTTAAACTTGATTTGTTATCCCAAGCAATCTTCTTATCCTTGTAAAATCTTCATGCTTGAGTGGCTTGGTGAATATATCAGCTACTTGATCATAAGTCTTCACATACTCTATTTGCACATCCTTTCTTGTGATGCAGTCTCTGATGAAGTGATAGCGTGTGTCAATATGTTTACTTCGATTATGAAAAACAAGATTCTTGGCCAAGGCAATAGCTGAATTGTTATCGACACAAATCTTTGTTGGCTCTTCTTGCAGCAGTCTTAGCTCCTTTAATAAATTTCGAAGCCAAATTGCATGACAGACACATGAAGTTGCAGTAATATACTCAGCTTCACAAGTAGAAAGGGCCACGATTGGTTGCTTCTTTGACATCCAAGTGAAAATAGTGTCTCCCATGTAGAACACGAAACCCGTAGTGCTTTTTCGCTCATCTAAGTCTCCGGCCCAGTCACTATCACTATATCCGACAAGCTTGAAATCATTTGATGATGAATAGAATAGGCCAAAGTCAATCATACCTTTGATATATCGAAGAATCCTCTTGGCGGCCTTTAAGTGAGTAATCGTTGGTACCTCCATATAACGACTAATTTTTCCAACAGCATAAAGAATGTCCGGCCTAGTGCAAGTCAAGTAGCGCAAGCTACCCACCAAGCTCTTGAAAAATGTTGGATTAACCCTTTCATTATTCTCCTTTTTTGATAACTTGCCTCTGCATTCCATCGGATTGCTTATGGGCTTGCAATCATTCATATTGAATTTCTTGAGTATTTCTTTTCCATAGCTTTTTTGAGAGATAAAGATGCCTTCATCCTTTTGCTTAACTTCAATACCGAGGTAGTATGCCATTTGTCCAATATCCGTCATCTCGAACTCTTTAGCAATTACTTTCTTGAATTCTTTAAACATACTTGGATTACTTCCAGTGGAGATCAAATCATCCACATATAAGCACACTATCAAAATATCTCTATCCTTGACTTTGATGTAGAGGGCATGCTCGTAAGGATAGTTGCTGAAGTTATTCTCAAGGAAATACTTGTCGATGCAGTTATTCCATGCCCTAGGAGCTTGTTTTAACCCATAGAGGGCCTTCTTCAGCTTCAAAACCTTAGTCTTCTTGCCCTTTGACATTGTAGCCCGGTGGTTATTGAATGTAGACTTCCTCTTCAAGGACTCCATTTAGAAAGGCGGACTTAACATCCATTTGATGTATTTTCCACCTATTTTGAGCTGCCAAAGAAATGATTAGTCTTATAGTTTCAAGTCAAGCAACAGGAGCAAATACCTCATCATAGTCGATGCCAGCTATTTGGCTGTAACCTTTCGCCACTAATCTTGCTTTATATTTCTCGACTTCTCCTTTGGCATTCTTCTTTGCTTTGTACACCCACTTTACACCAATCGCCTTGTGTCCTATTGGAAGCTTAGCTATCTCCCATGTATTGTTCTTCTCGATTGCCTTGATTTCTTCGTCCATTGCATCCTTTCAATTCTTAATTTGCACGGCTTCTTAAAAATTTACAGGTTCACAATTAGCAAAGAGGCAAAAGAGAGTGAGATTGTCTTGATTCTCAGTCACCTCATAGATTTCCTGCAAACTTCTAAAATGTGGTGCTTTTTCGCTTGAGCCTTCACTTGAAGATGATGGGTCCTCTTGAGTACTTGATATTGGTGTGGTTGGTGGTGTTATGGGCTCATATCTTTCTTGATTTTTCCTTGGCTGCTCAACTTCTTCATTCTTAAAGAAGTTGTAGTGATCTTCATGTGAGTCCCAAACCCATTCTCCTTCTTCATTGAAGATGACATCACGACTGATGATTGTCTTCATAGTGTTTAGATTGTATAACTTGTAGCCTTTTGAGCTGGAGTCATAATCGATGAAAATATACTTTTCACTCTTATCATCTAGCTTACTTCGTTGCTCATCAGGTACGTGCACATGGGCTATGCTTCCAAACACTCTTAGATGAGAGATACCAGGCTTCCTTCCACTCCATGCTTCCTGTGGTGTCATTCCCCACACACTTCTTGTTGGAGATCGATTGGATAAGTAAACCGCGCATGCAACAGCTTCAGCACAAAATTCCTTAGGTAGACTCTTACTCTTGAGCATACTTCGAGCTATATCAAGGATATTTCGTTTCTTTCTCTCTGCTACACCATTTTGTTGAGGAGATCTTGGGACGGTCGACGTATTCCATTGGCTTCACAAAATTATTGAAATTCCTTTGAAGTAAACTCTCATCCTCGATCAGATCGTATAGCTTTGATCTCGAGGCCGCTTTCTTTCTCCACCAAGGCTTTAAACTTTTTGAATACTTCAAATACCTCCGATTTTTGCTTTAAAAACTATACCCATGATTTTCTTGAAAAATCATCTATGAAGAGAAGGAAATAATTACTCTTACCGAGAGAGCTTGGCTTGATTGGACCGCATACATCTGTATATATGAGTTCAAGTGGCTTTTGTGCTCTCGAATTTGACTCCTTTGGAAAGCTCTTCCTGAATTACTTCCCGAGCAAGCAGGCTTCACATAGCTGATCTGGGTGTTTGATGCAGGGCAGCCCTCTCACCATTTTCTTCTTTGATAATAGCTCCAATCCTCCAAAATTAAAATGCCCAAATCGAAGATGTCAGAGCCAAGATGGGTCTTTGTAGCAAGCTTTGAGATACTTAGCAATATCATTTTGAATATTGAGCAAGAACATTCTATTTCTTGACATCGGTATATTTGCAATTAGGTTGCTCATATTATCTCTTATAGAAAGATTTTTATCTTTCAAATGAATATCATAACCTTTCTCTAAGAGTTGACCCAAACTCAAGATATTACTCTTCATATTTGGCACATAAAAGACGTTGGAAATGAATTGGTGCTTTCCATTCTTTAATCGAATAAGAATATTATCTTTGCCCTTCACAACAACTTTGGACTCATCTCCAAAGGATACATTGACGTTCACTGACTCGTCAAGTTCCACGAACATGTTTTTTCTTCCACACATATGGTTGCTTGCACCGGTGTCTAGATACCATGTGTTATCTCCACCTTTTTCATTCTCCTTATATGCCAATAGCAAAGAGCCATCTTGTTGACTTCTCTCTTCCACATAATTAGCCTTCTCTTCAACTTTGTTGTTATTAGGAGTTCTATATTCTGCAGCATAATGACCAAATTTTTTACAGTTGTAGCACATCACTTGAGATTTATCATACATTGGTCTTGGTTTTCCTCTTCCACGCCCTCTTGTTGAACTTCCTCCTTGTCCAAAATTTGTATTATCGTTCTTGCTATTATTAGAGCTCCAACCTCGTCCGCGTTCATGACCACGGCCTTGTCCTCGACCACGACCTCTTCCTTGTTGGCTTCTACCATACTCGAGGTTCTTTTCTTTAGTTGAATTTATTTGCGTCTTTAGGAGTTGTTCCGTGATTGCTTGCTTCTTCTTCTTCTTTTCTTCGTAGGCTTGTAAAGAGCCCAAAAGTTGCTCAATTGTCATAGTCTTTGGTTTATTCAATAATGGCGACAATATGATCGAATTTTGAATCTAGAGAACAAAGGATATTCTCAATAATCCTTACATCTTCTAGCTTCTCTCCATTTCTTTTTAATTGGTTAGAAACGACTAAGACTCTAGTAAAGTAGTCGGAGACGACTTCGACTTCTTTCATATGTAAGGCTTTGAACTCACCTCTTAATGTTTGGAGACGCACCTTCTTGACTTGCTCCGCTCCTTTGTAAGAGGTCTGAAGCTTCTCCCATGCTTCTTTGGCAGACTTCGCATCAAAAATCTTCTCAAAAGCATCATCATCTAATCCTTGAAAGATTAGATAGAGAGCCTTCTTGTCTCTCTTCCTTGAATCTCTTAGACTATCCTTTTGAGCTTGGGATAAACTTGACTCATCTTGTGGCTCCTTGTAGCATTTTTCTATCATCTCCCATACATCTTGCGCTCCAAGAAGGACCTTCATTTTGATGCTCCAATTGTCATAGTTGCTATTATTGAGCGTTGGGACTTGGAAAGGGATCATACCATTGCTCGCCATCTCCTTAGGAAGAAACTACGGCTCTGATACCACTTTGTTGGAAAATAAGAGGCTGTAGAAAGAGGAAGAATTTTAAAGGAGAAGAGGAACACTTATCAAACTCACTTTTATTTCACTCTTGAACTCTTGATTCTACTTCTTACATAAACATAAAGACTCCACACCTATTTATACTAGTGACTTCTCCCTTAGGATTGTGCCAACACATTTCAATCCAATGGCTAATATTGACTCTCTAGAATATTCTCCTATCTTCTTTTACAAAAGTCATTAATTGCATATTCTAGAATACTCTAAACAACTCTTTTTAGAATATATTTCTAGAATCCTCTAAAACATTCATCATAAAGTAGGATTCTAGAGTTTTCTAAAGACTTTTCTAGACTTTGGGCCCAATTAGAAAGCCCACTCAATTAAAGGCCCAAATAATCAAGTTTAATTTTCAACATACTTGACTATTTGTAGACTCCTAAGAACCTAGATTAATTAATAAATTGGCACATCAACACAAGCAAACTCAGCCATCCTATCATACAATATTAATTTAATATTAGATTAATTCCAATATAATAATCCTTTCATTTCAATTGGGCACCCACCAACTGCACGCAAATCTTTCTTCATAAAGACGTGACTTAGCCCAATTTTTATTAACAATAAAGAGAAATTACAACCTGGGTAAAGAAAATTACTGCCCAATGTGATCTAAAATACAAAAAAAGGACTGCACCAAAAATCCAGACAAGAAAATGTGCACATAAAAGGAAATTTAATAAAAACAGAAGACACTGGACTCAGAGTAACCTAAAGAACTATGAAAAAGCACAAAATTCAGTCACATTCTGGTTGTCGAAATTATCATATAGGAAGAAGTCCTTGTTGCCCTGGAAGAAATCCTGATTGCCATGACGACCTTCTAGGATAGTCAACTGACAAAAATTCTCCAAGATAGATATAAAAATTCATCATCGTCCAGAAAATTTGCATGAAATCTCCCAACCAACAGAGAAATAACACCTGACCGAAATATTAGGCAACAATAACAACAAAGAGAGGCAGGTAGCCAAGTAGCAGGGCCCCATAATAAAATAATGCACGATAAGTCTTCTACAAGTGAAAAATGAAGAGGCAACAACTTATAAAATCCAATGAAAGGTGCCTTCTTGATTTTTCCAACCGGCAGTTTTAGCTTTTATAACTTTTCTAATACTAAAAGTTATAGAAGACGTATTGTTATGATGACATCCAAAACATCTAGGATTGGGACCTCACACTGGTGGGTAATTCCCTTGGTTGTCGACCCTTCATGAAGCTCTTGTGGCCGCTATGAACAAAGCATGGTCTCTTAAAGGTTCATTGATCTTCTATCTCATAGTGAGGGTTTCTTTTGCTTAAGTTTACTGCGCCTAAGGATTTGGAAATGGCATGGTCGGGAGGACCTTGGATTTTATGGGTAAGTTGTTTATCCTACAAAAATGATCTCCAAAGTTCAAACTCATGCATAGTGAATTTTCTTCCATGCCCCTCTCGACTCCATAACTATAATGGTATGTCTAAAATAGCTATAGTACAATTGATTCTCCATCCCCCTCTGGATCAAACTCCTTAACGGCACAACACTACAAACTCACTTTTGTAAGGGTTTGTGTCCAACTCATAAATAAATATATTCTTCATGATGAAATTCCTATTTTTATGCTTAGAGGAAAAAATACTCTTAAGTTCTAATATGACTAGAAACCAACTGTTTGTGAGGGTTACAGATCATTCTCTCATCCTTTTATCAGTTCCCCTATTCTCAACCATCTTCTCAAGCACCTCCTTGCCCCATAGGTCAAAGCTAGAGAAAAAACTAAGATCAAACCTCTCCCACACTCTCCTTAACCCAAAAAATCATACTCTCAATACAACCCCATCGAACCAGAATCCTGCTTACCCTTTTGTTACTTCTCATGCTTCCCAGATTGCTCCACAAACATATCAAACCATCTTAATCTAGACAAACCAGCAAATAACTATGAATATGGCCGTAATAAGCACCTCTAAATTATTAATCCCAAACCTTAATTCCCCTTCAAATGAAACTGAGGTCATACATCCACCCTCACAGATCTATTTTTCCACAAATAACCTGCAAAGTAATGCTATGGATATTTTATCCCAAAACAAATTTGATGTTCTTAATTAGAACATTCCATGACGATCTATACTTGAAGCAAATGTCTCCAATAGTTCTCAAGTTTCCAAAGAAACTAGAGTAAAATGAAGCAAGAAGGCTCCTCCCAAACATCCAAATCTCAATGATCTGACCCTCTTTTGCATCCTGGAACATTAGGGGCTTCAATAACCCTACTTTCTAAGTTGTAAGCATTTAGTTTGTGACTTTTTCATAGACATGTGCATTCTTGAGGCAAAAATTAATAACCATTCCTTTTGCTGACCCCTAGTTCTCTGCCTCACACAAACTCTTTGACAATGAGTAAAACTACCACAATTTTGAGTACTCTAAGCTGGGTAGGATTTTGGGTTATGTGGAATACAACAAAAATTTTCTTTAAGCTTTCCTTTACCTCCTACCAATTAATTCATGGCACCATTCGAAATGGTTTTTCCTCCATATAAATCTCTGCTATTTATGCATCAAATTCTCATGATGAGAGGCTTACTCTTTGGAATGATATGAAGGTAATTAGGGATTCCATCATCTCCCCTTGGATAATTATAGTTGGCTTCAATTATTATAGATTTTTATATGAGAAGGCTGGTGGAAACCCTATTCCTATCAACAACTCTTTAATAATTTGATTTTTGAACTGGCTTGAAAGAGTTGGCTTCTGTGAAAAATTCTTATGCATGGTACAATCAGAGGCCTCTTGATTTTATACATATAAGATGTTTAGTAAATGAGTTGTGGATTGACTTCTACCCTAATTCTTTTTAAAAAATTGAGGCTCCTAGATGCTATGATCATTCCCCCTTAATCCTAAACTCCCCCCATTTGTGTGCTCCAAAAATTCGCGCCCCAACCTCCCCGCTGCTCTCGAGGCAGTTTTAATGAGCTTAGGTTCCAGGTGAATTTTTAAAAGTATATTGGGTTTTGAATTAAACATTACCCGAAGATTTTTCCCTCATTTTATGAGGACTTTATAATCTGAGTTCCTATTTCCTATAAGCGCAAGTCCCTATAGTTAATTACCACTCTTGATAATGAGAGAGAACTTTCGATCAAAGCTTTTTAATAAGATAGGCACTGAGTACCCATATAATAACAATAATTTTAGAATTTGACTTAGATATTAAAACTTAGAGTTATGACTTAAAATATAGACGAGCCTGATCAAGATCTCATGGTTCCATCATCTCGGACTGTCATGGTCCCTAATTTACATAGTTAGAGGAGATAGTCGACTCAATCTAATAAAATGCACTTTATTGGCATCCATGAGTTGCTTCGTCCAAGAATACCTTATAGACCTAAGGTGGTGTTAGTCTAAGGGGATAGATTTGAATCCACCTTAACTAACAGAGAACTTTATACCTATTAAATATACCCTATGATTCACTAATCAAGAGTTTGACACCATTAGGGAACCTATGAGCTTTGGTTGTGATCATAACACAATGGTGACATTTTGCGGTAAAACCATCAGATAAGAGGACACATGTCACGTCCATACTGACAAAAGACTATTTGAGGATGAATCTTAGTGATGCACCCGACACGACATTCGCTCTTTATGAGCTAAGGTTAATTTTAAATTTATCAGACCCGATAAATGGTTGCAGTAGGTGAATATGTTTTAGATTTAAGTTAATAGGTGATAGATTTTATTTTTTAAATTCCATGTTTTTCTTAGTTTTAAGATTTGATCCATCTGGTTGAAATTTTATGTCAACACAGTCATCATCAGGGTGACTTTAAAATCATTTATATTTTCATAAAAATTTGGGAGGCATTTTATAATTCAAGTCAGATCGACTCCATTCCTTTCATGGAGGATGATAAAACTTGAATATTTGAATTGTGCAGCATTCTCAGATATTGGCATTTGCAAACTTATCATATTTTTTGGAGCACATACGGGTTTTATTTTCAAGTGTATTTTCAATATCATCGTAAGGATATAACCTTCTGTTCACTGCTTGTACAAGTGTTGTGGATCCGATGGCATGCAGGGAATGTTTATTCAATATGCACTAGGAAATCGTATTATGGCTTGTGAGTTACACCATTTGATATATATGAATCTCCTATTGTTGCTTATAGGTTAATTATGTGCACTATTAATCCCATGCTCCTGCTCACAGAAGAACTGTAGCATTCATTAGAAGCTCCCCTCTACTATCCCCAGACATGCTGGTTTGTTTTATACAAGCTTCTTGTCCATGTCCATAAGATAATCATTGTGGGCACTACGAATTCTCTGCTCCCATTTACATGTAAATTATAGTGTGCTGCTCACAAGTTTGTTAATATTGCTTGTAAGTGAGTGTGGCCTAGATAATTTCTCCTTTTTTTAGTATAAGATCTTAATGAATTATGGGAATTATTAATTCTTCAAATCATCATATTTTGATTTCACTATAGGAAAAAGTCATTTTTCGGCGGTCATTTTCGTCGGAAAAAATGGCTAAAATCCATCGGAAAGTAGCATTTCCGGCGGAGTTCTGACGAAAAATATTCCGACGGTACAACGCGAGTCGGAAAATCCCTTCCGGCGTTAAATATTTCGTCAGAAATATTTCCGCAACGAAATATTTCCGGCGGATTTTCGGCAAAAATTTCGTTCGAAAAATAGTTCCGACGGATTATTTTTGCGCTGGAAAATAAGAAAAAATAAATAAAAAAAATTGTCAAGCTTGTGGAACCCCCGCCCAACTAGCTAACCCGAGCATGCCCACCCGCAAGCAACTTCACTGCGCCCAGCCCGCCAGGAGATAAGCGGACCCGACTGGGCCCGCCCAGCTAGCGCCTTGCGCCTTGCGAGTTCCTGCGGCGGGGTTCGAACCCCCGCCACTTGATGAAATCCCGACCCAACCATTCGACCATATATGAAAAACTGCTATAAAACATTTTTTTATTATTTAAAAGTAGATCCGATTAATTCATATTAAATTTATTATAATTAAAACAATTAATTATAACAAAATTTTAAAAAATATATTATTATATTATAACGTAATTTTAAAATATATTATTATATTATAACATAAATAATTTAATTTGATAATAAGTTACTAAATTATTTAAATTAATTTAACAAAATAAATAATTATAAATATTTATTACAAAAATTTTTTAAACATATTTAATTTTTGTTGGAAATCTGCCGGAAAGTTCGCCGGAAATTCCGTCGAAATTAAATTCGTCGGAAAGCTAATAAAAAAATACGACGGATCTCCATCAAAAATTTTTCGTCCGCCGGAAAATCCGCCGGAATTTCTATTGAATTTATTTCCGCTGGAAATTAGCTGTTTTCTTGTAGTGTTTCTCTTTATTGTTAAACACATTTATATACTTTGTTTGAAGCATCATAGTCAATTATGCATTATTCACTAAGATTTTTTGTAATTCTTATGATCTCTTCACATGCATGAATAACTAGGTCCATCTGAAGAATTATAAGATTTGGAGGGTTTTATTTGGTTTTACATAGACCCTGGGAGATGCTAATTCTTAATGCATGTCCATCTATAGAAAGAAGATCTAAGTCGATCTCCACATAGAAACGGATTTCCCAAAGAACTTTCTTAAGGGAACTTAGAGAAGTTATTTGTTGCAGGACATCAAATGATAGTTAAATGTCAAATGTTATGTTGTATATGTTTCTTAAACTTGGAATATGAGAGTTATATTCAACCCTGCCAACATAAAAGTTATTCAACCCAAAAAGACTCATTCTTCATGCTATCAATTTTACTTATGACAGTACTAGGCCGCTTATTATTCCAACCAACTTAGTGGGTATTCAAAATATATGAGGTTACAGATTATTGTGGCGATTATTTGCAACAAAGGAGATAAACGGACTGCTATAGCTTTGTGGGAATGGGTAGGACAATCCATACAAATCATTAAAAGGATAGAAATTTTCCATTACAAGATCACAACTTTTCACATTCTGATGAAAAGCAAGCAACATAGTTGATGGATAATTAATATATCAAGTAACCCTCAAATCTGAATCGTTCAATATTCACATGTAGTCATTAGAATAGTTAAATAAGGAAATAATTAAGAGTCTCCATAAATTAATTCTTGATAAATTCATATGAGACAAATTAAATACTAATTGTCTTCCAATTTATTTTGTATCCATTGATATTTGGTAATATTATTAAATATATATATATATATATATATTTGGTAATATTATTGATCCCTTCCAATATAAGAGATTCATAATATGATTATGCAACAACTTTATTGGATTCAAAATTTATTGGCTCAGAGTAGTATATATTCATCATCTAGCCCTTTATGGAGATGTATATTAAACCTATTCTTACAAGCAAATTTATACCCTTTGAGGTTAAATAAAAAATCGAGTCAACTTTTAATTATTGCAAGGTTGTGTAGGTCCTGCACTTTAATATATTTTTTTTATTAATTTAAAGTGTCAAATTAATTATGAGAGTGTTCCTTGTTAGTTTTGATTTCGGCAGCCTCCCGGCGTCCCCTCTCCGTGAGAGGAGGTATGGGAGGGCACTCATCCTTTTAGTCCGCCCAGCCGAAAAGATAATCAACTGTCGAGAGCTTCGGGACGTTGTTTGGTTCCGGAATGTATCTTCGAATCTTTTGGCTGCCGCTTGAGCTTGTTTGAAAATCCCTTCTCCTTTTTTTTTTAATTATATATATAATATTATAAGCTAGGAAGTTGGTATAAGCTAATGTTGAAGGTTAAAAATCTGTTTTGGTTTAAGCTTCCCTATTTGAAGTCGGGTAGCCACAGGATGACGTGTTAGTAAAGGTGGAGAGGACGTTGGTGCCATAGGAGTTGAGGAAGAGGTGGAATATGTAGGTTGTAAGGTAGGAGGAGGAGACATGGTTAGGTGGAGATGATGTTCTGGTAGATACGAATGCAGTGAATGAGATGTAGGAGAAAGAGTGGATGCAGGTATTAGTGTAAGAGGAGGTACTGTGAAGTATTGTGAGCAGTCTGACGTGGAGGAATGAGTTGTCTGTAGGAAAAAAATAGATTCATGAAATTGGACATGACGTGATATGTAGATATGTCCAGTTTGCTTGTTATAGCATTTATAACCTTTAGCCTGGTCAGCATAACTAAGAAAGACATATGGAGCCGAACGTGGTTCAAATATCCTTGTTGAAAATTAATTTCAACAATCCATTAAAATTATCCAATCTGATATTAGAGAGATATTGAATCATAGATTTGTCTCTCATTTGTATGTGATGCAGCTCATTTTTCAACTCAAGAATGCAGGAATGATTAGACGACTGCAGGAGGCATTCAAGAGTAAGCTAAATATCATAGGAGTCAAGAATGAGAACACAAGGAAGTAACGAAGGTGAAATAGTGGAAAATAAGGCTGCCGCAAGGTTTTGGTCTACTAGCATCAACGTTTAGAATGCAGGATTTGCAACAATGGAACCATCAACAAGAAGTTGTTTAGGAGGTCTAGGAAGAGTATCGTCAAGGTAACCAATATAGCAATTAGCACTAAAAAATTTTAGGTTATGCGCAAGCCAAATATGATAGTTATCTGCGATTAATTGAATATAAATCACAGATTTTACATTGGCCATAAGAAATTTAAGTTTGGGGGATTGGGAATTTATTTCATTTGAAGACTGAGATGAGATGCGTGTAAGAGAGGACGAAGTATCTGCTGATGCCGCCATGAAAAGCTGCAGTTAACAAGAGCTCCAGGAGAGAGAAAAAAAATAGAAGAGAGATCACCATAAGCAGTAATGATAAGGAAATCTCTTATACCATGTTAAACAACCTAATTTGCAGCAATTTAACTCATACAAACTACAGTGAATATAGAGGAAAAAGTGAAAAAAGCTTTTGTTATGTTATCGAACTCATTTGCTCAAGGTATTACAAATGATGTATACAACAGATGATTAGAGAGTTGGTTACAAGTAAGTGTTCAGATTATTCTTACAAAGCATCGACGGTGATCAATATGACTGGCAGTAATAGTAGAGAATATGGCAGCAGTGGTTGTGGAGCATAGCTCTTTATAACCTAATTTGCAGCAATTTAACTCATACAAACTACAGTGAATATAGAGGAAAAAGTGAAAAAAGCTTTTGTTATGTTATCGAACTCATTTGCTCAAGGTATTACAAATGATGTATACAACAGATGATTAGAGAGTTGGTTACAAGTAAGTGTTCAGATTATTCTTACAAAGCATCGACGGTGATCAATATGACTGGCAGTAATAGTAGAGAATATGGCAGCAGTGGTTGTGGAGCATAGCTCTTTATAAGTGCTCTTTTAGATAACTTATCAAGATGATTTATCAAATATTTTATTCAAAAACCTGAAATTGACTATGTGACAAACCATTTTTTTAACCTTGTTATGAAATTGACTATGATACAATCCAATTCTGAAATTGACTATGGAAAATTTACACACAATTGTTGCAACTTTTTAAACATGAACGGTTTAATTTTCAAAATTATAAACTAAATCTTGAGAGCTTGGGATATTTGCATCTAAATTTCTTTTCTTCACTGCTCAAACCAAAATTAAGATCAACAAAATGATTACCAACTGTTATGATTCTTGTTGGGCGCAGAGTAGTCAGCAGGAGTACCTGAAACTTAAAGCCCGAGTAGAGGCCTTACAAAGATCGCAGAGGTGAAACATTTGCCACTCTGATAACTTTACCTACATTTTTAAATTATCTACGCAGGTATTCGATATTGCTAGATACAAGAGAGAAATAATACTCTTTATCTCACTATTTCATCTGCGAGTGCTCTAGGAATTTGCTTGGCGAGGACCTAGGTCCACTGAGTAGCAAAGAGCTCGAACACTTGGAGAGGCAGCTGGACGCCTCTCTGAAACAGATTAGATCAACAAGGGTATCAACTATGTGCTTTTTTTTTTAACTAAAGATATCTAAATCTATGAAGAAAACCACTTACATGCTGATAAGTAATTACGAAACTTCTTTATTGAAACAGACCCAGTTCATGCTCGACCAGCTAGCTGACCTTCAGCGAAGGGTAAATGTTAAAATACTATATATGACCGGTTTCAGTGTATCTGTATCATTCCAATGGAAACTTATAGCTGTTATTATTATTATTATTTTTTGACAGGAGCAAATGCTATGCGAGGCCAATAAAGCTCTGAAGAGAAGGGTAATCAGAATTAAGAACTCTATTTTCTCCAAATTTATAACTCTGTATGTTAATGATGTGTATTATATGGTCATGTTAGCAGTTTGAGGAAAGTAATCAGACAGCCCATCAGCAAGTCTGGGATCCTAGCACTACGCATGCTGTTGGATACGGAAGGCAGCCTGCTCAGCACCATAGCGATGCATTCTATCACCCCTTGGAATGCGAACCGACATTGCATATTGGGTATGTTATTTTGAAGAAATTATTAGGTGCGAATTCCAGAAGCAGAGATACATCCAAACATCCACTTAAAATGTGTCATATGGAGTATGCTTTGATTGCACTTTTTTTGTATGATTTACCTATGATTTACCTACACTTTAGTTGCGCTTTGATTGCTCTTTTGTTGCGCTTTTTTACTGCGTTTTACTTGCGCTTTGACCACGCCTTTGATGTGGTTAGCTTAAAGTTCCACGAACACATTAAATATACAAAGTAAAAAAAAACAAATTGAATATCCACGGTCAATATTTTATTGGAGTCCAGACGTATCTCTACGTCCGGACTCCACACCTAATAATTTTCAATTTTTGTGAGAACTAGTGGTTTGAAAGGGAAGCTAAACTCCCAAAATAATGTGAAATTATTAGGTGTGGAGTCCGAACGTTGAGACATGTCCGGACTCCAATAAAATATTGACACGTGGATATTCAATTTGATTTATTTCTTACTTTATATATTTAATGTGTCCGCGGAACTTTAAGCCAAACAAATCAAAAACACGGGTAAACGCAGTAAAAAAGTGAAACAAAAGAACAGTCAAAACACAACTAAAGTGTAAGTAAAGCACAGATAAAGGGCACAAAAAAAAGTAAAATCAAAGCGCACTCCACGTGTCACGTTTTAAGTGGATGTCCGAACGTATCTCTGTGTCCGAACTCCGCACCTAATAATCTCTACTTTCTTGGACATTATCGGTAGTTATTAACGAATGGTAGCTCATATAAAAATAGAAATACTCTTAACACCAACTCTGTCAATATTTTTACATGAATACTGTCGATTTTTATGTTCGCTTAGTATTGCAGGTTGCTTGCACAACACTATCATCATTTCTTAAACGCAAAGAACAGAGATACTAATTTTTCTAAAATATGACTACTTTACCATGCCCATTATTTTTCTCCTTTTTTATTTTTATTTTAAACAGGTATCATTCTGATATAACAATGGCACCAACGACTGCTCCAAACGTCAGTAATTACATGCCGCCTGGTTGGCTCGTATGAAAGGCTAAAAATTTCTTGTTTGCTACCTTATTATGTTCTGTATCCTCAAAACTTTTTTTTTTAAGTGTCAATTGTGGCCATGTCTGTACAAGATGTCTATTCTATTTGAAGTCATCCCGGTCATAATTATTTGGAATTCTTATCTATAAAACAACTGTGCTTGTACTTTGTAATAGAAGACAAATATTTAGCAATCATATCCTTTGTTGGATAGGTTTTGCTTTCATTTGCTTCCTTCTTTATCAGTCGTTTCTTGTTGCAAGATTAATGGTTGTCCATTTTTCATAAAAAAGGTTGTTATTTCCTTAAATATTATGAAATGCTCAACTTTTTTAGCTTAAAATAGATACTGGACAACTTTTTTAATGCTTTCTAAAACCGCTTTTTAGTTTTAAAAAATTTTGTAAAGAAAAAGTTGTCACAAACGAAGCCTTCATGAATTAACTCTCGCATGTTGCGATCAAATCGTTGAGAATTAAAGAAAAGCAAAAATAATATAGGTTGGGGTTTTGTCATGAATTTTAATATTTATGTGCGAATTTAAAGAGTATATATAAAAAGATTTTAGTTTATTAAATTATCAATTTTAAGATGTTGTATGTAATTGCTCCAAAGAAATGAGATATTTTTATATGAATTTAGCTTAAGAATAAATTTGTGCTACTAATACTAACCAAAATATTAATTATAGATGTAACAATTTTTATTAAGCTAAACTTACTAAAATTTTCTCCATAGTTACATTTTAGTTATTTGATTTTAGTGTAATTCATGAAAAAATTATTGAATCGACAAAAAAAATATAGCGCATGTATGTTGCACTTTATGATTTTATGATTAAACTTAATAAAAGTTTGAAATAAAATTGAATTGGGACTAATATAATTTATTTTAAATAATAAAAAGTAGTAGTCAAAACTCAAAAGCTTTTCGAAACAAGTTAACGATAAGTTTGGAGTTTGCAATGGAGAAGTCCCTGTCTAATAAATCAGAGTTTGCACTCAATCCTTTGAAATCAATTCTCTCAATATGAGAGATGATCATTCAGTTATAGAAATAAGTTTTTAGCATTTAATTTTGAGAGATCATTTAAAAGTTAGGGGCTATTTGGTTCGTTAATAAAGAAATGCAATGTAGAAAGAAGATAGTGTAAATATAATATTTTAGAATTATTTGGATAAGTGTAAAGCAAATTCAGTTGAATTATTTTTTTAGTTTGATTTGAAGTAAAATGAACGTAGTGTCAAAATTAAAAATTTTAGCCGACTGCGGAAGATGGTGGTGGCCGGCCGATGATGACAATGGTGGCCGGAGGGTGGTGGTGGCAGCGACCAGTGACGATGGTCAGTAGATTGCAGTGGCGGTGGTGGCCAGAGGGTGGCAACAGTGGTGATTAGCGGCGATGGCCGTCGGCGGGTGGTCGGCGGTGGTGGTGGTCGGCGATAATGGTTGATGACGATTGGCAGCGGTCAAGCAAGCTTGCATGCGGTGTAAAGCATTCTCGCTCAAAATTGAGCGAACTTGTTTTATCTCAAAAAAAATAAAAAATAAATAAACTAGAATTGTTTACACTACATTTACTTTACTTTAAATTTCTTTTTCATCCAACCAAGCAACAAAATTGTTAAAACCCTCTATTTGAAATACTAAAGAGCCCCTTAAGCAATCATAGTTAATAGAAAAGATAGTTGAATGGATGTAATTACATGCTAAATTTGTACACGTTAAGTTCTGCTAATTTTGTTCAGTAGACTTTCCTATATGAAAAGGCATTTTATTTTAACATTTTACTCTATCTTATATAGGAAATTATGAGGGATAAAACATAAAGTATGGATAGCTTGAACTTATAATCTTGAAGATACAGTCAACTCCATCAACCATCTCTCTATTAATTCCCAGCATCCTTTTACAGAAATGATAACAAAGAGAGAAAAATGATTCTTCCTCGTATGATCTTTATATAATACTTTTCTCAGCTATGAAGCAACCAACCCTCATTTGTTCAAAATCTTATCTCGGGCGATGGTGGCTTCATGGCTGAGATGTTGAGAACATTTCAATCTAATAGCTACTATTGACTATGTAGAATATTTTTCTATCTTCATTTATAAAAGTCATTAATTATATATTTTAGAATTATCTAAATCATTGCTTTAAAATATATTTCTGGAATCCTCTAAAACATTCTTCATAAAATAAGACTCTAGAATTTTCTAAAGACTTTTCTAGATTATGAGCTCAATTAAAAGGCCCAATTAATTAAATCAAGTTTAATTTTCTACACCCTTTCTTAAACTTGATTTGTCATCTCGAGCAATTTATTATCCTGATAAAATCTTCATGTGTGAGGGGCTTGATGAATATATCAGCTACTTGATCATGAGTCTTCACTTGCTCTACTTGCACATCCTTGTGATGTAGTCTCTAATGAAGTAATAGTGTGTGTTATGTTTACTTCGATCATGAAAATAGAATTCTTAGCCAAAGTCATAGTTGACTTGTTATCTACACAAATCATTATTGGCTCTTCTTGAGGCAATCTAAACTCCTTCAATAAAATTCGAAGGAAAATTGCATGATAGACACATGAAGTTGCAACAGCCTACTCAGCATCACAAATAGAAATGGCGTTGATTGGTTTGTTATTTGACATCCAAGTAAAAGCAATGTCTCCCATGTAGAACACAAACCTTGTAGTGCTTTTTTGCTCATCAAAGTTTTCGGCCCTGTTGCTTTTACAATATCTGATAAGTTTGAAATCATTTGATGATGAATACAATAAGCCAAAGTCGATCATACCTTTGATATAACGAAGAATCCTCTTGGTAGTCTTTAAGTGAGTAGTAGTTGGTGCCTCCATATAACTACTAACAATTCCAACAGGATGAAGGATGTCCGACCTGGTGCAATTTAGATAGCACAAGCTACCGACCAACCTCTTAAAAAATATTGAATTGACAATTTCACCATTCTCCTTTTTTGATAACTTACCTCCACATTCCATCGGAGTGCTTATTGGGTTCCAATCATTCATATTGAATTTTTTGAGTATTTTTTTTTCATGGCTTTCTTGAGAAATAAAGATGCCTTCATCCTTTTGCTTAACTTCAATAACGAGATAATACGCCATTTGTCCAATGTCCATCATCTCGAACTCTTTAGCCATCACTTTATTGAATTCTTTAAACGTACGTGGATTACTTATAGTGAAGATCAAGTCATCCACATACAAGCACACTATCAAAATATATGCATCCTTAACTTTGATGTAGAGGCATGCTCATAAGGACATTTGATGAAGTTATTCTCAAAGAAATATTTGTCGATGTGATTGCTTCATATCGTAAGTGCTTATTTTAACCCATAGAGAGCCTTCTTCATCTTCAAAGCCTTATCTTCTTGCCCTTTGACTTTATAGCCCAAGTTGTTGAATATGGACTTTCTCTTTTAAGGACTCCATTTAGAAAAGGTAGACTTTACATTAATTTGATGTGTTTTTCACCTATTTTGAGCTATCAAAGAAATGATTAGCCTTATAGTTTCAAGTTAAGCAACATGAGAAAATACCTCATCATAATCGATGCCAGTTATTTAGTTGTAATATTTCACCATTAATCTTGCTTTATATTTCTCGATTTCTCCTTTGACATTTTTCTTTGATTTGTACACCCACTTTAACAAATTGCATTGTGTCATATTGGAAGTGTAGCTAACACCTATGTGTCATTCTTCTCGATTGCCTTGATTTCTCTGTTCATTGCATCCTTCCAGTTCTTAATTTGCATGAATTCTTGAAAGTTCACTGGTTCATAATCAAAAAAGAGGCAAAAGAGAGTGAGATTTTATTGATTCTCAATTATCTCATAAATTTCCTATAAACTTCTGAAGCATGGTACTTTTTTGCTCGACCCTTCACTTGAAGATGATGAAGATGATAGGTCCTTTTGAGAACTTACTGTTGGTGTAGTTGGTGGTGTTGTAGACTCAAATCTTTCTTGTTCCATCCTTAGATGCTCAACTTCTTCATCCTTAAAGAATTTATAGTAATTGTCATGTGGGTTTCAAACCCCTTCTCCTTCTTCATTAAAGATGACATCACAATTGATAATTATCTTCATAGTATTTGGATTATATAACTTTTAAACTTTTGAGCTAGAGTTATAATCAATGAAAATATATGTTTCATTCTTGTTATCCAGTTTACTTTATTTCTCATCAGGTACATACATATGGACTGCTTCCAAACACTCTTAGATAGGAGATATCAGGCTTCCTTCCACTCCATGCTTCCTGTAGTGTCATTCCCCACACACTTCTTATTGGAGATTGATTGGACAAGTAAACCGTGCATGCAATAGCTTCAATCCAAAATTCCTTAGGTAACCTTTAACTTTTGAAACTCTTGAACATACTTCGAGCTATGTTAAGGATAGTTTAATTTTTTTTCTTTATGCTACACCATTTTGTTGAGGAGATCCTGGTATGGTCAACGTATTCCATTGGCTTCACAAAATTCTTGAAATTCCTTTGAATTAAACTCCACTCCTTGATAAGATCACATAGCTTTGATCTCTAGGGCGCTTTATTTCGCCATCAAGGCTTTGAAAATTTTGAATGATTTAAAGACCTCCAATTTTTTCTTCAAAAAATATACACAGGTTTTTCTTGAAAATTTATCTCTCAAGAGAAGGAAATAATCACTCTTATTGAAAGAGATTAGCTTGATTGGACCACATATTTTCGAATATACGAGTTCAAGTGGCTTTTATGTTCTATAATTTGACTCCTTTGGAAAGCTCTTCATAAATTGCTTCTCGAGCAAGTAGCCTTCATATATCTAATCTGGGTGATTGATGCAGAACAAACCTCTCACCATTTTCTTCTTTAACAATAGCTTCATTCTTCCAATATTATGATGCCCAAATCGAAGATGCCAGAGCCAAGATGGATCTTTGCAGCAGGCTTTAAGATAAATGTCAAAATCATTTTGAATAATGAGCAAGAATATTCTATTTCTTGATATTGGCATCTTTGCAATTAGATTGCTCATATTATCTCTTATTAATGAAATGTTCGTATCTTTCAAATGAATATCATAACCTTTCTCTAAGAGTTGACTCAGACTCAGGATATTATTCTTTATATTTGATACAAAATAGACGTTAGAAATGAATTGGTGCTTTCCATTCTTTAATTAGATAAAAATATTACCTTTACCCTTCAAAGCTACCTTGGACTCATATCCAAAGGATACATTGCTTCTCACCGACTTGTCACGTTCCGTGAACATGTTTTTTCTTCCACACATATGGTTGCTTGCACCGGTGTCCAAATATCATATTTTATCTTCACCATTTTCATTCTCCTTATATGCTAGTAGCAAAGTGCTATCTTGTTGTATTCTCTCTTTCACGTAATCATTCTTCTCTTGAACTTTATTGTATTGGGAGTTTTACATTATGCATCATAGTGACCAAATTTTAAACAGTTATAACACATCACTTGAGATTTTTCATATATTGATCTTGATTTTCCACTTCCACGCCCTCTTGTTGAACTTCTTCCTTGTCCAAAATTGATATTATTATTCTTATCATTATTTGAGGTCCTATCTCATCTACGTCCATGACCATGGCTTTGTCCTCGACCATGACCTCTTCTTTGTTGACTTCTATCATACTTGAGGCTCTCTTCTTTAGTTAAATTAATTTTTGTCTTCAGGAGTTATTCCATGATCACTTGCTTCTTCTTTTTCTTTTCTTTATAGGCTTGTAATTAATCCAGGAGTTGCTCGATTGTCATCAGAGCCCTGCATTGGGTACCCATACACACACCCACCCATGTATCAACCCATACCCAATGGATATGGGTACATGGCCTTGTGGGTGGTTATGGATGGGTACTCAACATCGGGGGATAAATCAATTTACATTGCTAATCACCGTATATCTTATATTACTGCAATCCTCACTATATAGTGTGTAGCACTTAAACCACACTATGACTACGGTGAATTCTGATATGTGGCTTGAAAGCTTGCAATCAAAGCAAAGGGCAACATGCCTCAAGTCCTTCAGTCCGTAGCAGACTGCATTCAAAAAGCATGGAAAGTGAGTGGGTATAGGTGGGTACGACATCCCAAAAGTCACCATGGGTGGGCGAATTGAAGCCCATCTGAGTGAAGCATGGGTACCCAATCAGGACCTCATGTAGGACTTTGATTGTCATTGCATCTAATTAGTCATTGGTTTCTTCAATGTTGGTGTCAATATGATCAAACTTTGAATCTAAAGATCGAAGGATTTTTTCTTTAATTCTTACATCTTCTAGCTTCTCTACATTTCTTTTTAATTGATTAGAAATGACTAAGACTCTAGTAAAGTAATCGATCGGAGGCAGCTTCGACTTCTTTCATATGTAAGGCTTCAAACTCACCTCTTAATGTTTGGAGACACTTTCTTGACTTGCTCTGGTCCTTTATAAGAGGTATGAAGCTTCTCCCATGCCTATTTGGCAGACTTCACATCAAAAACTTTCTCAAAAGCATCATTATCTAATCCTTGAAAGATTAGATAGAGAGCTTTCTTGTCTCTCTTTCTTGAATCTCTTAAACTATCCTTTTGAGTTTGGGATAGACTTAACTTGTCTTTTGGCTCATTGTAGCCATTCTCTACCATCTTCCATACATCTTGCGCTCCAAGAAGGGCCTTCATCTTGATGCTAAAATTGTCATAGTTGCTATTGTTGAGCGTTGGGACTTAGAAGGGGATTATACCGTTGCTAGCCATCTCTCTAGAAAGAATTAAACTTTAGCTCTGATACTACTTTGTTGGAAAATAAGAGGTTATTATAAAAAGAGGAATTCTAAAAAATAAGAGGAACAATTATAAAATTAATTTTATTTCACTCTTACACTTCTTGATTCTACTTCATACAAAACTCAAAGACACCACACCAATTTATACTAGTGACACTCCAATTAGGATTGTGCTAAGACATTTCAACCTAATGACAGCTATTGACTATGTATAATATTCTCCTATATTCATTTACAAAAATAATTAATTACATATTCTAGAATTATCTAAATTACTCTTCTAAAATATATTTCTAAAATTCTCTGAAACATTCTTCATAAAATGAGACTCTAGAATTTCTAAAGACTTTTACGAGCTCAATTAAAAGGCCCAATATATTAAATCAAGTTTAATTTTCAACAAGTAATTGCAATTTTCAGATGCCAAATCTTGATTGTATATCTCCTCCAACAAAATTCAATAAATTCATATTCCCCATAAATAAATTAAAAATTCTAACTTTATATATGAAATACCTCCAATGATATAATTTAATATTATTGAGTTTTATTTGATATAATGATTTGAATCGAGTTCTATTAATTATAGAGATTTATGTTAATTTTAACTGTTTATTTATTAGTTGAGTGGCCTTTAATTTTGATCTTTTGAGTAGATATTCAATATTTCAATCTTAAAATAATTATAATTTTCAAGAAATAAAAATGATTTAAACTTAAAATTTGTTAATAATACTACGAATGAAACTTTAATTGCTAAACGCAATAACCATTAATGATGAACAACATAACTAATTTATGAATGAAAATAATAACCTTTTACTATTTAATTATCAGTTATAATTTATTTTTGGGTAAATTTTTAAAATAATTATCATTAAAAATTTAATTTGTTATTAAACCAACATAAAAATTTAAAAGATTTATTTTTAAATTGATTATGAAAAATTAAATTGTGAAAATTTTTAATACATATTAACTCATAAAAAATATTTTATTTAATTTTTTTTTAAAAATAAGAAAAAAATATTTGCATTTAAGATTTTAATAAAAAATAAAAAAATCGGATGTACCTCATCTCTAAGACACCGTGAATAAAAAAAAGAATCGTTTTGAATTTTTGTATTTATCTCTCATTCTTTATTTCTCTCTATCTTTTAGTTTATTTCTATTTTATTTTCTCTCTCCTGAAATGTTTTCTTAAAGATTTTATAACTTGAGCAATGGGCATTGGGCGACTTTGACTAGTTTTAAATTTATTTATTTTGGTGGTTTAATAGTTAATTAAATTCTTAATGATATTTATTTTAAAAATTTACCCTTTATTTTTTCCTCCACTTGCATTGAAGGCACGTATGCTTTCTTTACCATATAATGATTTTGTATTTCAAGTTTGATAATTAAAGTTATTCACATATTAAATGTTTTGTAAATTTTAATCAATTAATTAATTGATAATGATATATGAAACTTATTTGAACTCATTCTATATATAATTTGCGCTTGGATTAATTTGTATTAATTTTCTCAAGGAAAAATTAGTTAAGATATTCTAATGAAAATTTAAATTAAAAAGAGCTTTAAATTTTCTAAATTTATTTTGAACAAATATAATACTCAAGAATTTAATATTATATTATTTTAAATAAATCTAAAATTAAAAAAAAATCATATAAATAACTTCTTAATTAAGATATCCTATACCAATAATTTCCCCGTTTTATAAATCTCTGAGATTTCAAGCATCCGCTAGCTTCGATTAAAATCGCTAAAAAAACTAATGATCTCTCTCGGTCTCTCCCATCCTCCCGTGTCCGGTTACCCTTCACTCAATTCCTTCGTCTCCCATATCTCTTTCCTGGCCACAGAAGAAGCATCTTAATGGAAAATGTGGAAGCATCGCACGTCAGAATCAACTATGATAGCTTTGCCGTTACTCATTCGCTTACTTTCTCCCCAACTCTTTTTGACTCCGACTTCGTCATCTAAGCTCCAATATCAAATCTGAGGATCTTCATCTTGCTGGCACTCGGAGAATGACGAGAGGGTAGGCGGATGAATCCTAATTTTAATTTCAGTATTGAGTCCAGAGTATCTTAAATTCGCAGCGGCTCTTTCTTCCCATATTGTTCTCAAGTTCATAATCTACCTGCTAGTGATCCTTATGTTGTTTGGGACTAATGTTTCCGAGGATGAAACAAGAAGAACAGCAATCTAGGTCATCAAGGTTACTGGACGAGCTCCGTGCATTTCTTTTCACCACCCTGCGTTTTCCCAGGACCGAAATCCCCTGCGTAGGCCACACTGCGCTAGCGGCGTGGGAGAGGTTGCCGCCGCTTTCGCCTGGGGGGCTGACTGCGCTGATGCTAGGCATCTCGCTGTCGTTGATGTTGAGTGGGTCGATCACGTTCATGATCGGATTTATGATGATGCCGTGGGTTTTGGGGATGGTGATGCTGCTTTACTTCATCGGGCTCTTGTCAATCATCTCCATGCTGTGGAAGGTGGTTCTCGGACTCTCCTCTTCGCCATCTCCGTCATGGTCGTTCTTGAAAGGAATCTCCGGTGCGTTTCACTAAAATTAGGTGCTGGTGTCCTGCGGATCCTTACCAGATTTGGGTATATTCGTGATCATATGTATGTGGTGTGGAAATTGTTAAACTATTTTCTTAAGATTTGAAGTAGTTTCCCTGTGAATATAACAAGATGGAAATTACATTTTGTTTGTTCTGTGTTCTCATCAATGTGTGGATTGTTATTCTTTTTTGGGAAATTTACATACATACCACTATATACATAGTATTTTACATATCTAACACCTGATTTTTAAATAATACACTTATACCACTCAATTTCATACTTTACCTCAATTGTACCACTCCGTCTACTGCGCCGTCTACCGCGTACATTAAGACGTCTACTTCCCGCCGAATTGAGCTCTTCGCGCCAGGCTTGTCCGAACTTCTTCCCAATCCCGGCGAACTGCAGGTTCTACTTCTCACGAACATTTCCCTCTGTTTTTGCCGAAAAGAAGCGTGTCGACAGGCGAATATTTCTCTCCGGCGTTCTCATTTCTTACCGCTTTAAGTTTATTTCTCTCCGGCGTTTCTTTTGCTCCGGCATTTTTGTCCGAACATTCTCTTCCGATGAACTAATATTAGCGACAGGCGAACATTTCTCTTCAATTTTTTTCTGTGAACATTGCTCCGGTGCATCTTACTGTGAACATTTCTCCTCCTTTTTTGCCCAAAAGAAGCTTCGCAGTAAGCCGTCCTATATTAAGCTTCGCAGTATATTAGCGATAGGCGAAGTTTTACTGTGGTTATTTCATTTCTATACTGGTTATTAAGCTTCGCAGTAAGCCGTCGTTTTTTTTTTGGCAAAAGAAGTTTCTGCAAAAGAAGTTTGTGCCTTAAGCCGCCGTCCTGTTTTTTTCGACAAAAGAAGCTGGTGGCTATTTTTAATTTTACATAAATGTGTGATAATTTGTGCTTATTATGTACTTTGTATTTCACAGTTGCAATAACAAGAAGTTATCATTGTGGAAGCAGTTATTCATGATGTGTTCCCAGACGACTTACTTCGTGAGTATTAATTGATTGATTTGAAACACATTAAAAAAATGTAAATAACTTTTTCATCATTGATAATGCAGGACAATGTTGGAAATAGTATATACGGAGAGAAGAAAGAGTATATTTCTGTTGTATTTAAGTATGGAGGAATATGGGTTCAAACCAATGACCAACATAGAAAGAGGTACGATGGCGGCAAACAAAGGACTGTAAAAATTGAGAAAGGACAACTCACGATTTTTGCAGTTAGATCCGAGATTGGCCGAATATGTCCTTGGCTGAAGGGACATCCATATAATATGCATTATTACATATATGGAACATCACCTAAAGAATACAATGATCTAAATTCTGATGTTGAGTCATCTGAGTTCATAAAAGTATCTAATGATAATTTGCGTGCTGAGATAGTTATTACAGTACATGAATCTATGTCCAATCTAAGGGAGTTCGTAAATTCTGAGATGGTTGAAAGTTCTTTTGACTATAATGATTCTATTTCAAGTGTTCCAGGTTTATGTTTTAAAGATATAGCTGTTGGCACATATTTTCCGGATGCAATATCTTTCAAGCATACTTTGCGATCAGTTGCCATCAAAGAGAACTTTGGTGTTAGGATTAAGGCTAGTGATAAGAAACGTGTTATTGCTACATGTTCTTATCAAAGTTGCCAATGGAGAATTAGAGCTTCCCTATGTGAAGATGCTCAAACTTTTGAAGTTAGAAGAGTTGATGGTGTTCACACGTGTCCAGGCATCAACCGTGCTGGGAATAGACTAGCCACATCTGCATGGGTTGCGAAAGAGATTCAAGAGATGGTCAAAAGGAATCCTGACGTTCCTCCAAAAGATATCAATAGCAATTTAGAGAAAGAGTATGGTCTTTCATTACCTCATGTGGTCTTTCATTACCTTACATGAAGTTGTGGAGGTCTAGGGAGCAAGCTCGTGAAAGTATATTTGGCTCTGTTGATGATAATTATAAATGGGTGCCTTCACTACATGTTGAATTGATTGGTAGAAATCCTGGTTCACATATCACATATATGTTTGACCAACATGACAATTCATTTCAGAGATTTTATGTAAGTTTTAAGGTGTGCACAGATGGATTCATGTATGGTTGCAGGCCGCTAATTAGTTTGGATGCATGCCACCTCAAATCAAAGCACTTAGGCATGCTTTTATCAGCAACCTCACTTGATGGTAATAACGGTTTATTTCCTTTAGCCTTTGCTGTTGTTGAAACTGAATCTAAGCAGACATGGTTTTGGTTCCTTCAAAACTTGGGAGAAAGCATTGGTACACACATAGTACCTCTTGCATTCATTTCAGATATGGAGAAGGGTTTGGGCGAGGCTATTAAAGATGTGTACCCTGCAGCTGAGCATAGAATTTGTATTCGTCATTTATGGAAAAATATCAAAAAAAATTTTCATTGTAAAGATGGGCATAAACTGCAAGGTTTGGTTTGGGGAGCATCTAATGCATACACAACGACAGAGTACAATGACAAGCTCGTTGAATTAAGTGTATCATACCCCACCGTCTATGCGTATCTTATCTCATTACCTTACAAGTGGTCACGAAGTCAGTTTATGTATGGGATATACCACGGTACAAATACCAACAACTTTGCTGAATCATTCAATGCTTGGATAATGGAGGCAAGAAATAAACCTGTTGTTGACTTAATTGACATGATTCGTGGTAAACTCATGGAACAAAGGGCTACACGTAAAATGACAAGTTGGAGTTGGCAATGTGAAATTGTTCCATATGCAGAAGATTATATAAGAGACATCACTACAAGAAAAGAACATTTAATAGTTCGCCAATCTACTACTTTCAAAGCTGAGGTTGAATCGTTACATTCAAGACATATTGTTGACGTTGAGAGTAGAGACTGTACATGTAAAGTATGGCAATTAACAGGACTTCCTTGCATTCATGCCATTGCTTTCATAGGTATGAAGGAACATCCATTATGGCATACATACATTCATGAATACTTCTACGTGCACCGGTACTTCTCAACGTCAACCTTTAATTATTTCAAATTCCATTTTCAAATTCCATTTCACACTAGCTACACTAATTCCAAGTTATTTAGATACAGGATGGCATACGATGGAGCCATTGGCATGTTACCTGGAAAGGACCAATGGCAAGTGATTCATGATGCTGTTGAGATTGGAGCGCCAAATACATCAAGACCTAGAGGAAGACCCAAAAGAAGAAGATTGCCTAATTTTCTGGAAAAGGACAAGAAAGTGCATAAATGCAATAGGTGTAATCTTTGGGGTCATCATCGCTCTACATGTAAGAACCCATTACATAATAATATGGAGGTGAATGACACAATTATCACACAAGTAAGACAATCAAAGCGTCCAAAGCTGCAAAGTAGAAGGGCTGTGGAGGAGTTGGGAGATGAGTACAAGTACTCAAATATTGAAGGTTTTTAAGTAAATGTTCATTATTATTTTGGATTACTTTTTTGGGGTTTGACTCTTTATGGGTATATATGTTTTGAGTTAGTTTTTTGTGATTTACATGGTTTGACTTCTTTTGGGAAAAGATGTTTGGGGTCATCAAAATGAAATAGAAGCTTTGCTTTAAACTTCTGTGTAAGCTTTTTTTTTACTTTAAATTGTTATGATCTTCAAAATGAGCAAGTGATTCAGTTTCATAGGACTTCAATTTCAGTGAATACGGTTTATCCAGAAAATGCTCACAGAATTCGTTTCTAGACAAGTTGAATTCGGTTTATCCAGAAAAGGCTCACAGAATTCGTTTATTCCAGTGAATTCCTGTATGGTGTATCAGAATTCGGTATATTAAGTGAATGGTTGAGCGCCAAATACTTCGGTTTATTCGGTGAATTCGGTTCCAGAAAATGATTTCCCCTAGTTAAATTGATGCAGCAATGCATAAATGCAGTTTATGTATAAATGTAGTTTATATACCACGGGCAGATTGCTTCAGCATAAATGCAGTTTAAGTGTAGGCTGTAGTAATGCATAAATTCGGGTTTCACAGAATTTGATTCCAGAAATCGGAATTCAGAATTTGATTCCAGATTTTGGTTCCAGAATTCAGAATTCTGTGATTTCGGTGCAGGCTGAATCATTCACAGATTACCCAAAATTGCTGTTTAAGTGAATTACAGCTTATAAGCATCTTGTCATAGCAACAAAAACTTATAAGAATCTTATCATAGCAAAGTACATAAGCCATAGCAACAACTATAATTTTTTCATTCCAACAAAAACTATAAGCACAAAAGACACATAAATACTTCATTCCAACAAAAAACTTAAACTTTTTCCAATCCCACAAAAAACTTTGAAGATACAAAATACTAATACAAAAGGCTAGCTCAAGTCATAGCAACGCCTGAACTATTAACCTTCGACAAATACATAATAAAGTACTAATGCAACACCTACCATCCTCTAAAACAATTCATACATTCAACTTGAATACAACATAATTCTAGCCAAAATAAAGTCGAATGGTAACGTCGATAAGAACAACCGCAACAAAAACTTTAATCATCAGAAGAATCCTGTCAAGCTTCTTAGAAGTCTTTCTGTCGAAGGCATTAAATTCGTAACGTGTGACATAGCATGGCTCTTCCTCTTCATCAACCCATTTAAAGTAATGACAATCATCATCACTTCGATTATAAATACACCTATAAAATTGTCTTCCACTATTTGGTCCTTGGTGACAGGTAAACAAAACACATTTGAGGTGACAATGGCAGTATACTAGGGATTGATTCCGCCTAGCTCTCACAACTGATGAATTTGACGAACTCATTATAACTGCAAAAAAAAAAAAAAACAAATCAATACAGTGGTTTTGAAAGTCGGCTAGACAAAAAAATAAAGAAAAATTTCCATGAACGCCATTGCTCATCAGACTTCCATGAACCTGAAAGCCGGTGAAGAGAAAGTCGGCGTGACAAAAAAAAAAAAATTTCATGAACTCCATTGCACTTCAGTTTATCCATGAACTCATTATAACTGCATAAACGATCACAGCATAATCGGAACATGGCGTAAGAAGAGAACAAAGGCGGAACAAAGTAAGAAGAACAAAGTCGGCTTGAAAAAAAAAAAAAATTTCTGCAAGCACAGCACAGAAGCTCAATGCCGACCTCATTGCCGACCTCCATGGCGTGAAGAGAAAGTCGGAACAAACTTTGCAAAGTGATTTTTACCTTGGATTGTGAAGAAGTCCGACTCGACGATGCCCTAAAAACGAAAAACTGAAAACGTCGTCGTTACCGTGCGAGCAAGCGTCGTGAAGAACCGCGGTAGACGGAGTGGTAGAATAGAGGTGAAATAGGGATTTGAGTGGTATAACTGTAATATTTAAAAATCAGGTGTTAGATATGTAAAATACTATGTATATAGTGGTATGTATGTAAATTTCCCTTTTTTTTTTTTTTTTTTTTTTGTAGTTAAGGAAATTTGGGGTTCCATTCTTTTAAACTGTGTAATATTTATTCCAGTACGTGTGATTGGATTATTTCGATGTGCGATTATTCATGGATTTCATGTTTACCGGCCAATTTTTTCCTGAGTCCTCATCCATGCCAATAACCTTTGGGGCATCAACTAAGGGTTCTTTAGAGTCGCTTATTAGATCATCTCCAACTTAAAAACTCTTTTTCCACTATAAAATATAATAATACTTCAAAATGCAGTAATTTATCTCCAAATGAACTCTATTTCTTAACAAGAAAAAGAACATTCCATGTATATTCTTTTTCAACCACACGCGCTAACCTTTCTTCGCTCCACTTTCTCTGTTTTCGCCAAAAATGTGGTTGTAAATAGTGCGATGTGAATATTGACATCGCATTGTTTACGGAGGAGAGAATGACACGTCTTTGTCTTTTGCCGTTCGATTGGAGAAATTTGAGGACACCAAACAGGGTATAGAGTTTGGTTGGAGATGCCCTAACTACTGCTCTTTGGAGTTCGAAACTTTTTTTTCGGGTGAGGAGCAATGAGAACCGTAGCTCAATAAAATTAAATAATTACACTGTGGGGATACCAAAGGTAAAAAACAATTGATCTTGTAGCTCTGGAAAAAAAAACACCATGAATTGTCAAATAGCAGCAAGGGATCCAACAACAAGCCCGATTGCCATAAGTATATGTTAGGTTGGAAGTACAGAGGGCTTGACACCAACCAGAGGAAGGGATCTCTACCAACATCGTAGAAAGTGAACCTGCAGCCACAGCATCATCCAACCACCAAGTATAGAGCACCACGGCGTGTAAGGCAACACCAGGTGACCAATTCCCCAAGGCAAAAGGTGAAGTATACTTCAGGAAAGTAAAGCCCGCAAAATAAGTCCCACCAAGAACTCCACTGAGTAAAGCAACAAGCCAAGAGATTGAGGCAAATTGAAAAGAATCCACTGAGGTAAAGTATACTTTTTTGGAAATAAAACCAATCCAGCATATAGCTTGATCCAATCAAAGTTGGCATTTTTTCATGTTCCAACCTTAGACCAGTAATCGACCTTTTGATCTATAATTTGCTTCCCTCCTTGATATGGCGTTTTGAAAGTTTATGTGAATTTTCATGTTATCCAAATAAGACTATAGTTCTGAGATAAGTTTGGAAATATTTGAGATTTTGGAAGCAGATGCCAGAAGCTTGTTTGTCTTCCAGAGCTGCAAGAAGCCATGGTTTGTGTTAGAAATTAGGGCTGTTTAGTCTAGACTCTAGAACCTAGACAATAGAGATGCTTTGATTCCATGAGAGTTGTGAGAAGAACAAGAATTTTGGATTTTACCTTATGGTATACAACAGAAAAGATAATATAGGAATCTAGAAAGGCCTTAAGGGTAACAAAAATATCTAATTATAATCAGATTCTGTGAGGATATAGCATTAAATGACATTTTGCTTCCCACAACCATTCTACAAATCCTCATATCTATCCATTAATATCTGACAGAAATATCCCATAAATTTGTTTTGATTCATCTATCAAATCAAAATATCTTATAACTCGTTGGAAATAGACCGCTTTCATTTGGTTATAAATGATGTAGGACCTATTATGGTTGCGTGCTCAGCAATTTCTGACTTATCATGGGTTAACTGGTTCCGTTTGCTCCCTGGAGTTTTTACTGCTGTTCTGAAATTTTGGTATTATTATGGGGAGGCTGAATTTTTGAGATCCTATTTGTCCATTCATGACTGGGAATTTTTGGAAGCTACAGGTTTTGCTACAGTAGTTTTTTTGGGGAATTAGAGGAGGTTTGGACAATGATGAGCCATGGACTACATCCAGCTCATCCATGGAGGGTCTTCGGGCAACCTGGATGTGCAATTATTCGATTTCTGTAACTTTGGGGTGCTGCTTTTTGGGACACTGTGAGGGTCCTGGATCTGTTTTCTTGCATTCCTGTGGCAACCAGTGCCCTTTTCCGAGCTGCTGGACGCATTGGTAGCCTGGTTTTCTTGCCAGGCTTGGTATTTTTGGGTGTAGTCCTTTATTTTTCTGAGTCCTATTTTCCTCCTCTTATTCTGTTTTTTTTTTTTTTTTCATACTTCCTTTTTGGGCTTTGGGGGTATAGAAATTCTTGTAATTTTTGTTACGTTTTGGTTTTTGAGTTTGTAATCTTCTTGGTTTATCAATACATGGGCTAAGCCCCGAATTTTCCCAAAAAAAAAAAAAAAAAAAAAAAAAGAAAGATCAAATGCACCACTCCATCAGCAGACGTGGGTTTTGTATGATATGATGGGTGGTTAGAGATATTTAAATAATCTTGAGATATTTTAAATTTTCTTGATATATTATAACCTCCTAATCAAGATTTTATCAGTTTTAACAATCAAACTTCTTAGTCATATCTTATGGACATTACGGTCGCTGACTTCATCCTAAAAAAGAAGCACCTATTATCTCTTATGTCTTACTTGCTTTATATATTCGAACATTTAATTGGCTGCTAGCACTAAATGAGTTTTTGCATATCATAATAGATAGTTGTACCTGTTGAGTTCAAATTTGTCTCATGGATGATGTCCAACTTTATTAGTAGATCCATCCGGTGAACTAATAACCTGTTAGTAAGGATTGAAACTATGGAGAGAGAGTATAGCGACAGTAAAGAGGAGGAGAGTAAGCTAGCCGAATCTCTAGGTAAATAAAAAAGATTCCAAACTATTCCTCCTCATCCTTTATTTATAGGGTTTTGTAGGATACAAAAATGGAAATACAGAGAAAAATAAAAATATAGGCTACACAAAATACCCATACATTACAATAACAACAAGCCTTTATCTCACTATGTGGGGTCGGCTACTTGAATCATTTTTTCTCCATTGTGTTCTGTTAAGAGAAATTCTGATAGGAAACACTTGAAGATCTCAAGTACTTTCTATCAATCTTCGAAAAAATAGCGAGTTTTCTTCACAATAATCTGTCCAAAACCACAAAAACAGTAGATAACTCGTATTATTTGATGAAAGGAATACGAAAAATAGCAAGATACACTTGATCCTCGATTCGAGAGGAGGATCGATCTCTCCCAAATCTCTAGACGCTGCTAGAGCCCAAAGAAAACCTAAATCTAAGAGATATCAAATTTCAGCCAAACTCTAGATGCCCAACCCTAGGAAAACAAACAATTTAATGCAGACAAATCAAAAGAAAATCCCTAAACAATCCCTACATTCAAATTTCCCTCTTAATTCCCCCAAAAAACCTTCCTATTAAGCTCTCGTAAGGCTTACGGCTCGCGGGATGTCACTGCGCGGCATCCATCGCTATTTCGTGTCTGGGCCGGTCCCGCGTAGACCGGCTGGATCGGTCAATTGGACCGGTCTAACAATACTCCCCTCCCGAAGATCCACCTTGTCCTCAAGGTGGAGATATGCTCGTGTTCCCCTAGAGGTGGTCATCCTTGAGGTGACTGGAAATCCATACCAAATTTCTGAAGTAGGAATTGCCCTGAAAGAGCAACATCCCCTCCCTCCTCCATCCTGATCACATTCAACTTGTGTAGTCCCACCCGATAAGCTTCCCCCACCTCTTGTAGGCTCATAACCATGGTCTTAAGTGATACCATGGCTTAGGATAGCCCTGCATCTCCCCTTATAACCATCTTTCTCCCATCCACCATTAATTCCATCGTGAGTGCTCCCCAATTGTCCTTGGTTTCCCCTAAGGTTTGCGACCATTTCATTCCCAGGATGACATCAGTACTTCCTAACTCTTATGGGAGAAAATCCTCCCTTACTTGAATCCCCTAGATGGTCAACACCACTCATCTATAGATCCCTTGGCCTTTCTCCACCTTCCCTGTACCCATCATCACTCCATAACAACCGGTGTCCACCAACTTCACTCCCAACTGGTCAACGACCTGAGTGGAAATAAAATTGTGGGTAGCCCCACTATCAATTAGCACCACCACCTCCTTGCCCTCTAGCTCCCCCTTCACCTTCATGGTATGATTCATAGTGAATCCTACCACTGAGTTCGGGAAGACCTCTGCCAGATCCAAGTGTAGCTTTTCCTCCATCTCCTCTTCTGTCTCCTCCTCACCTCCCTCAGCTTCCTCGTCATTGCAGATGGTGAGAGCCTGAAAAGTTTGGTCCTTGCACCGATGCCCTAGCGTATACTTCTCCTCGCACCTGAAACACAACCCCTTTGCCCTCTTCTCCTGCATCTCCTTCTCTGTCAGCCTCTTGAAATTTTCCTCACTCCCTCTTCCTACTGGCTTCTCCCTAGTAGTCTCATTAATGTTGCCTGATGCAGGCCCTTTGGGTGCTAGAAGAGTGGGCGTAGTCTTGTAAGAGCCTCTTGAGCTGCTGCTCCTGACTCCCTTCTCCAGATTTTTCTGATTTTTCACAAGCTGTGCCAACTTCATGGCCTCCCCCAAGTCACTAGGCATCATAACTTTCAATGTCGCTCGGATCTCTGCTTCAACCCCTTCATGAAGTTTCCCTCTAATATTGTATCTGATAATCGTTCCATCCTACTGGCTAGGTGCTCAAACTGCTCCCAGTAGTCTGCTACCGATCCCTCCTGTGCCGGAGCAAAGAACTGCTCAAAAAAATCTCCTCCTTGGTCGGTTTGGAAACGTTCTATTATGTAGTCATTGAATTCCCTCCAGTTCCTGATAGGTCTCCTCTGGTCTCTCCACTAGTACCATGACAGTGCCTTCCCCTCCAAACATAGGCCTGCTGCTGTCAGCTTCTCCTCCTCCGTTAGCCCATTAACGGCAAAATACCTCTTCACCTTATAGATCCACTCATACGCATCATCCCCTTCGAAGATAGGCATCTTCAACTTCCTCACCTTCTGATCTCCACCAATCCCCCTTATTCCTCCATAGCTTCCCCTCTCCCAAGTGCGCACACCCCACGTCTCCCGATTTTACCTTACCCTACCATAGCCCAAACCCCCTTCGAATTCCCCTCTTCTTCCTTCAAAATCAGTACCTCGGCGACCATAATGTCCCTCCCAGCGCTCCCAATCAACACCCCTTTGCTCTGTCCCCCCATGCTCATGCCTTTCCCCATACCTAACTTCTATCTCCTCCCTCTGGAAAGGCTCCTGTTCGGATTTTCTTCTTTTTCCCTCCATGATTTCCACCTCGTCTTCCTCCATACGAATTTCTGAATTCGTGTTTTTTCTTTCGTCCTCTTTTGCCACTGAAGTTGCCGTTTGGGTGTGGATTTCTAAAATTTTTATCATTATGTCTCAGAGATCGGCTACTTGTCCTTTCATGGAGGAAATCCTTTCCTCCACCATTGTCTTGATTTGGTTCATCTCCCCTTCAAGCCTTTCTTCTAACGCATAAACTTTCTTGGCCGCCATCTCGATCTGAACTTTTGTAAATCCAAAAATTCCGGATTTGGATTACAAAAACAGCAATTCCGTCCCTTCCTGACCAAAAATCGGTCGTTGAACTTCACCAAAATCAACCCACGAACAGTCCCAAGACTTGCTCTAATAACAATTTGATAGGAAACACTTGAAGATCTCAAGTACTTTCTATCAATCTTCGAAAAAACAACGAGCTTTCTTCACAATAATCCGCCCAAAACTATAAAAACAGGAGATAACTTGTATTATTTGATGAAAGGAACATGGAAAATATCAAGATACACTTGATCCTCGATTCGAGAGGAGGATCGATTTCTCCCAAATCTCTAGACGCCGCTAGAGCCCAAAGAAAACCTAAATCTAAGAGATCTCAAATTTCATCCAAATTCCAGATGCCCTAACCCTAAGAAAACAAACTTTTAATGCATACAAATCAAAAGGAAATCACTAAATAATCCCTACATTCAAATTTTTCTCTTAGTTCCCCCAAAAAACCTTCCTATTCGGCCCCCGCAAGGCTTGCGGCTCGCGCGGCATCGGTCACAGTGTGACATCCGTCACTGTTTCGCGTCTGGGCCGGTCCCACATGGACCAGCTGGACCGGTCCACTAGACCGGTCTAACAAATTCTCATCTAAATCTAAAAAAGAAAGGTCATTTCTAATATTTCTAACTAAGTCTTTTTAAGCCTACCTCTATCTTTCTTAACATAAGTTAAATCTAATACATCTACTTTCCTAATCAGGTCATCGAAAGGCCGCCGTTTTATATGACCAAACCATCTAAGTCAACTCTCTCTAATCTTATTTTCCACTGGCGCTACTCCAGCCTTTTTCGTGTATATGCTCATTTCGTATATTGTCTTTAAGAGTAAAGTCAATCATCCATCTGAGCATCCTCATCTCAGCAACACTTAACTTAATATTATACTTCTCTTTTAATGGCTAACATTTTGTGCCATAAAACATTGCAGGTCTCACTACCATCTTATAGAATTTTCCCTTAAGTTTGAGAGGGACTTTTCTATCACACAACAAGCCCGATGCATTCCTCAACTTCAACCATCTAACTTGAATTTTACTAATAATGTCCCCATCTATTTCACCATCACTTTGAACAATAGACCCAAGATATCTAAAACAAGTGCTCTTATTAATGACTTGATCGTCCAAAGTCACAATCCCCCCACTAAATCTATTATTACTAAAATTACACTCCATATATTCAGTTTTAGATCTATTCAAACGAAAGCCTTTAGACTCTAAGGTTGACCTCCATAATTCAAGTTTACTTTCAACTCCCTCTCTAGTCCTATCAACAAGAAGAATATCATCAACGAAAAGCATAAACCAGGGTACAACCTCTTGCAAATGTCTAGTGAGAATATCCATGACTAAAGCAAAAATATATGGGCTTAAGGCCGGTCCTTGATGTAATCCAACTGAAATAGGAAAATTCTTGGTCAAACCACCTTGTGTTTGAACACAAGTAATAACTCTTGCATTCATATCCTTGAATGAGAAGAATGTTTAACAATTCTTTTGTTAGAAAAGAATTGGTTGATAAAGAACCTATTTAAGTTTATAAATGTGTTGATTGTGCTATAGGGAAGAAGAATAAAACCATGCTTAAACTTTACTTTTGAATGTAGTAGGGAATACTTGGTAAAGGACTACATTTGTGGCTTGTAATATGTACATAATAGTTTGATAATGGTGTCCGCCTTGTATGTTATTTTACAAAAATTTAGATTTTGTGAAAGTACTTAGAAAGATTGACTGAGGACAGCTTCTATTAGTATAACTGTTATAGTGTGGTTAATACCAACAACTGCATGCAATTAAAAAGTATTTGTAAGTTCTTATAAAGTGATTTGCACAAAATAAAATTTACTCCGCATGGCACAGGATTTTACAGAATTTAAGGATTCACCCAGGGCCTACATGGGTCCACTTTGGTTTTTATAAGAAAATATTCATTTAGTTTAACTATGTTTTTTATTTTCAAAATAAATTAAGCTGTCCTTGAAATACTCAAAATAACTTTGAGGAGTTTCGTATATTTTTAAAAACAACTATCACCACCTGTAGAAAACGATGGACCAGAGAAAGACACATTGGGTAAAAACCAGGAACAGAGAAAGTAATAGAAAAGTATTTGATAGGAAACACTTGGATTTCCAAGTGTTTCTCACCAAAACCAAGTAGATCCAATGTAAAATTGCTGTCCACAGCAGAAAAACAGCCAAAAACAGTAGGAAAACAGGAAAAACTGCAGAAAAATCCGAGAAAAGACTTGTATTTTACTAGTAGTTGCAAGGAAATAGCAAAGATACAATTGATCCTCAATTCGAGAGGAGGATCGATCTCTCCCAAATCTCTAGACGCCGCTAGAGCCCAAAGAAATCCTAAATCTACGAGATCTCAAATTTCAGCCAAATTCAAGATGATCAAACCCTAGGAAAATCTACTATTTAATGCATACAAATCAAAAGGAAATCCCTAAACAGTCCCTACATTCAAATTCCCCTCTTAATTTCCCCAAAAAAACTTCCTATTCGGCTCCCGCAAGGCGTGCGGTGCGCGCGGCCTCCGCCCAGGCGAACAAATCGCCTGTTTCGCGATATTCGCCCGTGAACCGGTCCCGCCTGGACCGGCTGGACCGGTCCACTGGACCGGTCTAACAATACTCCCCTCCCGAAAATCCACCTTGTCCTCAAGGTGGAGATATGCTCGTGTTCTGGTGGAGGTGGCCATCCTTGAGGTGACTGAAAATCCTTACTGTATTGCGGAACCAAGGGCTGCAAAGAACGAGAAACATCCTCTCCCTCCTCCAAACTGATCGCCTCCACCCTGTGTAGTCCCACCACATAATCCTTCCCCATCTCTTGTGTGTCCCTAACCATGGCCTTAAGTGATGTGATGGCTTTGGATAGCCCTGCATCTCCCCTTATGACCACCCTTCTCCCATCCACCATTAACTCCATCGTGAGTGCTCCCCAATTGTCCTTGGTTTCCCCCAAGGTTTGTAACCACTTCATCCCCAGGATGATATCAGTGCTTCCCAACTCTAGTGGGAGAAAGTCCTCCGTTACTTGAATCCCCTGGATGGTCAACACCACTCCTTTACAGATTCCCTGGCCTTTCTCCACCTTCCCTGTACCCATCATCACCCCATAACAACCGGTGTCCACCAATTTCACTCCCAGTTGGTTGACGACCTGAGTGGAAATGAAATTGTGGGTAGCCCCACTATCAATTAGCACCACCACCTCAAGGTCAGCTATCTCTCCTTTCACTTTCATAGTGTGACTCGGAGTGAATCCCACTACAGAGTTCAGAGAGACTTCTGCCACATCCAGGTGCAGCTTCTCCTCCTCTTCAGATCTGCTCCCACCTCCCTCCTCGTCTTCCTCGTCTTCACAGACAAGGAGAACATGAAGAGTTCGGTCCTTGCACCTATGCCCTGGCATGTACTTCTCATCACATCTGAAGCACAACCCCTTTGTCCTCTTATCCTGCACCTCCTCCTCTGTCAACCTCTTGAAATTTTCCCCACTCCCTCCTACTGGCTTCTCCCGTGTGGTCTCATTATTGTTGCCTAATGTAGGCCCCTTGGGTGCTGGAAGAGTGGTCGTCGTCCTGTTAAAGCCTCCTGAGTTGTTTCCTCGAGCCCCTCTTTCTGCCTTCTTCTGATCTTCTACCAACTGCGCCAGCTCCATAGCCTTTCCCAGGTTCCTCGGCTCCATTACCCTGACTGCTGTTCGGATCTCAGGTTTCAGCCCCTTCATGAAGTTCCCTTCTAAGGCTGACTCTGAAATGTGATCCAATCTGCTAGCCAAGTACTCAAATCTGTCCCGGTAATCGGCCACAGTCCCCTCCTGCGTCAGAGCAAAGAATTGTTCATAGAAGTCTCCTCCCCCATCGGCTCGAAAACGCTCTAATAAACAATCCTTAAACTCTCTCCAGCTCCGGATAGGCTCCCTCCTGTCTCGCCACTGATACCATGCCAGCGCCTTCCCTTCCAGACACAATCCTGCCGCCGTTAGCTTCTCATCATCTGTCAACCCGTTGACAGCGAAGTAACGCTCCACCTTATAGATCCAACCATGGCCATCTTCGCCCTCAAAGATGGGCATCTTCAACTTTCTCACCTTCGGATCCCTTCCGTTACCCTGGTACTCTCCATAACCTCCCATTCCACGAAGATGAGGTGCTCCCCAAGTGTCCCGGTCCTCCCTCCGGCGTTGGTATCCGAATTCGTCATCATATTCCCCTCTTCCCCTTTCAAAATCAGCACCTCGACGCTGAAATTCAGCACCTCGACGCTGATATTCTTCTCTTCTTTCGCCAAAACATGCACTTCCCTCATATTCCCCTCTCCTGCCTTCAAATTCCGCACCTCGACGCTGAAATTCAGCACCTCGACGCTGGAATTCCTCTCTTCTACTGCCAAAATCAGCACCTCTTCGATCGTACCCCCGACTCATCTCCTCTCTAGAAAGCGGTTCTAGAGGAGGCATATCGTCTTCCCCCTCAAGAATCTCCACCTCCGGATTTCCTCCCCCCGGGCCGGGTTTGGATTTCCTCCTACGACATTGCGGTCGGTGGTCTCTCTTACTTCCGATGCCGCCGGATGGGTCTTCATTTCTAATAGTTTCTTCATCATTTCTTCCATCGCCGCGAACCTCCCTTCCAACCTGTCATTGTTGGTAGAGATTTCCAGGAACTTTCCCTTCAGATCTGTCTTTAGTTGTCCGAACTCGCCTTCCAATACTTCCACCTTCTTTCCGGCCATCTTTCTTCCCAACAGATCTCAACAATTTCACTTCCGGAAGCCGAAAGCTCGCTGAAAAATTAGAATTTCAGCCGCCTAAGGTCCCAAAAACGACGCTCTGATACCAATTTGATAGGAAACACTTGGATTTCCAAGTGTTTCTCACCAAAACCAAGTAGATCCAATGTAAAATTGCTGTCCACAGCAGAAAAACAGCCAAAAACAGTAGGAAAACAGGAAAAACTGCAGAAAAATCCGAGAAAAGACTTGTATTTTACTAGTAGTTGCAAGGAAATAGCAAAGATACAATTGATCCTCAATTCGAGAGGAGGATCGATCTCTCCCAAATCTCTAGACGCCGCTAGAGCCCAAAGAAATCCTAAATCTACGAGATCTCAAATTTCAGCCAAATTCAAGATGATCAAACCCTAGGAAAATCTACTATTTAATGCATACAAATCAAAAGGAAATCCCTAAACAGTCCCTACATTCAAATTCCCCTCTTAATTTCCCCAAAAAAACTTCCTATTCGGCTCCCGCAAGGCGTGCGGTGCGCGCGGCCTCCGCCCAGGCGAACAAATCGCCTGTTTCGCGATATTCGCCCGTGAACCGGTCCCGCCTGGACCGGCTGGACCGGTCCACTGGACCGGTCTAACAGTATTCTTATTATTTTATAAGCAGATAGGTACATAGATATATATAGACATTGTATACGAGTACAGTTCTTGATATCAAATAAGACAATGACACGTAGACATAGTTTTAATAATTACAAATGTGAAATATTTTGATATTCTAATATGCCCCCGCAAACTGATGGGTCTTTGGAGACCGTCAGTTTGGATCTAAGTTTCTCAAACCGAGGTGTAGATAAAGCTTTGGTGAAGATGTTTGCGGGTTGATCGACCGTGCTTATAGGAAGTAGTCGAATGTGGTTTTTATGAAGATGATCCAGGATGAATTTCTGGTCGATCTCTATGTGTTTAGTCCGGGCATGAAAAACCGGATTGTTTGCTAATGCAATAGCAGACGTGTTATCACAAAACATGTCAGTTGGTTTGGTTTGAGGAATTCCGAAATCTGAAAGGAGCCGCCGAAGCCAAATGATATCGGTCGTAAGTGCAGCTAATGCACGATATTCCGACTCTGTTGAAGATCTAGCCACCGTATGTTGTTTCTTGACCGTCCAAGAAATAATTGTATTTCCCAAAAAAGAACAGAACCCGGAGGTGGATTTGCGCGAGATAGGATCCCCGGCCCAATCGGCGTCTGAAAAAGATTTAAGTACGAGATCAGATGTAGTAATGGGAATTCCGAATTGAAGCGTACCTTTGATGTAACGTAGAAGTTTCTTGAGCATGTAGATGTGTTGTGGTTCCAGATTATGCATATGTTGAGAGAGCTGATTGACGCTGTAGGCTATATCCGGTCTAGTAAGTGTTAAGTACTGTAGAGATCCTGTAATGCTGCGGTAGGTTGCTGGATCGAAAAGTGTGGAGTCCAGATTTAGTTTGTCCGGTATTTTTGTACAAGTAGGATTTGCTGTTGGATTGCAATTGAGTAGACCAGTTTGCTGTAGTAAAGAAGTTGCATACTTTGGTTGTGATAAGAAATAAAAGTCTGTATGCCGGTCAATTTTGACTCCTAGAAAATCATGTACGGAACCCAAATGATTCATGGAAAAATTTTGGCTAAGTTTGTGGATAACCGCAGCAACTAAATCTGAGTTGGAGCCGGTGATTAAGATATCATCGACATAAACTAGTAGGTAGACGCTGTGTGATTGTTGATGAAGAATAAGAAGCTAAGGATCTGCAGAGCTGCATTGAAAACCAATAGAAATTAGATAATCTGTAAATGTAGTGTACCATTGGCGTGGGGCTTGTTTCAAGCCATAGATGGCTTTGTGTAGTTGACAGACATATGTAGGATTTGTGGAATCCTCGAATCCTTTAGGTTGAGACATGAAGACTTGTTCGGAGAGTTTGCCGTGAAGGAAAGCATTCGCTACGTCAAGTTGATGCACCTGCCAATTGTGATAGAGAGCAATTACAAGCATAATACGAATTGTAGGAAGTTTTACGACCGGACTAAACGTCTCAGTGCAATCTAAACCGAACTCTTGACGATGTCCTTGCACTACTAGACGTGCTTTGTGCTTGGCCACGGTACCGTCAGAGTTAAACTTTGTTCTATAAGTCCATCGGCATCCTAGAATGGATACATTCGGCGGAGGAGGGACGAGTGACCAGGTGCCTTGTTGTTGCAGGGCGAAAAATTCGTTCGCCATTGCTGCTCTCCAGTGCTGATGCTTGATTGCTTCTGTATAAGTGGACGGGGATTCGCTGGAACTTGATACTTCTTGAGTGTGCATCAGGTTCAATCGTATGACCGGTTTCAGCTTACCCGTCTTAGCTCTTGTGAGCATCGAGTGAGGTAACTGATGTGGAGGTAGAAAACCTGAATGAGTGATATTATGATTAGTGGTTTCTAATAAAACAAGTGAATTAACAACAGGGGGAGACAGAGGCTTAGAAATATGTATATGTTGTTGATAAGTTCTAGTCGAAGAGGCGGCTGAAGTAGGCATAAGAAGCAACGGTGGGCATTCTGTTGATGCGCCAGAGTGCTTGTTCTGCTGTAAATTGAATGGAAAAATATTTTCTTGAAAAGTAACGTGCCTGGAAAAATAGATTTTATTAGTAGACATATCCAAACACTTATAACCTTTGTATGTGTCTGAGTAACCAAGTAGAACGCAAGCAGTAGTGTTAGGTTGAAGCTTATGGTGAGTATGAGGAGGTAGGAGTGGGTAGCATGCACAACCGAAAATCCGGAGATGGTTGTAAGCCGGCTTAGTGCGATGCACAAGTTCAAACGGGGTCGACTTATAAGTATTTGTAGAGGGCATGCGGTTTATAAGGTATACCGATGTCATAACCGCTTCAGGCCAATGTTTGTAGGGGACGGAAACAGTTTTCAAAAGCGTACGGGTAGTTTCAATGATATGACGGTGCTTGCGTTCTGCTACGTTGTTTTGCTCCGGTGTATACGGACAGGAAACCTGATGGCTGATGCCGTGATCCGTTAGAAATTGAGAGAATTGCTTGTTTAAATATTCAGTACCCCCATCAGTACGAATAGTTTTAATATGCTGCGAGGTATATTTCTCAATTTGATTTTTAAAAGTAACAAAAGTTTGAAAAACTTCAGTTTTTTGACGAAGCGGAAAAAGCCTAGTAAAGCAACTAAAATCATTAATAAAGATAACGTAGTATCGATAACCTTGAACGGATTCCACGGGAGCTGGGCCCCAAACGTCCGAATGAATTAAATCCAAAACGGTTTTCATTCTATTTGTAGAATTAGAAAAAGAATTTTTATGACCTTTTGATAGTTTGCAAGAATTGCAAGAAACCGAAACAGTGGAGATATTCAAAAACGGATTACAATTAGCAATTGTTTTCATCGTATGTAAGTTGGGATGTCCCAGCCTATCGTGCCAAGGAGGATTATTTGTGGTAGCCAGTGCTGTTCTTGGAGCTGCCGAGGATGAGTGCTGAATTGGATATAGTCCTCTATCACACGGGCCTTGTAGAAGCACCTGTTGAGTCCTCAAATCCTTGAATGTAAAACCAGATGGATCAAAAGTTAAGCAATATTATTATCTTTTGTGAGCTTGGAAATAGACAGCAAGTTAAATTGTAATGATGGTGTATGTAAAATTTGAGAGAGAGTGAGCTTACGAGAGGGAGTCGGTAACAAGCCGTTGCCGGAGTTAGCAATGTTGACCGATCTCCCGTCGCCTACCATGATCGTGTCTGAGCCTTGATAGGGGGTGATGTTAGACAAGTTGTCTAGCGAGCCCGTAAGATGAGACGTCGATCCGGAGTCCAAAAACCAGTTGGTCGAGGTGTTCTCTGTTTGTGCAGCTAAGGCCCTTTGCGGATCAGAATTCTGTGACTGTCCGTAATTAGGATCAAGTCTGTACCAGCAAGTCTTTGCTGCATGTCCCTTCTTAGAGCAGATTTGACAAATAACATTGGCATTGGGGTTTGACTGCGATCTGGTAGAGTTGTTGATGTTATTGTAGTTGCGACTACGATATCTTCGACCGTGGCCTCTTGGAACGAACAAGGCAGTTTGCGAATCATGCGAAGGAGCAGAGCGGGCCGTATCAGCAGCGAGATTAATTTCCTCACTGAGGAGGAGGGGGTAGAGCTGATCAAGAGAGATGGGGTTTAACATAGTTCGTATTGCGGTTTTAAAAGACTGGTATGATTGAGGCAATCCATTGAGGATATAAAGAATCACATCCTCATTGTCGACAGATGAGCCGGATGCGGAATTTTGATCAACAAGAACTTTGATTTCATTCAGGTACTGGGTAACGGATTGATTCTTGAGGGCAATGTTGTGAAGCGAGTTTTTTAGTTGAATAACTTTGGAGCGATTGGAAGATTGAAAACGTGTTTCAAGCGTGGACCAAATTTTAGCAGTTGATTCAAGATGTACCACATATGGAAGAATAGAAGTGGAAATGGTTGAGCACGTGGCTGCAGCCAAGTTTTGGTCCATGAGAACCCATTGCGAAGAATGGGGAGTCGGAATAGCCTCTGTGGGGGAAGAAGATAGAACCGATGAGGAAGAAGAGGAGGAAGAGGGTTCAAGAAATTTTTCAAACCGATTTGCTTTGAAGATTTTTGCGATTTGTGCTCTCCATAAAGAATAGTTATCCGCTTGAAGTTGAAGATGCACCAGCGTTCGCAGATTTGTGACGACAAATTTTAATGTCGCCGGAATGAGGGGATCTGCAATCCCTTCTCCGTCGAGTTGCTCGCCGGGATTTGAGGTAGCCGAGCTCATTCTTGATGCCGATTACCGTGCTCTAGATACCATGTAGAAAACGATGGACCAGAGAAAGACACATTGGGTAAAAACCAGGAACAGAGAAAGTAATAGAAAAGTATTCTTATTATTTTATAAGCTGATAGGTACATAGATATATATAGACATTGTATACGAGTACAGTTCTTGATATCAAATAAGACAATGACACGTAGACATAGTTTTAATAATTACAAATGTGAAATATTTTGATATTCTAATACCACCAACTACTATCATCGCTAGCAATCATCACTTCCTCATCGGGGATCGCTGTCACAATTGTTTTATTCAACTTATTTGATATTCAATAATAAAAAAATATATTTTTAAGATGTTAAGCATATTTTATTTCTTAGCAAAGCATAAATAAAATAAAATAAAAACAAAAATAAAAAGATCATAATTTGGGAGTTTTATGTCAATGATTGCTTGCCATAGAAATATGTTTTACAAAAAAAAAAAAGTAAACGTGATCCCAAACATGCTCTACGCCTATCCAAATGGTTGGAGGTGGCTAGATGATAATGATGATTGCAATAAAGTGTGAGTCGTTTCAATGCATTATGTGCTTGCATGGTTTGTTATTTAAGATTGAGGTTTAGTTATGTCTTTCTTAGTATATTCTTTCCATAATCTGTGGTTGCTGGGGTGGTTTAGATTGTAGGGACTCTAGTAGCTAATTTTGCTGGTGTTCTATGATATGGCATATGCCACTGTCACCTTAGCTTGACAGAAGAATGGCTTTATAAAGCTAGTATTAAATTATAAATGTGAATGGCATCATTCATTTTTTGCTTTAATTTTTAACCATGGGCAGATACGACCTCCCCATAAAAAAATGGTGAGGTAAATGGCATTTACGAATATGGTAAGAAATGTTGTCGCAGGTTAAGATGGATAGGACCATTATCTGATCCAGACCCTCTTCATAATCCCTCTTCTTCTAACCTCTTGCTTAACAATTTTTCTGCTCTTGTTTCAGCTTGGAGGACTTTTCTTCTGCCGCTTCTGAAATCCAAAATCATCTTCAAAAAATTCTATTAGCCAGCCAAGTCACCACGTTTAAAACTAATAGCTCCTCCAAAGCCAAAATACCGCTCCCTTCCCCCCTCCAAAACCAAATGACAAGCTTAAATTTTACCTCTTGGAATGTAAGAGGTTTTCATGGTCTTGATAGGATTCTCAATTGCCAGAACCTTATTAGATCTTTTAACTTAGACCCCTTCTCAGTTCTTGAAGCTAAAATTAGTCCTCCCCTGTTTTCTAGGCAATGATTTACCTCCTCTTATTCTCTTTACCCTAATGAAGGGAACTACAATAACTTTGACCTCTCTCAGTTTGGTCGCATTTGGATCAAATGGAATGCTTTTGAACCTACCTTCTTCCCTACTTTCATTAGCTCCCAACTTACTCATGGCCTGGTTAAAGTGGGATCTCATCTGTAATTTGCTCTACATGTGGTTTATGCTTTAAAAATTTCTACTGACAGGAAAATTTTGTGGTCTGACTTGAGGGACATTGGCTCTCAGATCACCTCTTCTTCTCTAGCCTGGGCTGTTATGGGATACCTTATCTCTTGTTGTAGTCAACATGAAAAGAAACGGGGTGCTCTGATCCCCATTTCCAAGTTCTTGGATTTTAATAGTATGACTTTTCATAATGGTCTTTTTGGCCTTGCCTCTGTCGGATTACATTACACGTGGTTTAATAGCTGCTTGGATACAGCAATTTCACATAAAGCTTGATAGGGTGTTGATCGATGAGACTTGAATGCTGGATTTTCCCACTTCATATTAAAAAGTCAACTGTCCCTATACCTCGAATCACTCTCCCTGATCACTTTTCTTCAGCCGCTAGCCCCTAAGCATCATAGATTCCACACAAAATCTATCGGAGTAAGTTTCCTCAAATCTAACAAACTGTTATCACTATTTTTTTTTAAGCACTACTACAAGGACCATGTCACTTCACTATATCATAAGCTCAGTACAACAACAACAACAACAAGTCTTTATCCCACTATATGGGGTTGGCTACATGAATCCTTTATCTCCATTGTGTTATGGAGAGAGAGAGAGAGAGAGAGAGAGAGAGAGAGAGAGACCTAAAAAGACTTATATTAAGAAAAAGGAGGTAAGAAGTATACTAAGTATCGTTATCTCTTATATTACCTAAAAATTAATAAAGTTTCTAAAAGATGATAGCCTATTGTATTGTAGGTTTATTTGTATATTTATGTAGAAAGAAAGTTTTGGAATAGTGTATCAAAGGAAAAGGATTCGTGGTGTAGATTTGGAAGAGATCACTCATTGAGAAGGTAAGTTATGTAAAAGAGTATAATTGCAATGATTTGGTAATTCCAAATTTCTTGTGAATGTGTTAATGACTGAAATGCATTATGTTGATTTTAGTAGTAATCATCAGAATACATTGACGTATTCACAATCAATGATTCATGGAATTATGAGAAATTTAATAAACAATGATGTATGCTTAAAGCAGTCTTTTCTTAGTTGATAGATTTTGGAAGTAATACATACTAAATTCTTCCTACGTTAGATGAATGATTATAAACATGGTGGGCATTCTTTAACCATTGGAATCAGTTATGAATTATGAATATATAAGTGTTACTGAATATTTATTTAGTAAAGATTGACTATTTTTATGTTATGATATATACATTATCAGGTGGGAAAATGGAACCCAATATGAAACATATATTGTAGATGGGGTAAAAGGGACCCCAAGGAAATTGATACATGCATAGTAGTAAGTAGTTGAGGCAAAATGGAACCCTAAAGAGGCAAAATGGACCTCTATGAAATTCAATTGTGATAATGTCAGATCTACCTAGGCTTCATTGAATATTATATGAAAGTATAGTCAAATCTTTTAAAAGACTAAATATTTGGTATTTACCTCAAATGACATAAGTGATAATGTCCAATATGATTTTTATGATGTTTTTCAAATAATGATAAATTGATCCAATGATTAGCTTAATGTTGTAATTCATTATATTATTCCATTTTAATTGTTATTGAATTTGCAGAGCTTATTGAGCTTCATAGCTCACAACTATTTTTCTTACTGGCTGTTGTTACAGAAAAGGGAAAGGAAAGAGTGGAAGAAGACTAAGTTGCAAGTGATGAAAATTTTTATGTAATGTTTAATTATGTTGTGAGTCTATATTTGAGGTATGCAAATAGTTCAGTGTTATACTCTTTCGAGTTTCTTAGTGGCTCTGTAAATCTTTATGTGGTATAAAAATTTGATTTACTAGATGCTTTCTGTTATTATCAATGACATTATAATTGGATGTTTTTATTAATGTGGGAATTTTTTATGTTGAATGATAAAAGAAAATGACTTAAAGGTTATGTTTATGCATGCACACTATACAGTACTTTTCAGGAGCATTGTGGGGTGTTAGATTCCTCCACTTCAACCATCCAACTTGAATTTTACTAATAATATCTCCATCTATTTCACCATCACTCTAAACAATAAACCCCATAAATCTTAAACATATACTCTTATTAATGACTTGATTGTCCAAAGTTACAATCCTCACACTAGATTTATTATAACTAAAATTATAGTCCATATATTCAATTTTGGATCTACTCAAATGAAAGCCTTTAGACTCTATGGTTGATCTCTATAATTCAAGTTTACCTCAACTCCGTCTCTAGTCTTATCAACAAGCTCAGTAGTCTAAAAAAAAAAAATCAAGTCCCAAGATTGGAAATTATATCACTACTCATTAAATTTGTGGAGGAGCAACAAATGATTTATTTTGAGCTTCTCAATACAGACCCTTGTAACCAGGAGCTAAATCAAAAGGCTAAGGACCTTTCTGAGAACCTTTCTACTTACTATGGGGCTTGGGTTTCATGGGTAATCTGTTACGCCCCGAGATCTATAAAGTGGAAGAATTTATTTTCTTTTCTCTTTATTTTCTTTTCAACTTATTATATTTATTTATTTTTTCTAGTTAATAATCGATGATCATTCATTTACAATCAGATTAATTTTATATCCAGAGCTAATTAATTACATTAAGGAAAACAAATAACAGTAGGAAAAATATCATTACAATTTTATAGTCAATATTTGCATTTTACAGCTATTATTTAAAATAATATATACAATAGTCACAATAGGCTGCAAAAGAATATATATAATCAAAGAACTTAAAATAAACTAAAACATCATCATTGATAAGCCTTAAATCACAGGTTCCTTACCTATATCTAAAATCATATAAAATCACATAATGGGCATAAAAGCCCAGCAAATAATTAAAATTTTACAACTAAAATCATAGGAAGATAAAAGAGAAATAGTATCTTATAAATCATGTAAGGAAGTCAATACATTAATATATACTATTTATACTTATCACCTTTGTCAATTTATTAATTCTATTATACATCACATCTCGTTCTGTCAGTCAATTAACCAGTCATTCTATCTTTATCTTTCAATTAGTTTTGTTCAATTGGTCAATCTTATTATTCATTCAATTACTTAGTCAGTCAGTTATCTATAAATTAATTGTATCAATATTTTTTATCATGCGTTGATACTATTTATTATATATATAAGTATTCTTATCATTTATCAGATATTCAAATGAGGGTATCTTGATCTTGCTCCTGTCCTTATCATTTTCGATCAATCGCCCCTTACAACTCCTAATAAGTGAGCTCCATATAACTCTCAATCAGTGCATCACGTGGATCAGTCACCTTGACTCTCAATCAGTCTCCAACTCCTTAAGACTCAAATTAGTGAATTATTGAATATTAAGAGTATCATATGGGTTTATCATATCATGTATATCCAATATCAGTAAGTATATCATTTTTATTAGATCAATATTAGTTTAATACGTCATTTCAATACATTTTCATTACATTAATTATTTAAGCCCAAATTACATTTCGGTATTTTCACATCAAATCACAACACATTACTTTTCAATATATTTTTAGTATACTTTTTTCCTACTCATTTTACATAAAAATTCCTACACACCTATTTAATCGGTGAAAATGCAATAAAATTATTTCAAATTATTCAAAATAATCAAATCTATAACATATCAAAAATTACACTGTGAAAGCTTACGAAATCAGTGGATAATGCATTTTTGATAGATCTAGAAGATAAAATTCATAGAAATCAAAATTATCAAAGACAAAAGTAAGAGAATAGTCACTTACAACAATCAGAACACTTTTTATGACAGAAGTAAAGGACAAAAAAGCCCCAGAGAGCTTCCTCTCTCTTCTTCTCTCTCCTCTCCTTCTCCCTTCTCCCTTCTCCCTTCTCCCTTCTCCCTTTCCTTCTTGAGCAAGCCACCGGAGAATGAGGGAGAGGTGGCGAAGCTGGAGCTTTTAGTGCTTAGGACTAGAATAAAAAATATATAAAAATACTGTTAGGGGCCTAGCGCCTTAGTGCTCTAACCCAGCGTCGCATGTTGAATTTAGAATTACTGTATAATATAGGCTTCAATTTTGCGGCTACGTCTCACGTCAGCACTCATAATTTCAACGCCGTAGCGTTCTAGTTCAAATAGCAATTCAAATATTTCATTTTAAAATATATTCTAATAATTTAGGTTGTTATATATCCAAAGAGGTAAAACAAACTGGCTTACTCATGGGGAAGAGGACATGAGATTTCTCTATGGGAAAATCAAAGGGAGAAACAACTTTAACATCATGTGAGAATTATCAATAGATCTTGGGACCTTTACCAGTCATAGTGATATAGCCTCTGTTACTGTAAATCATTACCATAACATCCTTAACTCCCCATCTTCCTCATCTCATTCTCCCCTCCCTACTGGTAAACAAATCACCCACTCTTTGATTCCTTAGTTAATGGGTTCGTTTTCTGATGTGGACATCAGGGATGTGGTTTTTAATTCACCCAAGATCTCTTCTCCTGGACCAAACCTTTTTTCATTTGAGTTCTACAATTTTTTTAAGAAAAGCTATTTACCCAAGAAGGTTAAAGCCACCGGATCTCCCTTATTTCCAAAACCTCTTCTACAGGTCATATAAAGGATTATAGGCTTATTTTCCTTTGCAAATTGCAACACCTTTTATAAAATTATTGGCAAGCTCCTTGCTAATAGGCTTAAATCTATTATGCCTTATATTATAGATCTTACTCAGGTTGATTTCATTATGAATAGCGTGTCTACTGATAACATACTTCTAGTTTCTGACATTCTATCAGATTTTAAATTTGAAAGGCTAGAAACTTTTCTGACCAATATGATATATTTAAAACTTTTGATACAGTTTCTAAGGTATTTATCCTCAACATATTGCATGCCAAAGACTTCCCTAGCTTGTTTATTGGGTGGGTATTGATAATGTGCACATTTCTATTTGCATCAATAGCAACTTGGAGAGCTTTCTCAATTAATCTTTTGGCCTCAAACAAGGCTGCTCACTCTCTCATTATCTCTTTTGCATTGTCATGGATGCACTCTTTGCTTCATTTGAGTTGGTTGTGTAGGACAGCTCATTTTCTGGAATTAAGTTGGGTAAAACATATATCACTCACCTCTTATATGTTGACGATCTCCTAATGTTTGGAAATATCCCGACTCTGCCACTATTTTTAAGCCACATAGATCCGCGTTAACTAAATCTCTTCTTCTTTTGATGAATTTGTTCTAGTATGGATTAAAGATATATGTGTACTTAATTAATTGTATTATATTTGCATCAGTGTACCTTGTGTTAGATGATAACTGTCGTCTTGACTTAATGGAAACTCTTAACAAAATACAAACAAGGCCCTATGCTTTGTACTCGGGTAATGTCTAACAACGAATTGGATTTACAAATAAGTTGCTTCTTGGAAATATGAGAATTAGAAAATGAATGTGTTAAATTTTTTAAATGAGAAAGTGCAAATTTGTTATGTCAGTGTGTGGAAGTGTACGTCTAGATGAAAAAGAGCAAAGAGGTAGATGCCAGTTGCATTTATGAAAAAGTGCAATGTAGTTGAAAACGTGATTCGTCGGCTTTAACGGATAGTTGAAACTTGAAAGAGAGCTGGACCACTGGACCTGGTCGTTTAAGTTCTTAAAAAAGATGAAACTGGGACGAACACTAAATGTTAGCTTTTATTGTAATGCATGAGAATTCGCAAACTCAAATCAAATATTGGGTCAAGACTAATTATATTTTCGGTTACTCTAGCTGTTAAAGAAGAGTTTTTTGAACAAACTTCTATTATTTCCATCTTATTTTCTCTTCTTAATTTCTTTTATCAATCAGCACTCAACAGAAAATATGATTATGTTGCGTACTAGTTCATTGAATAAGTCTAAATGATTCCAACAATTCATCTAGCATAGGAGGTTAATAATTCAAATTTCTAGGAGTGGCTATTTTTTTCATGACTATTTTATTGCCTTCGTTATGGTTAAATTGTCTTCATTGTGATCTGGGTGTCACGGATTATATCTATGGAACTACCTCTTCTCTCCGATGCTGTGTTAAAAATTGTGTAAAACTTCTACCCATTAGCTGGAATTTTCTGTACTGTGTTGAATCTTCCCCCCTTTTTGTTGCCTTTCAATTTGTATTCACAAAATATGAGGACAAATTGCTTAGCATTTTTCATATATTATTTAGATCAGTTTAAATTTATGATATTTCCTGGATATATGAGTCAACTTTCAAAGCATGTTTAGTTAGCTTTTCAATGTTCCGGGATATTTTGATCTACAGTTCCACAATAATTAATATGCAAGTTGACGAACTCACCCGTAGCAACGCGTAGAAGATTCGCCTGGACGCCGCAGTTCATCGGAGCTGAACCTGCAAGAAACTAAAAAAAATCAGAAACAATAGAACAATAGCTCTGAGAGCGTAATTCTTTTGTATATATCTGTATAATGCCCTTTGTGTGTGTATATATGAGCGTCTCTCTACTTGATAACTAACAAAAGAAACAGAGAACGTGCAAAACGGAAGATAGTGACCACGGTATTGGTATAGTGTGTGGGTGGTATCTTGTGCCTGCGGAATAGATTAGTCCTCATCACAAGTCGACTTTCAAAGCCTGTACGATTAGCTTTTCAAGGTTCCGAGATATTTTGATCTACAGTTTAACAACAAATACAGTACTAAACATCTCATAAGAATCCATAATTCTCTTTGAAAATAGGCTGTGGGTTCATTTGGTTGCTTGGAATTAGAAATCATCTTTAGAACAACGATGGATTTTATTGAATTCATCATTTTAATGCTCCGCTATAGCTTTCAGTTTGGGGCGGCAGAGTTAATAACCTTTGTATGTTTATTTGTTGATATTTGCGATATTGAAACACTATGCTACTGATTGATTCTTGGCGTATTAAAATTTCTTCTTGATTGGGATAATTAGGCAACGCAAATCTGTCCCGTGATGGTTGCTATGTCATAATAATGAAAGAAGTGGCTTTTGGATGCTACCTTGGTGTCATTTTTAGTCAATTTGTTGTGTTTTGTCTTTTATATGGCAGGTCACTTCATCTCCAGACTTCCTTTTGTCTAGATACAAAGTATAAAATGTAACAGACGAGAGCGCAATCTGCAGTTCTGCCACTGCTGGCATGGCTTATGACTCACTTGATTGGTGAACTTCTAACTTTCTGGTTCACTACTTTTGAAGTATTTCTAGTAGCAGATCTTTAACTTTTCATGTTTTGCTGTTCATGATGTTTTGGGAAATCTTTGTACAGATGCAATTGTCATGTAGCCGAGAATATAGAAATTGCTGTTGATTTGGAATTATTTACAAATCTAAATAAACCTTTGTTTGGAAAGTTTTAATGGTTTATTATTGTAATTAATTAGGGAGTAGATTATTTTCTTAATTAGGTGACTTAATTGGGATTTGATTGAGGATTAGGTTTGGAAGCATTTTCCTTTATTGTTTTGCCTCAAATCTATAAATTGAGGGGTTTGAGGGCTTTTGCAAAATAGAGAGATCTATTGTAATATATGTTTTCTCCAATATAGTGAAATCATATTCTTCTGGTGGACGTAGACATCTTTGCCGAACCATGTAAATCGCCATGTTCATTGTGTTTGTGTTGTGTGATGTTGTTTCCTCTGTGTTTATTGCACAACAATTGATATCAGGGACGGAATCCAAAATTTTGCGATTTTTGGCGACGACGTGAAGAACAGAAGATTAATCCGTTGATGTGGTTCGTCCAGGCGAAAAAAACTGAGCCGGATTGACGTGATTCCGATGTCATGAGACTAATACAATTTGGCAAAGGCTATTAGTTCTGGTGGAGTCATGGATACATCCACCTTAGGGCTGCAAACGAACCGAGCGATTGACGAGCTGCTCGTTGCTCGGCTCGATAAGGGCTCGTTTATGTTCATTTGATAAGGTAAGCAATCGAGTTTGAATACACTTGATAAATACTCGATAGCTAAATGAACGAGCTTGAATAGCATGTTGTTCAGTTCATTTATGTTCACAAACAGTCTCGTTTAGAAGCTCGTGAACATGCTCAATTAGAGTATGATTAGAGCTCGATTAGAACTCAATTAGAGTTTTAAAAATAATTACTATTTAATCTACTAATTTAATATTTTATTCTTACTAATTTAATATTTTTAAATCTTTCCTCTCCATTAAATCTTTTATTCTCCCGCCTCAATTTCAGTGTTCTCTCTCTCTCTCTTTCTTGCATTTTTTTAAACTCCCGTCTACTCTCTCTCTGCTCTGTGGCGTTACCAAATAAAAAAATGTATGCGGGTCGCTAGAGGGGTGCCAGGTACGTTATCTGGGCGGATGTAAACCAGCAGCTCGTTAAGTTTAACGAGTTGTTCGACAAGTAGCTTGACAAACTAGCTTGAATGCGAACTCGAACCGAGTACGAACATGCTTTGTTTAAACGAGCTCGAGCTCGAACATGTGTCCAAGAAGCTCGACGAGCTTCGAGCTGAGCTTGAGCTCGATTCTGACAAATGAGCCCGAACTCGAATAGGCCAAAGCTTGGCTTGGCTCGATTTGTTTGCAGGCTTAATCCACCTAGACGATGGAGAAGAGGGCAATTCATCAAGTGGTTAACATTCAGTCAAAATTGATGTAATAAAATTTGATGGCAAAGTGAACTTTGGCATGTGGCGATATGAGATGATGAATGTGTTGTAATCATTGAAACAGATGAAAGTTTTGGAGAGTGATGAACATCCTGAGGAGATTTCAGAAAAGGATTGGCTCAAGATGAACTGGAATGATTGTAGCTTAATTAGAATTTGTCTATATCGAGAGATCTAGTATAGGGTGATGATGAAGACTTCTGCGGTGGAGCTATGAAAGACTTTGGAGAAAAGTATTTAACGAAGAGCGTGAGAATCGTCTTCACATGAATCGATGGCTTTACAGGTTTTAGATAAGACATGGGTTATAATTGATGAGCATTTGAATGACTTCACAAAGTTGTTGACAAATCTGGTGAATTTGGATGAGGAGGTTGGAGATGAAGACAAGGCACTCATTCTTTTAAATTCGCTTCCAGATGAGTACACAAACTTCACAATGATGCTGATTAATGGGAATGAGGTCTTAAACTATGGTAATGTGACTACTGCATTACTAAATCACGAGTTCCTGCATTGGGATGAGTCTGTAATGATGGATTCAGCTGAGGCTTTCACACTCTAATAAGGAAGATCTGAGAAACAAAAGAATAAAATGGCGATTATTTTCTGATTCTGGTGTTATTTTCTATAAGGATAGACTTTGTGTTCCTATTTTTGAAGATATGAGGTAGGAGATTCTACATGAAGCTCATTATTCAGGTTATATTTTTCATACAGAAAGTAGCAAGATGTATGGAGATCTAAAGAGTATGCTTTGGTGGCCTGGATTGAAGGACATAGCGGAGTTTATTTCGAAATGTGAGGTATGTCAGTTAGTGAAGGCAAAGCATCAGCGACTAGGAGGTCTTCTGTAGTCATTACTTATTCTAGAATGGAAATGGGAAGAGGTAACAATGGATTTTGCTATGGGTTTCCCCAAATCGAGGCAGGGCATGATGTTATTTAGGTTGTTATTGATCTACTTACAAAATCTGCTCATTTCCTTCCGATTAGACAGACAGATCCGGTCGATAAGTTAGCACATATCTATGTTAAAGATATTATCAGATTGTATGGTGTGCCAAAAGTGATTGTATCTGATCGGGATGGTAGATTTACCTCTAGATTATAGAGAGGTATTCAACAGGGACTGGGTATGAAGTTGCATTTCAATACGACTTTTCATCCCCAGACATATGGACAGTCTAAAATGACTATTTAAGTACTGGATGATCTTCTGAGATTATGTGTTTTGGATTTTGGGGGCAGTTTGGAGGATCATATCTCGTTGATAGAGTTTGTATATAATAATAGTTATCAGTCCAACATAGGCATGACTCCTTACGAAGCTATGTATTGCAAAAAATGTAGGACTTCTTTGACTTTGACAGAGGTGGGAGATAGATAGGTGATATGTTTAGCCTTTGTAGATGATACTATTATAAAGATCAATTTGATTAGAGAAAGGTTAAAATTTGTACAAGATAAATATAAGAAGTATTACAATCAAAAGTACAAATTGGTTGAGTTTCAGATTAGTGACCTGGTGTATGTCAAAGCCAGTCCTATGAAAGGTGTTAACAGATTTGGGAGAATTAGCAAGCTCAGTCCAAGGTACATTAGACCTTTTGAGATCATCGAGAGGATTGGTAGTTCTGCTTACAAGTTATTATTACCTGATCATATGTTTAATATACACAATATAATTTCATGTTTCATCTTTGAGAAAGTGGGTGTCTGATTTTGGGAAGAGATTATCTAATGATGATGTTGAGGTTCATCCAAATATGCAGTATAAAGAAGAGCTCGAAAGAATTTTGGCATATGATGTGGAAAAATTGAGAAGCAAACAAATTCCTATGGTTAAGATGCAGTGGAAGCATATGATAGCCTGAGAGGCTATTTGGGAGAAGGAATCTGATATGAGGTGGTTGTATCCTGGTTTATTCTAACTCATTCTATTTTGGGAATGTCGAGAATGACATTTTTTCTTAGGTGGGTAGATTGTAAAACCCTTTAAATTTTCAAAATTTTTTTTGTTGACCTAGAGAAGTCCAAATCACAAACCGTCTTCACCAGAACATTTATAATGTCGTGTTTTAGCTTCTCTAAAATTTTCATAATTTTTTAGCGCTGTCAAAATTTCTTAAGAAATCGGCACCTGTTGGTACAAATGAAAGTTTTGGGACTATTAGGTGTCCGTTTTGTAAACCGATTTCACCATAATTTTTTAAATAAAATTTGTTTATTTATGAATATTTTTCTATAATTTTTTGAATCCCTAAAAGAATTTCTATGAATTTCTATTGAAAATTAATTATAATATTATTTTTATATATTGTTTAGTTATAAAAATCTAAAATATCCTAATCCACTAATGAGTTATATAAGCAATTCAATTTCTCCCTTAATACAAAAGAAAACAAAAAATCGGGTTAGAGAGGGTTTGAGAGAAAAAGAGAAGAGAGAGAAAGAGAAAGTTCGGTTTTGGGCAACTTTGGGTCGTTTTCGTCCGTTGATGCAGTTGGAAAAGTTGTTCGTCTCGAGGTAAGGAGCTGGCGAGCAGCAGGCGCGGGTGCGCCGATGCAGGAGAGCAACGGACGCAGGCGTGCAACAGGCGCACAGGCGAGCAGCGAGGAGACTTGGGCATCGCGCAGTGCGACTCGCGAGTGGCAGCGTCTGCGCGGGCAGACACGGGTAGCGCGCGGGCAGCCGCGGGAAGGGCACGGGCAATTGCGCGGGTAAGCCGGGACAGGTGCGAACAGCCTAGGGCAGCGCGAGCAGCTCACTCTAAACAAATTTTTGGGTTGACCCAGCAACTCGTCGGGTCAACCCAAACCAACCTCATTTTTCAAACAGGTTGAATCCGGGAACTCAAACCCATTCAAACGGGTCGGGTCCAACCCAAAATTTTTGAGTCGGGTTCGGGTCGGGTTTTTGTGTCGTGCCAAATATTGGCACCCATAGTTTTATACAATTTATGATAATTTGGTAATTTTTTGAAAAATATGTATTTTTGCCTAGTTGGATTTTCTGTTGTCTGCCGTTATACAATACTGTAAATTTTGATACATGCTCAATTACTCTTTACTTGTTATAATGTGATGATATATATGCATATGTGATTAAATTATATCTATTGGGAGCCATAAGGGGTCAGAATGTTTTGAGATTCTATCTGTGTTAGAAAATTTCTAGGAGTTATAAGGGGCCAGAATCCTTCGAAATTCTATCTAAGACAGGGATATCTTATATATTCTTGTGCTATAAGCATAAATAACAAAGAGAGTTATAAGTTGCCAGAATTCTTTGAGATTCTGTGTGAGTCCGATAAATGTGATCTAAACTACTCTGTGATATGAATTTCAATTTATTCATTTGTTTTAATTCAGGGAATAGTTGCTATGCATTTATTACATTTTCTAGTTTTGTAATTCTCAATTCAGTGATTTATTTAAACTGCGGTTAACTACTTTTAAATATTCAGTAAATTATTTGATAAAAGAATATTTAAAATTTTAGATTGGTTTGTATGGCTTGCTGAGCTATTGTAGCTCACTGTGATTTTACTTTTGATTTTCAGGATCTGGGAAGAGGAAAGAGGTTGTGGACTAGCTGTTCAAGATTATATCTGAGGTCATAGGTATTTTGCTATTTTTATTTTTTACAGACATGGCTAGCTTAATTTTCAGTTCTGTGGTTCTTGCCTGTAGCCATGTACTGTAGTGCATATATTTATTTTGATGAATGAAAAAAACTTTATGGATGCGTTTTTCAATATTTGGATATTTTCTTAGCTATGTAGTTCGTCATTTATTTCAGTGAATATCGGCAGAAAATCTAAAAAAAAAATAATTCCAAAACTACATCTTGGAGTTTACCTGTCACAGCCCAACATGAAAGGACATGTCCTGATCGAGTTGGGTTGTGACAAGTATAAGGCTAGGTTGGTTGCAAAAGGTTCTACGCAACGGGAAGGGAATGCTTATGATGAGGTGTTCTCCCTAGCGGTTAAAAATCCTTTCACTCATGGTCACTTGACACTTGTAGCACAATATTGTCTTATTTTGGAATAGCTCGATCCAGACATTGCACAAGTTGTTGGCATTGTGAGGAGGTTCATACATGATACAAAGAGTCATTGTCAAGCTGTAAAGAGTATCCTGAGATATTTGAAAGGTATAGTTGATGCAGGCTTGGAGATGCAATCACCACGGCAATGGTGCAAGACTCATGATTTATTGTCCACTTATTTGAAGAACTTCGCTCGGCTTGATCCCTTAGGGGGGGGGGGGGGGGGGGGGGGAGGTATGTAGATAGTCATCTGGGTGCAATTGTTCTAATATTGGAGCCTAGTTTATCTTCTGCCATTTTCTGAAGTGAATAATGAGTATAGATTGTTGATTTGGAATTATTTTCAAATATAAATAAACTTTTGTTTTAAAAGTTTTAATGACTCATTATTGTAATTAATTAGGGAATAGGTTATTTCCCTAATTAATTGTTTTGATTGGGGATTAGATTACTAAGCCTTTTCATTTCTTTTTTTGTTTTAAATTTATAAATTGAGGGATTTGAGGGCTTTTGCAAAAGTAGAGAGTTATTGTAATTCTTATTTTTTTCTAGTATAGTGAAATCATCCCCTCCCCGTAAACGTAGGCATCTTCGCCGAATCATTTAAATCGCCGTGTTCATTATATTTGTATTGTGTGATTTTATTTTCGATGTGTTTATTGTACAACAATTGCTGGTTTCATTATCTTGGATTATATTAGCATGTGATAATATCTGTTGTTTGTTCTTTTCACGGCATTTCCTTGTTGATTAGCAAAGCTGAACGCTTTGGACCACCTCCTGTTTTGTTTGATTCTTGAACTATGGCAACTTTTTTTTTTATCAACAAAACATGAACATAGATTAAAAAAAAAGTAGATAGTCAGATGCTTCAAACTGCAACAGCTCATTAGTATTCAAATAAGCAAATAATGGAAAACCATAAGGATAAAAATCCTAAAACTGGGGATTTAATAACCTCCATTGAGATCATTAACAACATCATATGGAATGGGTGAGACTCTCTCTAAAGTTGCACCTTCCACTATGAAACCAGGTTTTGGTCCATCAGGTTGCCTCTTTATGCTAATGATTTCGCCTCGAGCCTTTGTCTCTGCCTTAAGCTCGTCATTCTTCTTCTTCCTCAATCGGAATTCTTCGGCGCATCTGGAAAGTTATACGTGCTCGACACGCACATGGATTCGTTTCTTGATGGTTATGTTCCCTACATGCTTATTGATTTCGACCCCAATAGCCTTTTTTGTGATGTTCCACACTCTTCCAATCCTTCCATGGTAGAATTTGTGAGGCATACCTATGTGTATGGCGGCATTAACCTTGACATCAATGTACTCTCCAAACTTGTATGTCCGAAGGTACGTCGTCAGTGGAACATAACCCTTCAGCCTAAAGGGCCTCACGAAGGAGCAATTATTAGGTCCTTTCACTGGATGTAGAGGAAGGTTCGGTTTTAGGCAAAAATAGGTCAAAAAGTGCAAATACCGAGTTTTTTGAAAAACTCGGTATTTTTTCAAAAAGCTCGGTATTTGCACTTTTTTAGGCAAAACCGAACCTTCCTCTAGGTCCTTGCACCGGACCAAATAAAAGTTCCTCACTCACGAAGAGGTCTCACATCCGCAAACGAAGACCGTGCCCTGTCAGCATCCTAATCCGCCGCTAAGCCTCCACTTGAGAACTCGAGAAAAATAAAAGGCAGAGCGGACTACGGAGAGGAATTGGGTCTCCTCAAATAAAATTTTTAATCTGTCAGAAAGCTTCAGGGCCATCTCAGCCGGTGGTACCGGCTGAGAACGATTCTCCACAACTCGATCCAAATGGATCAGAACCGTTAATCATGCTCTAGCCCAGAAGCCACTTCTTATCAAACAGAGTTAGTTGCTTCCCTCTTTAATCGTTAAAGATGCAGCTGTACGAGCTTATAGAACAGATCATGTTCAAGTAAGGTTTTTGAACTACGGCAATTTGCACGCATGGATATCAATGGATCTAACGTGACGGTCATGAACAATAGAAGCCAATATTTTATTTGAAAATTCATGTGGAGCCTACTCGAGCAAATATTACATGGTTTTCATGAGCTGAGAAATGGAGAAGACAAGTAGGCAATTTCTAAACATTTCTGAATTAATCTATAATAAGTTTATTCTTTTAACCGAAAGGCCTGCAGCGCGCTGTTGTTTTATATTTCCTAATTTATTTAGTTAGTTATAAATTATTAAATTCTTTCTCAAGGAGGGTTCCCTAGATAACAAGAATATTATCTGTTTTAGATTTTTTTTTCGGTACTTATATAACCTTTTTCTTTTTCTCTTCAGATCTTTTGTTTAAAAAAAAATTACTTTTGACTGCATCATTTTTGCTGCCGTGAGATTCTTCCTCTGACAATCAAAGAATTTTTTATTTTTTTTGGGAGAAATGGGCCTTAGCCAACTGACAATTAAAGAGAAATTCTATGTTTCCACTCCCACAATTTAAAAAAAAAAAAAAAAAAATCTGTTGACACTCCAACAGAGGAACATTTTTATTTGGTCCGGTCACAGGACGTAGCTTTACATTCGGCCGCCAGTAGAATAGCGTCATGAGTTTTCATTATTTACCGTGCCCCCGACAACCCGACCCGGAACGGACCCAAGATTGCTCAGTATTGCTAGGTATTGGTCAATTTTGCTCGGCAATAACCAATACCGAGCAAATACCTAGCAATACCGAGCAAATCCCTAGCAATACCGAGCAAATACCGAGTTGTACAGAGTTGTACCGAGTTGTAGAAAAACTCGGTATAACTCGGTATTTGCATGATATTGGTCTTCACAGAGCGGTATTTCTCGTTTTTGCAAAGCAATACCTAGAAATACTGAGCAAATACCGAGCAATACCGAGAAAATCGCGAACATAGCATTCCCGGGTTCCGGTCCGGGTCAAGTCGTCGGGCCGCGCGGTAAAGAGTAAGAGTACGTGGCGACATGTTATTGGCGGTCGAACATAGCTCTACGTCCGGTCAGAGGACGTAATAATTGTTATAGTACAATGTGATTGTTTATTACACCCAATGCTTTTGTATGAAGATATATCAAAAAATTTTTAGGTCTAAGAGTGGTTGAAAAAAGCATGTTAGGGATAGAAGAAATGGAAAACAAAATATATGGTAGGTTTTTTGTTTTTTTGTACATTCAAACTATAAGAGAATAAAGACAAAACAATTACTTAGACTTATTTAGTTATACACGTTGCTACTTTGTATTGGTGTATGCAACAACTCTTATTATCCAGTAGTCTATAAATAGCATGTACTCTAGGTGTTTTGTTTAATCCGGTTAATACATTACATTGCTCTTTTCTTTCTTCTTTTCCCTGTCTGGTTCTGTTCTTGTTCTTGTCATGAGTGATACAATGGAAATCTTGACTTCTTCATGGTATCAGAATGGGGAGAAGAAGTGTTCGACCATGACCACCTCATCTTCTTCTCAACTCGGCGACAATCCGGAACAGGTAACTCAAGAAGAGGTTACCATTCCATCGTCGCAAACCTCAAGAATATAGTTTCCATCCCTCTATCAGCCGACAACTATCATCTATGGCGATCTCAAATCATCAAGCTGTTAAGAGCGAACAAGTTTGAGAAATTCCTTGACTCCACGCTTCCCGCATCGCCGCGGTTCTTGATTCAAACCGATGGTTCAAGCACCCTCAATTCTCTCTATGATCAATGGCTGTTGACCGACCAAAATTTTTAGCAGCAGCCATTTGCTCCATGATTTCCTCATATATTCTTCCATATCTTGTTAATCTTGACTCCACCTCTGCCATTTGGATCACGCTTGAACACCGATTTCAATCTTCAAACCATTCAAAACTAATCAAGTTAAAGAACGATCTTCATAACATCTCTATGAAGATTTCCATGACCCAATATCTTATTGATATCAAATCCCTTGTTGATCAAATCGTCGCTGCCGGATCAACTGTGGATACGGAGGATATTATTATCTACATATTAACCGGTTTACCTCCATCATATCAAACCTTCAAAACCGCGATTCGAACCATGCTTATGCCGATAAGCCTCGATCAATTATATCCTCTTCTTCTCAGTAAAGAGGTAAACATTGCTGTAGAAGCCACTTGCAATCAGGAAAAGCCCGATCCAAATCTTGCTCTGTATACTCAACGTGGTCTTGGTAGACGATCTCGTGGGCGGAACTACTCTCACGGCACATCAACTTCGCGCACCTCCTCCGAACCTCAAATGATCTCTCAGATTTGCCACAAAAAGGGTCACTCAGTCTCATCCTGCTGGCATCAACTTAATCTTACATAATAACTCTTTAAACTTAAGAGACAATGCAATCAGATTACATGATCAGTGATAAGATGGGTGTTATTTTGTTTTTATTTTTTATTTGGTGTGTGTGCGAGGGGCGGGGGCTTATTGAGTTTTGAGCTTAAGCTCGAGCTCGAGTGGAATTTTGAGCTCGATGGATAATTGAGCATCCAACTAATGCTCGACTCGATTACTCTCGCCAGCAGGCTTGGACGCAAAATCATTAGGGTCGTGAAGTGGTTGTGAGACCTCGTTCCTTTGCTGTAGCTGCTGGGAAAAGTGATTTTTCCCCAGGATCGGCCGGGACGATGGTTAGATAGTCCAGGCCGATCAGTGCATTGAAAACAGTTGGTTTCTGGAATGTTTCCTGGAGTGATTTCTGGACCGAATCGTCCGGGACGATAGTGAGATCGTCCAGGCCGATCTGCACTGTTCAAAATATCGTCCTGAACATAGTTCTGGGAGTCGTCCAGGACGATTGATTTTGGTCTGATCGTCCCGGGACGATTTGGCGATCGGCCGGGCCGATCAGACTAAGGATATATGAAAATGAGCTCGTTTTGAGGAGAGAGAAAACATTTTATAAAATCAGATATTTTGAGGAGAGAGAAAGAGCGGAAAAGCAAAGGAAGAAGTCCGATTTCGGGGCCCGCAGAGCGATTTTCGTCGTTCGTTGCTGTTGGATATTTTGTTTGTCTCACTGTAAGGACTCCGAACCCTATTTCTGTTTTCAAAGATGTTGAGTTTTGACCGAGTTGTGATCTGTTTTGTGTTTTCGTAGTCGAATTTTCGACGTGATTTTGATTTGACACAACTTTCACCGCACAACTTTTGGTATGTTATAGATATGATTATTGTACACGATCTGACTATATTCTGCGACAATTTTACCAGTCGGAATTGATTCTACGTGATTTTAATCGAATAGAAAATAATCAGGACATGATTTGATTTGGTTTCTATAGAATAATAGTCTTGTATTGATGTCATAGATATTCTTCTGTAATTTGGAGAGATTTGGAATTTGTGCCTTTTTGCAGGATTTTTGTGTAAATTTGACCGACTGCCGTTACTCTGCCCGATTTTCGTACGATTACTGATTTTCCCGGAATTGATAGATTGAATTGATATGTGCACGACCATTGATATGATCGTTCTAGATTTCTTTAATATTGCTTATTGCATTGATTATTGCATTGACTATTGATTGACTTGATTGATTCTGAAAGACAAGTGGAAACCTAGTTGAACGTTGGTTATAGAAACCAACGTATGGATATCTACAACAGCAATATGGATTTCTACAACAGCACTATTGATAATAGCCAGTTAATCTGGTTGATTTCTACAACAGCACTATTGATAATAGCCAGTTAACCTGGTTGATTTCTACAACAGCACTATTGATAATGACTAGTGTTTGTGCTTGTCGAGTAAGACCATGGTATGAAATTGCATGTATATGATATTGCATCGCATAGATTTCCCGATCTGCATTGATTTATTGATTTCCGATTGATTTGATCGACTTGATAGTATAGACTGGATTTGATTTATCGTAGGATAGATTTCTTTATGGAATTGATTGTATTGATTTTTGTATTGCATTGACTCATTGATCATGTGCGATTGATTGATTTGACTTGATTCGATTAACCTGCATATTGTTTTCAATGTCGTGCTTTGATTTCAGTTGTAGGCTTTGGTGACCTGCTGGGCTTTGTAAGCTCATTATATGTGGTTAATAATTTCAAGTGCAGGGCCTCCAGCTTGAAGATCTTTCTGCCGAGTTCTGTGGTTTTTTTCTTTTGTAGCCTGTACGGCTAGTGTAGATTTCTCTTTTGACTGTACTGTGACTGTTGTACTATATGTGAATTATAGTATCCGCTGCTGTTTCTTTTCTGTAATGTAATTATCTCTGGCTCTGGATATAGATATGTATGTATGGATTGATATGAACAACAGATGAGGAAACCGATAGAAAGAAAAGAAAAAAAAAACAAAAAAGGAGGCAATAGAACGATCAGATGAATCCTTTCGCTACACGGATCTTGGGGTCGTTACAGTGGTCTCACGCAAAATCGCAGGCGGGCTCATAAGTGAAATCGAAGCTCGAACGTAGGACGCATGTCGGAAGCAGATATGAAATAAAGCTTAAACCATGGAATCAAGCCGCTCGACGAGCTCGTTTCAGTGGCACAAGCCGAGCTCATTTCAGTGGCACAAGCCAAGCTTGTGGCACAAGCCAAGCTCGTGGTACAAGCCGAGCTCGAACTTGCCTTATGAGCTCAACTCGAGTTTGAGCTAGGGATTTGGCTGAAATTATTTTGTTGAATCTATAAAAATATAAAGAGAAATGTAATGAGAGAGAATGATATCTCAATGCAAGTGAAACGAACCGAGCCGAGCTTAGCGAGTTTTGAGCTCAAACTCGAGCAAAATTTCGAGCTCGTTGGATTATCGAGCTCGAGTTCGATCCAGTTAATGCTCGGCTTGATTACTCGCTTGCACGCTAGGATTGTGAAGTGGTCACACGAATCGCAGGTGGGCTCAGAAGCTAAATCGAAGCTCAGACACAGGATGTTGGGCGGAAGTGGACACGAAATCGAGCTCGAACCGCGGAATCAAGCCGCTTGACGAACTTGTTTCAGTGGCACGAGCCGAGCTCAAGCTCACCTTCTGAGCTCGACTTGAGTTTGAGCTCAGGATTTGGCTCTCAAGTCGAGCTCGAGTCAGGCCCGACTCAAGCTCCGCTTGACTCATTTGCACCCTAGTCTCAATCATATATATTATTTCTCTTTTTTTATTAGTTTACAACCATAATTATTATGTGTAATACTTGCTGAATGCTCGCTTGAAGAAGAAATAAGGAGGTAGGAAGCATTGCTTTATTTCTCTCTTAGGGTCTCGTTTGTATTGAGATTTTCAAATGATCGACCTTTCTCAAAACGGAAGCAATAATGGTGCGGGACACTACTTTGCCATTAGTAGCATACAATTTCTTGTTTTGTTCATAGTATTTGTTTTGTGTGACAATTTAGTGCATAATATTTTTATCTGCTTTATTTTCAGGTCTTATTCTATTTCTTCTTTTAATAAAAATAGTTCTTAACACTTATGATGTTGGATGATGACAATGTTACTTAAAATAATTAATAATCTCTCTTGCATGATTTTCTTTCTCACCTTGCCTCCCAAGTATGTATTTGGTACTCTATCAGCCATGTGTTGAACCAATGTTTAAAACTCATTTAATTCTTAAAAAAAGCTGACGTTATTGGCAATAACTTAGAAACCATCTATATTGTCATCACTGACAGGGTTTTTATTTGAGTCATCGACATAACAAATTGGTCTCTTTTCTGCCTCATCAAATGGAGTTTAATGTCTCTAAATATATTTCTTCTTCATTTATTTTAATTATCTTTCACTTTCATAAATATTTTTCATCAACATAAAGAAGAGAATAATACTCCAAAAATTTCAGAGGAGTAAGTGGTGGTGGTGGTGTGTGGTTTTCAAGTGATTATAAGTTGTGGCTACGATGCTGGTGGATATGGCGAAGGTGTTGGGCTGGAGGTCGAGGCGGTTGAGAGTAAGTTGATCGGGCTTAGGGGTGCATGAAAGCATGATTTGTTCGAGGCTTTAGTTTAGGATTTAGTCAAGTTTTAATATATATATATATATATATATATATATATATCGAATGAAGCATATGCTTCATGATAGTAAGGTGAGGCGCGCCTCAAGGTGGGCCTCAGCTAAGCTAAGGCGCAAGCCTCATAAAAAAGGGTTGATGTGTAAGCCTCGAGTCATTTTTCACTAGAATTGTGCTGAGTTGGGCCTCAAAGCAATTCTCATATTGCGCAATTTTAAGCAATGTGTTGAACTATTAGATAATTGAAGGGTCGAGGGGCTATTGGAGTAACAAAAAGGCTGGATGAGTGTAGTTTGTTTCCCGTCATAAGAATACAAAATGATAGGAATATTACTTTTATTATAAAGAAAGATTGTTTTTAGAGGTAAATATCAATTTATCTTAGTTATATGTCCTTGGATAAGAAGATCAAAATGTTAGTATTATATATTACGTTTAATATTTTAAATTGGATTTATGTTTCGTATGGGATGACTTTCTTATTGTTTTGAATGTTTTTATAAAGAGGAATTTTTTTTAAAGTTATTGTAAAAAATAAGTTCATAATACAAACTAAAAAAAAAGTGAAAATAATGATCAAATAAAAAATTATGATTCTGATTTAAAAAGCAAAATAGAAGAAGCCTTAAATTTGACTTTCAACATTATTTTACCATTATGAATAGGAGAAAGGAAAAAAAAGTAGTTAGGTTATTGCTTTAGCAAGTTATTGTTGAGAGAAAATAAAAAGGTGCAAACTACTATGTGATAAGCCATGCATGTGAGGTGCCTTTGAGATGCATCTCTAAAGGGATTTTGTTTATGGTTTTAATCTCTTCATTTATTGTTTCACTTGTATGATGTTTTATACTCTTATAATATTAGAGAAATGTTTTTTTTTTTTAAGTTTTGAAATTTATCTTAGGGATAATTAAGATATAATTTAGATTTCATTTGAGATAATTTTTTTACTGTTTCTTAAAATAATTTTTAATACAAAAAATTTTTAAATTAAATATTATTGTACTAAAAATCTTTTTTAAAAATTAATAAGAATTCTGTCCCAAATAAAATCTTAGTGATTTTGAGTTTGTTGAAAAGTGCTTATTTTAATGTTGTATTTGTTGATACTATATAGCAAGGCCTTTTTATGCAGGATTGATTCGTCTGCTCATCGGCCAAGTTATAATGGGGGTCTGGAGGCATGATCCCCATTTTCGGAAACGGAATTGTTTAAGAACATCAGCAATTTTTAGCTTTCAGACAAGAAAAAATAAAAAATAAAACCCCAGAATGGATAGCAGGCTAGCAGCTAAAGGCAAAAGCCTAATATCTTCCTTTATGAATCCTTCCCTGAAGTCGATCTCCTTCTCCGGCAATGCTCCCCTTCAGGGGCGGATCCAGCTTCTATTTTTAGGGTGGGCAAAAAAAAAATTTTTTTTGAGAGATGGGCAAATATGCTTAGGATTGATAAAAGTAGGACAAAAAATTTTTTTTAAGGGGGGCAAAATGCCCAAAATACCCAAAATATTTTAAAATCTCCCCTCTAAATATTTAATTTTTTTTTTTGAGGGTGGGCATTTGCCCACCCTAAGCTATGGGTGGATCCGCCCATGCTCCCCATGACAGGCCGTCGCGAGTTCCATTCTGGCGCTCTCTTCCTATCTTGTCTTGAGGCCTGTTTGGGGGCGAATTATTATGTCCTGTCACCGGACCGTCCGGACACAAATCCAGACACGCCATGTCACCCGGATACACTTGGTCCCGGGTGTATCTGGGTGACGAGGTGCGTTTGGATTGTTGTCCGGACGAATCCGGGCACCGGACGTAATAATTTTCCTTGTTTGGGGCGGCTTTGTGTTTTCTTTGTTTTTAAAATTGTGATTATACTTTCATAGTCTAGCAATAAAGGTCATGAGATCATAGTAAGACAATTATGGTATGGAAATTGTAGTCAATCAATCATGATCAAGATATCATAGTCAACAACAACATCAAGCCTTTATCCTACTATATGGGGTTGGGTACATGAATCATTTTTCTCCATTATGTCATGTTAAGAGTCATATTTTTATTTAAATCTAATAAAAATGATTATTTCTAATATTTTATAACTAAGTCTTTTTTAGGTCAACCACTACATTTTTTAACATAGTCCAAATCTAATATATTTACTCTCCTAATCGGATCGTAGTTGAGTGGCAATAACCGGGAGAATGTAGTTAGCGAAGGAAAGTCAAGAGATGATAATTGGGAGGTCGAAGACCGATGATGGTAATTGTTGGCGTAGTGAGGTGATAGTCATTGGTGACGACGACTAGAGAATGCAAGTGAGTTCTCTTTAGTTCAAGAAGTATTTATTCAACATCTAAGTATCCTAAAGATGTCACAATTGAGTTATCTTCAGCTCCTCGAATTTGTCTTGTCGAGCTGCTCGATTCGACTATAAACTTTTCTAATTTAGAGATCATTTGGTCATCCAATTAATGTTTGATGTTTTCTGTCATACTTCAAATGTTTGATTTGAGCTCATTTAGGTGAGGATTGGGTGACCTTTGGTACCGTTCGGTTGGTCTCATTGAGACTTTCAATTCGATTACAACCTTGCTAAAAATGGAGTTCATATGATTTCAAATTTAATTCCTGAAGTTTCCAATTTCAATATTGCCTCAAGATTCATATCAAATCGTGTGAATTTTTTATACATTTATCAAAGCTATTAAATTTTTTTGGAATGACTGTTATTAATTTTGTTTTCTTCTTGTGATTAAAATTTATATTATATTAAATTTGAACAAGAACAACATCAAGCCTTTATCTCACATTCCACTATGTATGGTCGAATTCTTTCTCTCCATTGTGTTTTATTAAAAGTCAAATTCTCATATAAATCTAAAAGAGAAAGATCATGTTTAATATTTTCTAACCAAATATTTTTAGGTCTGCCTCTACCTTTCTTAACATAAGTCCAATCTAATACTTCTACAGTTCTACTTTCCTAACCGGGTCATCAGAAGGGTGCCGTTTTATGTGACTAAACCATCTAAGGCGACTCTCTCTAATCTTATATGCTACTGGAGCTACTCCAACCTTTTCACGTATATGCTCATTTCGTATCTTATCTCTAAGGGTAAAGCCATTCATCCACCTGAGCACCCTCATCTCTGCCACACATAACTTAGTATCATGCTTCTCTTTTAATGGTCAACATTCAACACCATAAAACATTGCAGACCTCAATATCATCTTATAGAATTTTTCCTTAAGTTTAAGGGATACTTTTTTATCACACAACAAGCCCGATGCATTCCTCCACTTCAACCATCCAACTTAAATTCTGCTAATAATGTCCCCATCTATTTCACCATCACTCTGAACAATAGATCCAAGATATCTAAAACGTGCACCTTTATTAATGACTTGATCGCCTAAAGTCACAATCCCCTCACTAGGTCTATTACTATTAAAATTACACTCTATATATTCCGTTTTAGATCTACTCAAGCAAAAACCTTTAGACTCTAAAGTTGACCTCCATAATTCAAATTTAATTTTGAAATAATTTAATAATTTTGATGATCATCATTATTGGGATGTGTAAACCAATTTTTTTCACGCTTTTTAACTTGTCAAATGTAAAAAAAGCTTATGGGCCTCTTTGCTTACCCTTAGTGGGAGAAATTTCGTGAAATATTGATGAGTATCAATTACTATAGGAAAGATTAATCTAAAATTCAGAGTAATATTTAAGGGCGATGTTCAGCGGGACCTCAACATGCCTCCACTCATACGTAAGAAGAAAATCACCCTTTCACGCACATTAATAAAAATACATTATTTGGCACGACTAGAAGATATTTTATTATTTTTTTAGCAAAATAAGAATTTATTTTTTTAAGCTTGTGGGTTCCATGCCTCTTAATGATCCGATCCTCGCAAGCTCAGGCTGTCGAATTTCTTGACCCCTGCCCTAAAAAAAAGATATTTATGTGTACAGTATTTTTAAAAATTTATTTTAAAATAATTAAAAAAAATAAAATTTGAATAATTGAATATTTTAAGCTTTTATAAAGCAACTAAACTAGAATAATAAGTCTTTTATAATATTTTAGTCAAGTTGTTAAAATGGATTGACAGGTTTGATTTGAAATTCACCCAACCTAAGTCCAAACAATCTGAATCCAAACAGTGCATAAACAGGTCAAACATATCAATTCAAACCCGACTCACTTATTAACTATATTTATCATATTTGATAAAAAAAATTAGAAGATTATACATACAAGTAAAGAAATTAAAAAAAAAAAAGACATTTTCAATTAAAAACATGTTGCAGGTCGATCCGAACTCAATTCATTTATTAAACATGTTACCCAATAACAATTTAGATTTTATTTTAAAATGACAATACAAAATGATCATTACATAATTTAAGCATTATAAAATATTAAAAAAAAAAAACTCATACATATAGTTAATCAATGCATCTTCAATGATACCTCGGTAAGAAATTTGACATTAATAAGTTATAGGGGGTTTTACATACATACCATTTTATTTCATGCTATTTATATATCTAACACCTAAAACATTAATATTACATGACTACCACCTATAGGATAAATTTAGGTGCATGGAGTGAAATATTAAAATTTATAGGATGGTATGAAGGTAGAAATGAATTATATGAGTGATATATTTGATATTAAAATTATATATGGGTGATAGATATGTAATATTAATGTTTTGGATGTTGGATATGTAAATATAATAATTTAAGATATTTTTAAATTCTACTTGAAAAGCCGTAAAAATACCGGACTTTATATTTAGTTGGTAAATATTTATTTTGTAAGGCACACTGGGAACATTGGGAACACCCATAGCCATTTAATACAGAGCTTTAACTCTTACTATCTTTTCGCTCGCACCTTGAACGGCCGCTTTTAAAGTACTTCGTCTGAGGCTGGACCATTGAATACATTTTTTATAATTTATTAATATTTGATAAATTTTGTATGAATAGAAACTCCAAAACCTCGCGGAGCCCATTTTACTGTTATGAGGAACCCATTGGAGGATTTTCTGCTTTGGTGAAGTATGAACTTCTCAACATTTCTTAACTAATCTAGAATTTATTTAAAAATGTTGACTCTTCACCATTTATTAAAAAAAAAATGCATTGTATGTGTCTACTGAAAATTTACTAAATTACATTAAAATTCTGACGCAAGACTTTAAATATCGCTTATCATGCAAAGATCGGGATGGGACAAGTTATATTAAGATTGAACTTATCAAGTTGAAGAAATTATTATGTGCAGAGGCTGAACGTAGCTCTACATTAAGAGGCGAATCAGGTGCAGTCATGCCAGCGATATTGAGCCACGGTGCAGAGCCGCAATACCGAGAAGTACCGAGATGATGTACACATTGAGGGAATGACATGGCGTATTATGATTGGTCTCCGAACGACATTCGGCGTAATAATTAATCATCAAATTGAAGCCAAAATTGGGCCATATGGATTAAACTATGGCAGATTTTGTATGATCATCAATTTGATCATGCATTATGATTGGATTTGATCATGCATGATCATCAATTTAGGGGCTTCCTTTGGAATTATTTTTTACCATTATTTCTTGGATACTTTGAAGAAAATTTTAATAGAGTTATTTAAAAAAAAAAAACTCTCTCAAATGAATCCTTCATTGTAGCACACCAAAATTAAAAATTAACATCTTAATTTCACTTACATTTTCTTTAAACCATTCTAACACATGAATATTAGTAATGAAAAAAATTTTAATAAGATAAAACTCTTAATTTATTTTCTAGAGTTTTCATATAAAAATAAAGCAAACTTCTTCAAACATAATTTTTTATTATATGTAAGATATCATTCATAATTAAGAAAAATAAAAATTTAGATAAAAATTTACTACGTGCAATAATATTCAAGTCATAAATTTAGACAGTTTTAAAATATTGTTTGAAAATTTATTCGATAAATCCATATTTTTAATGTTCTTGATCAAAATTCCAAAAAATATATATATCTTAACCTAAAAAAAAACACAACCTTCTTGGCTATCGTTCCCTGTAGTCTCCGTCTATAAATAATACACCCCTTCACGTGGCTCCGCTGCTCCGGGTGCAAACCTCAACGCCTGTGTTTTTAAGTTTTTCGAAATTTAATAATCAAATATAATTTCAAATAATCAGACAGCTACTTCTCCTTTCTCTCTGAGCACCCTACCCCTCTCCACGAGCTCATCCCCTCCTCTCCAAGCCCTGAACAGTGGCCTGGCCTGACTCTTTCACTTCCATTACTGTCATTTCTCTTTCTCCCCCGTCCTTTCACTCTCTCCCTTCTCTCTTTCTTTCTCAGGAGTCGAGGCGCGATGGGAGAGAAAGTGGGAAGAGGCGGAGGAGCGGTAATGGCGGACGAACTGGGCGAAGGAATGCAGTGCAGTGACCATCCTTACCGCAACAACCCCGGCGGAATCTGCGCCTTTTGCCTTCAGGAGAAGCTGGGCAAGCTCGTCTCCTCTTCCAAATTCTCCGACCCCTTCTTCTCCATTCCTCCACCTCCCTCCTCTTCCTCCTCTCCCCCTTCCTTCCCCTCCTCTGATCTTCCGGCTCTTCCCTCATCCAACCGCATGTCCTTCCTCTCCTCCAAACACCGCCGTCGTAAAACGAAAACTCACTCCCCCACTAACGCTGCGGCCGCGGATCGAAACGCCGAATCGGCTACACTCAATCGAAGCAAATCGGTCGTTCCGCGACCCCGTGGGGAGATTGCTGATGCATCAGACAGTCCTCGGAAGAAGAGCTTCTGGTCATTCCTCACCCTCACCTACTCTTCATCCACTTCTTCCGCCCCAATCCCGACCTCCTTCATCTCCAAGCGCAGATCCACCTCGTCAGCCTCTTCCTCGTCCGCCGTCGCCGGCAACTGTGTATCAGAAATTCCGAAGGTCGCTAAGGATGACGAAGTCTCCGCCGGAAACGATGATGCCAGCCCAAGTGGAAGCCAGGCTTCGTCCTCGTTCGGGCGTAAGGTGGCCAGATCCAGATCGGTGGGGTGCGGGAGCCGAAGCTTTTCCGGCGATTTTCTCGAGCGGATCTCCAATGGATTCGGCGACTGCACTCTCCGGCGGGTGGAATCTCACCGAGAATCTAAGCAAAAGGTCTCCATCCATCGAGGAGACCGCCACGAAAACGACGACGACGAGCAACGTATCAAGGAGCGAATCAAGTGCGGCGGCATCTTCGTTGGTCTCGGCATGACCACCTACTGGCTTTCCGCCACAGCGGCAGCGGATGCGTGCGGTGACACCGTCCCCTTACCTGCGGCGCGGCGTGCCAGCGCACCTCATGGCAGGAACAAGAGCTGGGGCTGGGCCTTTGCAAGCCCGATGAGGGCGTTTAGGCCTGGAGGCGGAGGAGGAGGCGGTCATACCACCATCATCGCCACCGGTGGTGACACCGCCGGCGGCAACCGAATCCATCGATGTTAGTTTTCAGATAGCAGTAGCAGTAGCAGTAGCAGCAGCATTTTCCCCGCCCCGCCCTTACCTTTCCACTTCCGTTCGCTTTTATTTTTACGTTTTTTAACTTTTTCTTCTTACAGGCTACACTTTTACGAACACTCCATCTTTCCTTTCTTCACTGCTTATGCTGTCTACTGGGCAGCGTAGCATTTATCAATTCATTGTAAGGACTATCAGTGGTAAATTTGTAATTTTTATATTACTACGTTTCTCATTTCAAGCCAATTTTATATTTTTATTATTTATATCAGCACAATCTGCAAATAAGCTCTTTGATTTTTTTCGTCTTTTTAATTTTGAAGATGATCAATTGATCATGATAAAAAGGTGATCGTGACCTCTGATACGTGAAGCGGGTGCGGCGGGACCTGCAGGGTCATGAAATAAAAGAAAAGATTGGTTTGTTGAGAAATTTTGGATCATTTATTTTTATTTAATCTTGTTTAAATCTTATAATTATTTCATTTATATGAAGAGTATATATTGTATGATTAATTGATTAAAATTTTGTAATATTTTATTTGTTCAAATAAATTTGATGGCCAAACTTGTATAGAGATGCTTTTGCACGTGGTTCATGTAGGTGGAAAATTTATAGGCCCAATCATTAGGAATTGGTTTGGGAAGGCGGTGATTATAAAATTATCGGCAAGAAAATAACTTATCTGAATTTAGTTATAGAAAATAAAATTGTATTATAAAAATTTATAGAGAGCAAAGAAAAAATAGTAGTGAATAAAAATTATGATTGTGTTTTAAAAAATGAAGCATTAAGAAAGCTGCTTCAAACAAAGTCTTATTTTTAACTATTGGCGCAATGACAGCTAATCACATTAGTTTCATGGATTTCGATCATTACTAATTTATCATAATTGTTGAGAGCTAAATATATGTGGTGGCAGAGTTGGAAATTTTTTATCTCACCGTTGTACGGATATCCAGTACACAAACAAAAGAAAAATGAAGTACCAAAAATTTTATGATGAAAAATCTAAAAAAGGGGAAAAATCACGGTGCATCGCTTAGTTGAAATGATTTCATTAGATTACAAATAACTGTCTCGTCCATGAAATGAGGACGATCAGATTATAATAATCAACTGTCGGATTGAAATCCAGTTAAGAGCGGGGATAGGAAATCCAGCGATGTTTAGTGGTCCAGCGGAAGTTCGGCGTCAATTGGCAGTCGGGCAGAAGTCGTATGTCGATCGACAACCAGGTGGAAGTCCGGCGGTGGTAGAGGAGGAGATTGCTGGAAAGATAACTCTCTTTCTTTGATTTTTGTTTGGGTCCGGGACCTACATGCGAAATGAGGGGTCTGTTTATAGTTTCTGAGAGTGGCATAACCAGTAAATATGAGGAAATTCAACGGTAAATTGGTAGTGATTTGAATGGACGGACGCTGTTGAATCATTAGATTATGGACTGTTTATTGGTCATTTGAATTTCTTAATGATATCAGAATTTGGCGATCTTGGGCTCGTTGGATTTGTCTCGTCGAGTCGCTTGATTTTACTATAAGCATGTCATGTTTAGAAACCGTTTGGTAATCCAAATTATCGTTTGAACCTTCCAAATGTGCTTCGGGTTATTGATATGGACCTACTTGAGCTCGAATTGGGCCAAATTTGGTGTCGTTGGGTTCATGTTTTCGAGACGTTCAATTCCACTATAAGTTTGTTGAAATCGGAATTCAGATGGTCCCGGATTTAATTTTTGAAGTTTCTAATTTGATTTTATCTCGAGATTCGTGCCTAATCAAGATAGTTTTTTTTTGATATATCAATAATAATTAAGAATAAAAATTCCCAAATTATAACCATCGAATACATATTGCATAATTTTATTAAATTCTACTATTTATTATTATTATTTCATTTAAAGTTGATTATATGGTTATTATTTGAGAATTTGTTCTACTTCATCATAATGGGAGATGATCCAAATTTATTCATATGTTAACTATTCACTAAGTGTAATTTTTATGGTACATATTTTATGTCCAAGAAAAATCGTTCATCAATCATGAATCTTGAGGTAATATTTAAATTAACTATTACCGCATATGCAGAATTACTCGAATAATAACATATTACAAGTTACACAATAAAAATTTCTAAGATATCATGAAATCCTAAATTTCATGAAGTTTGCTCAATTTAAATAAAAATGGCTTGCACAGAAAGAAAAAGATAAACTTTGCCTAGCTTGAGGCTCATAATTTTCTCAATTATCAGATGGATGAAAAAATCCAATGGGCCCTCGAAATAGATTCTCTCTTACAAAAATTTCTTTTTTTGCTCAATTCTTTCTCTAGCAATTCATGGGTTTGAAATTAAGATAAAAACAAAAAACAAAAAAACAAAATGAGATATATATATCAGTGTATTTTGATATTTATAATATTTTTTATTAATAAAAATAAGTATAAAATAATAAATATTTATTTTTTTAAATATTTGAATATAAAAGTAAAATAAATTCATTTATAACTATGTTTTATCGCTCTAAGAATTATAATAAATATCTAATAAATTGAACTGCACGTTTAGAATGCTCTTGTAAAATTGATTTGCAAAATAGATACTACTTAATTCTTATGTCAATTTTTCAAGGAGTTTTATTTGATTAAGTAAATTTCTAAAAATATTATGATTATTTAATTCTGTTTTCTCTTAAAAAAATATACTAATTTTTAGTAGTAATAGACCTAGTGAGAGGATTGTGACTTTGGGCGATCAAGTCATTAATAAGAGTACACATTTTAGATATTTTGGATCTATTGTTCAGAGTGATGGTGAAATAGATGGGGATATTATCAGCAGAATTCAGGTTGGATGGTTGAAGTTGATGAATGCATCGGGCTTGTTATGTGATAGAAATGTACCCATCAAACTTAAGGAAAAATTCTATAAGACGGTAATGAGGCCGGCAATGTTTTATGGTGCCGAATGTTGGCCATTAAAAGAGAAGCATAATACTAAATTAAGTGTGGCAGAGATGAGCATGCTCAGGTGGATGAGTGGCTTTACCCTTAGAGATAAGATACGAAATGAGCATATACGTGAAAAGGTTGGAGTAGCTCCAGTAGAAGATAAGATTAGAGAGAGTCGCCTTAGATGGTTTGGTCACATAAAACGGCGGCCTTCCGATGACTCGGTTAGGAGAGTAGAGGTATTAGATTTGACTTATGTTAAGAAAGGTAGGGGTAGACCTAAAAAGACTTGGTTAGAAAATATTAGGAATGACCTTTCTTTATTAGATTTAAACGAGAATTTGACTTTTAATATGACACAATGAGAAAAAGAAAAAGGATTCATGTAGCCGACCCCACGTAGTGGGATAAAGGCTTGATGTTGTTGTTGTTGTACTCAAACACATAAATTTATAAAGAATTATTTTTTATTAAAAAGTTTTGAAAAATAATAAAATGTTATTATTGAATAAAATTACACCAACTGTCAAGGTAATAACACCCTAAAATAATTTGGTCAAATAGACCCGCAATGAATCCACTAAATAATTATTGGCATAATTCTAAGTTAAGTTTCAAATTTTATTATATATTCAATACGTGCGAGCTTCGCACGTGTGATCTTTGCAATAATAGATAAGCTTCTTATTACGCATTAGAAAATTTCCAGTAATATAATGTGTATTTAATATCTTAATTTTTATAAAGACTGAGCACATGCAGGTACAGAGTGTAAGAGATTATATAATTTTATACAAAAAATCCAAAAAGAAAAAAAAATCACAGCATCTTATTCAATTGAAATGATCCACTTCATAATCGTTGATGCGTCACCAAAAAATATTTTTGATCATATACGAATCTTGAGACGTATTCAAGATGGAACTTTCAAAATTAATTTTGGAATAATATGAATTTCAATTTCAGTAAACTTATTGTTAAACTGAATGTCTCAAAGAGACAAACATAACAGCACCAAAATCGGTCCAACAGGAGCCTAAATGGGTTCAAATCGAAGGTCCGAATCACATTTGGAAGGTTCAAAGCATTATTTGGATGACCAGATATGACATGATTATAGTCAAATCAAGGGGCTCGACAAGATGCATCCAACAAGCCCAGGTTTGCTGAATTCTGACATCGTTAAAGCACTTAAAAAGTTGAAAAATGCTCTATAATTAGGGGAATCAATACGGGCCATCCGATTGAACACTCCGACACTGCCCTGAATCTTCTCTATATTTATAGGATGTGCCACTCATGAAAATATAAAAAAAGACATTCACTCTCTACATAAGGGAGATCTTTGGCTAGAGATTGGAGAGAGCTCTGAAGCCTCTGTAGCTCCAGCACCACCACCCGGCCGCCAACCACCGCCAGACCTCCACCCAGATGTCGACTACTGCCAGAGTTCAGCCAGACCGTTGTTGGACCACCTATCGGCCTCCAACCTCCACTAGACTTTTGCCTAGCCGCCGACCGCCACCTGACTTCCACTATGCCACCAATCGTTGCCGTACTTTAGCCCGACCTTCATCAGACTACCAGCAGGCCGGTGTCATACTTCCACCCGACCGCCCACAGCCACCGGACTTTAGCCCGACTATAGTCAGACCACTGCCTAATTGCCGACCGCCACCGTACTTACACCCAGCCACCGATCGCCGCCGAACTTCAGCCTAACCTCCGTCGAACCTCCGCTAGGACATTGATCGCCGCAAGACTTCTACCCGGCCGCTGGACTTCAACCCAACCATCGTCAAACCACCGCCTTGCCGTGACCGTTGTTGAACTTTAGGCCGACATTCATTGGACCACCGCCCGGCCGCCAACTGCCGCCTGACTTTTACTCGATCGCTAACCCCCTCCAGACTTCAACCTGACCGTCGTTGGATCACCACCGACCACCTCCGGACTTCCACCTAGCCGCCACTTCCGGCAGACCTTTGTCGGATCACTCATCGTTAGCTGAACTTTTGTACGGACGTCGTCAGACTCCTGCCCGACCTTCACCTAACCTTTGCCTAAATCTCCAAACTACTGTAATTTGATCGCCTCTAAGTCAAGGGATGGGTCAACCTTTGTACTTCACTCAAATTTAGTGGAATCTTTTCTCATGGGCGAGGCCGTAGTTTTTTCCCTCTTCAGGCTTTCCACATAAAAATATCTGGTGCTTTATTTCTCCCTTTCTGTTTATATGTTAGATATATATGCACAGTTAAGACGAAATTTTACTCACTCTACCACCACGAATATTCTCTCTCATAACAATTGTGATGCAAAAATTTGCTCCTCTCCCCAATTGAAGATGACATAATTATTGAAATGTATATTATAGATTATAGAAATTAATTGTATGTCCACATATGGACAATTGAAATCTAATAACGAGATAGGATGTTAGTAGTCAGGAGGTGATAGAGGTGATTGCTATGGTGGTTGTCGATGGTACAATAGCAACAACAACATCAACCCTTTATCCCACTACGTGGGGTCAGCTACGTGAATCCATTTTCTCCATTGTGTCATATTAAAAGGCAAATTCTCATTTAAATCTAATAAAGAAAGATCATTTCTAATATTTTATAACCAAATTTTTTATGTCTGCATTTACCTTTCTTAGTATAAGTCAAATCTAATACCTCTACTTTTCTAATCGAGTCATCGGACGGCCGCTGTTTTATGTGACCAAACCATCTAAGACGACTTTCTCTTATCTTATCTTCTACTGGAGCTACTCCAACCTTTTCACGTATATGCTCATTTTGTATCCTATCTCTAAGGGTAAAGCCACTCATCCACCTGAGCATCCTCATCTCTGTCACACTTAACTTAGTATTATGCTTCTCTTTTAATGGCCAACATTCGACACCATTAAGCATTGCATGCCTCACAATCATCTTATATAATTTTCCCTTAAGTTTGAGAGGTACTTTTTTTATCAAACAACAAGCTCGATCCATTCATCCACTTCAACCATCCAACTTGAATTCTACTAATAATATCCCCATCTATATCACCATCACTCTGAACAATAAATCCAAGATATCTAAAACGTGTACTCTTATTAATGACTTGATCACCCAAAGTCACAACCCCCTCACTAGGTCTATTATTATTAAAATTACACTCCATATATTCTATTTAGATCTACTCAAGCAAAAACCTTTAGACTATAAGGTTGACCTCCCTAATTCAAGTTTACCTTCAACTCCCTTTATAGTCTTATCAATAAGAAGAATATCATCAACAAAAAGCATACACCAAGGTACATCCTCTTGCAAATGTCTAGTGAGAACATCCATGACTAAAGCAAAAAGATACGGGCTTAAGGTTGATCCTTGATGTAACCCAACCGAAATAAGAAAATACTAGATCAAACCACCTTGTGTTTAAACACAAGTAATAGCTCTTGCATACATATCTTTAATGATTTGAATTTAAGCGTTATTAACTCTTTTTTTTTTCAAGAACTCTCGATAACACTTCTCTTGGAACTTTATCATATGCTTTTTCTAAATCAATAAATATCATATGTAGATCATCCTCATTTTCCCTATATTTCTCCATCAAACCTCTTAATAAATGTATGGCTTCCATAGTCAACCTACCCGGCATGAATCCAAATTGATTTTGAGAAATATTAGTATCACGCCGCAACCTGTGCTCCATAACTCGCTCCCATAGTTTTAAAGTATGACACATTAACTTAATTCCTCTATAATTCACACAATCTTGTGCATCACCTTTATTCTTAAAAATAGGAATTAATACACTCATTCTCCACTCATTTGACATCTTTTTAGTCTTCAAAATAGTATTAAAAAGTTTAGTAAGTCAAAACATTCCTTCATCTTCTAAGCATTTCCACACCTCTATTGGAGTATCATCATGTCGAATAGCTTTTCCACCATTCATTTTCTTTAAAGCCTCTCTAACTTCGGTTTTACTAATACGCCAATAAAAATAGAAATCTTTATTTTCATTTAGGGTGCTAATGTCACTATAATCAATCATATTTTCACATTCTTTATTAAAAAGTTTAGTAAAATATCTCATCCACATTTTGTTGAATATCATCTTATAAGAAAAGTACTATTTAATCTTCATCCTTACTACATTTCACTTGAACTAAACTCTCACTACTCTTATATCTTTGTTTGGCTAACTTATATATATATATATATTTCTCTCTTTAGTATCTAATATATTATATAAATTACTAAACTAGTAATCACCAAAAAATGCAATCTAGTTATTTTGGCTATCTTAGCTCCTTAACCTCTCTCATCTGAAAAATGAAGTCTTATTTATAATTTTTTTATATAAGTATTTTGATAAATTTGACCAAAATTTTAAATGCTCTATTAAAAGACTCATATAAAAAATTTAATTTGAGTGCTTTAACAATGTGAGAATCAAATTATTTTGAACTTATTAGAATTATTTCACTAAGCTACTCTTTTTGTTTATTAGCACGCAAGATTTGAAGATCATATAACCTTTCAATTAACGCCATCAAAAATTTTCAATAAATTTCAATTGGAGAAGGAAATCAGATCGTTTATATTGTCAATATTTTCATTTTATAGCGATGATGAGCTGCAATATAATTTTTTTAATTTAAATTAAATGGTCTTAAGACTAATTTAAAGTTTTTTATTTAAATACATACTTAAAAATTTAAATTCGAGACCTTTTAATTGGAAATCTAAGCTCTTAACCAACCATCCAAAATAAGCTGTAGATTAATGCTTTTAAGAATGATCAAATAAAAGGGAAAAAGGCCAAACTTTCAGTCACAGTGAGGGCAAATTATTGCATCCGGTCACCGGACGGGGAGATAGGTTCGGATATTAATAAAATATTATTTTAAATTAAGCGCATCAAAGCGCAGATAAAACGCAGGCAAAGCGCAAGCAAAGCACATGCAAAGTGCAAGTCAAAAAGCACAGGTAAAGCGCAACTAAAGCACAAATAAAGCGCAATCAAAGCGCGAGTCAAAAGCACAGGTGACGTGACAAATTTTTATTGAATGTCCGAACATATTCTCCGTATCTGATGACGGGATGCAATAATTTGCCCACACTGAGATAGCTCTATTCGCTGAAATTGCACTTCTCAAAACATGTTCGGACTTCGGAGTGGTAGAAATTTGTAGTCTGACTTTTTTCTTATTTCAAATGTGGTCAGTGAGGCTGTTTCATGTGAGAATTTATCGGGGAATGGGGACAGATGGATCATTATTTTCTTGTCACGTTGTGGGTTTGCGCGGGCGCAGGGGAACTTCGCCTGGACGGGTCACGTGACGGCACATGACAGCGTTGCAGCTGAAGGAAGAAACCCTTTAAATATTTCATTATTTATTATATATTCTGATATTTGTTTTCATCACCCAATAAAAACTTCCGAACCAAACTTTCCTTTTTTTTTTTTTTTTGAGCGGAAAATAAATAAAAGGCTGCAATTTGAGCTTAGTTTAAAAATGGCTTGTGGATAGAATTTAGTTTCGATCTAATTCATTTTATGACTCTAATGAATGGTCTTTATTTGACAATTGGGTGGCGCTTTGTGTCTCCAATAGGCTTTAAGCCTTTTATTTATATCCTTGATTTTATTGTTTTTTTTAGGTTTGCGCCTTGCGTCCGTCTAGGGATGTCAATTTCGGGTCACGGGTCGGGTTCGGGTCGAACCCGGAACTGACCCGGGTTCAAACGGGTCGACCCTAACCCGACCCGGGAAGACAAACGGGTCAAAAATCCGAACCCGGACCCGACCTGGCGGGTTAACGGGTTGACCCGACCCGGTTGGCTGCTGGCGGACGGCGGCGCGGCGGGCGAGAGCGGGGGCATGCGCGATGGCGCGGCGGGCGCGCTGGGCAGGCAGCCCGGGCTTTGCCGGCAGGCAGCGCTGGGCAGCCCCGCAGGCGGGCTCCGCGGCAGGCAGCGCGGGCAGGCAGGCAGCAGCAGTGCTGGGCAGCGCGGGCGGGCTCCGCGGGCAGGCATTGCGGGCAGCACGGCGGGCAGGCGTGGGCAGGCGCGGGATTCAAATTTTTTTGAATTAAACGGGTTCGCGGGTTGACCCGGCAACCCGCCGGGTCAACCCGAACCCAACCCGTTTTTTAAACGGGTCGAATCTGTGAACCCGAACCCGACCCGTTTATCAAACGGGTCGGGTCTAACCCGGATTTTCCGGGTCGGGTCCTGATCGGGTTTTCAGGTCGTGTCAAAAGTTGAGGCAGGGTGGGGGCACTGGGGGCATGTGCCCCCACTGGCCACTAGCCGGATGATTTTTTCTTCCGGTAGCTTTTTCATATGCAAGCAGTGAATGCTAAAAAATGCTGAAATCCATTCTGTTGAGCTCTCTCTCTCTCACTCCCCTCCATCCGTGGCAATATATATATATATATATATATACTAAAAGCTAAAATCAACTCCCTTTACATACAAAAATCCAAGAACCGTTTAACCAATAAATTTTTTAGTATTTTTTTATCATTCTTTTTTTCCCAAAAAATGTTTCAATTTTATTTTTAGGATTCTATTTTAACTTGTGAAAATTAAATTAAATTAAAAAAATTAATAGTAAAATTTTATTTGAGTTAGAGTAATTTTATAAATTAAATGAAAATTTTTCATTTAGTTTGTGTTTATTTTTTTCACTTGAGCAAATTTTAATTTTTTCTATGAAAAATATTCTCAATTTGTCTAATTTTTTTTCACTTGAGCGATAATTTCAAAATACTTTTATTATTCATCATAATTATAATTTTTCTTCATTCGAACTCAAACAAACTATATCATTGCCTGGATATCAGCTCATTTAATTGGTAAAAATCTCAAAAGTTACTGCTATGATCTAAAATTTAAATTCTATCTATATTAAATCTGTGATATATATACAAAATTATTATTTTAGCCATGCAAAAATTGCACTTTGACCGCTATGAGGAGCGTAACAAAAATCTAACACTCTATTTAGCAACTAAGGCTTCGTCTGGGATGTCTTTCTTGATGCTTCTTAAAATACTTTTTTTTGTACAAAAATTTGAATTTTTATACTATAAAACTACTTTAAAAATGGTAAGAATGAAATATTTAATATCATCGACAATTAATTGATGGTACAACTGTTTCAAAAAAAAGAAGATTCAACAGCAGGATAAATCATAGATAATATGTAAGTTTTTTATTTTATCATATATTTTATTTTTTTATAATGAAATTAACGATTTAAAAAAAAAATTTAAACCGCAAATGCTGATTTCAAGCCCGGATGAAAAAAGTTTAGGATTTTTTTTTCCATCAATGATTTGTGCCCCCACATCAAAAAAATCCTGGCTCCGCCCCTGCCTACGTCCGTCATTTACTTGCGGGTCTACCATATGTATTTTCATCTTTGGTCTTTTTTGAATCTTTGCTTGTTTTTTGGTCAAAAGTGAATACTTAGGTCAACTAAAAAATGATCCATTTAATAAATGAGTATGAAAACCCAACCAAAATCTTAACCATTTATTAAAGGGATCAATCCGATTCCAAATTATTCGGTTGTGATTGATGAGTCTTGATATGTCATCAAAAAATTATGTTGATCGGGCACGAATCTCGATGCAAAATCAAGTTGGAAGCTTTTGAAATTAAAATTTTGATCATCTGAACTCGGATTTCAATAAACTATATAGTCAAACTAAGCATATCGAGAATACAAACCCAACGACACCAAATCCAACCCAATCCGAGCCCAAACGGGTCCAAACCAAGGGTTAGAAGTGTTGTTGGAAGGTTTGAACCACATTTTGGAACACCAAATGGTTTCCAAATATAAGGTGCTTATAGTCAAATCGAGCGACTCGATGAGACGAATCCAACGAGCCCAATATCACCAAAACCGACATCACTAAGACATTCAAATGTCATCAAGCGGTCTATGATCAAGGGATTCAACATTTACGGGTCATGCCACTCCAAAAATCTATAAATAAACCCATCATTTCTCTTGAAAGAGAACCCAAGCAAGAAGAGAAGAAGAGAAGAAGAGAAGAAAATGAAGAGAAGGAAGACGCTCCTCCTCGACCACCACCTGAGTTCCGCCGGACCACCGCCTAACGTCATTGCTTCTTCGGACCACCACTTGAGGCCTTCATCTTCGCCGGACCACCACTTGAGGCCATAAACTCCGCCAGACCATCAACTTATGCCAGAATTCTGCCAAATCACTATCAGACTACTAACTGACACCCAACTTCCAAGTGACGCCAGATTTAATACTAGACTTCAACCATATGGTTGACATTTGTAATCTGATCGCCCTCTGGGATGAGTCAGCCCACTGCACTCAATTCAAATTCTAGTGAAATCTTTTCAACTAGGCTGGACCTGTGATTTTCCCCTTTCCAGGATTTTCCACGAAAATAATCTTGTATTCTCTGTGTGTGAGTTGGATATCTGTGCAACGCTAAAACGTAAAATTACAATTCTATCGCCGTGTATATTCTAGCCCGCAACAAGTCTGTTTATTTATTGACATGTCTAAACTTGAGCCAAGTTGGCTTTTGAGTCAAATTTGATGGGCTAATGAGTTAAATTTAAGTTCATTTTAACAAAAGTCACTAGCATGAGAGTAAGCTAATTTAATAAATATTAGTATAAAAAATTAAAATATATTAAATTTCAATAATTTATATATAAAATTATTCTTCAATTTTAAATTCGTGTATAATCTTCATATATTATTTTCTTACTTATAATTTCTCATCTGATCTTTTTATTTTTATCATTTTAGTCTTATGAATATTTGAATCAAATTTATTCTTTTATGAGCCAATTCAAATTTATATAATTAAGCTAAGCAGTTGACCATTTGTTGTTGAGAGCATTGGCTATCAATCAAGAAATCTTGAGTTTTAATTTGTATATATTATATGTGTGTGAATTTGTCTAAATATAAAAAAATTATAATAATAATAATTAAGCTCAAATCAATTTAGTAACTGAATTTCTTAAAGAACTTTATTACAACGCTATGCTAATTTTTAAATTATTATAAAGCAAAAAAAATTTTCCAATATAAGTTGTCTGAAAAGAAAATGTTTCTTGGTAATTCTTTAAGAAATGTCAAAATTTCACAAAAGTGTAGGATAATACTCATACCAAAATTTTGACATAATTAGATGGCTATCCTTTCCATATTTCTTGAAAGATATTTATATAATTGATATTCTTCAAAAAAATGTACTTCCCTGATATGAATCTTGGTATGCTATTTAAATTAAAAGTTTTTTTTTTAAATTTAAGTTCAAAATCATATGAACTTTGATTTCAACAAGTGTATAGTAGAGCTGAACGTTTCCGCTAGATAACCTATAAGTAAGCTAATTGGAGTTCAAATGAACCTAAATGTATCACTTAATGTATTTTTGAAAGCTTCAAGATATTAATTTAGGGACTGTGTGGTGTCTAAATTTTATATGCTTTTGGTCAAATCAAGCGGATCAATGAGATGAATACAACAAGCTCAGATCATTTGATCCTATGGTCATCATGATATTTAAATATTGAATAAATTATCTATGGTTTACTTGATCAATATTAGTCATTCTTTGTACTGTTTTGAATTTTGGCCAAATTTAATGAAATGCAGCTCTTAAAAGTTATGAATATGATCTCATTTTCTACTTGCATTTTTGAGCAATTACTAATGATGATCATCATTAACAATTGCCGCCACCATCGTCTGACTCCTATCATCAGACTATTGTTATCTAATTACTGACATTCATTTTGTTATTGAAGTTTAACTATATATCCACCTATAGTCACTTGACTTTTGCAATCAATACAATAGGAATATGATAACTATTTTTTATAGTGTACTCTCATGTTCTTCAATTGTGGATAAAAGTGTATTCTTGTATCTATAACTATATAATGGACTATTATAGTTGGGTTTGGCTTCAAAAATTTTTTCTCTTTAGGAGTTTTTCACTTAAAAGATTATGATATCTCTTATAACTTATATTAAGCTCGTACTAGATTTTTGTATAAAACTAAGAAATCAAAAACTCTACCATTGCAATTATTTTAGCATTTAATATTTTGGCATCATATGTGGGAATCATTCCCAACCATTACAGGAAAACAGCTAATTTTCGGCCGAATTTTTGGCGGAAATAAATTTGGTAGACATTCCGGTGGATTTTCTGGCGAATTTTCGACGGAGTTCTGGCGTATTTTTCGACCGGCTTTTCGGTGAGGCGCGTGGGCTGGTTGATTGGGGCTGGCTGCTCGGGTTGATATATTTTTTATTTTATTTCTTATTTCTGGGCAAAAATAATCTGTCAGAAATATATTTCTAACGAATTTTCAATCCTCCGGAAATGCTAATTTTTTACAAATTTTAGCCATTTTTTCGACGAAAATAACTGTCGGAAAATGACGTTTTTCTTGTAGTGAACGTATTACAAATATTTATTTTCAATGTCTCACAATAAATCCCTCATTTAAGGATAACACAATCTAGATGACAAAGGCTACACATGCCTCACTTTGGAGAATCGTATGCGAAAGATGAAAGAGCTTCAAGATCAAATCTTATAAATATTAAAGAAGCAGGACAATAAAGAACACTATCACAATATAGAATTCACCCACCACAAAATTAATAATAATTTGGGGTTGATCACAACCTTCACAAGTTCTCTTAGATACTATCAATTCAACTCATCCTTCATGTGTTTCTTGGCTAATCCATTATCCTTCACCAAACATGAAGTATTTAAGTCAACATTACCTTATTAATGCTTCTCAAGATGTTTTAAGAAACAAGCTCCAATGTCTCATTCATAAAAGAATCAATTTATCTCTCGCAATATTTTTGAAGAGTCTTCATCTTTGATTAATGCAACTATCCATTATTTTATTCTAGTGGGATTTAAATTGCTTGTAATTAACCAATATGATCAAACTGATAACCATACGAGCATATTAACCACCATAGGATTGTTATGCACATTGCCTTTGATTTCTTGTTCTCATTCAAGTTTTCACCATAAATCTTAAGGGACAAGTTAGCACTTAGTTCTACTCTCTTTGTTATAATTAATCATATTTTTGTTAATCTACTCAATTTTTTTTATCAAATAATTTATTACTTATCAGAAGATCAACATAGACGCCTTCCATCTTTCTTAGATTTGCAAAAATAAGAGAGAGATCCTTGAGATAAGTTATTATAATATTGACATACTGTAATTATTTGAGATGATGTTCATTAGTAGTGGACATCACTTATATTACTAAGAATAGGAAGATGGAACTAAGATTCCATATTTTAAAACTTTGTGTAGTTCTTGCAAGTGAGAGGAAATAATTGAAGTAATGTTACCAGTAGGCTATATATCATTGATATAAATATGAATGGTAAACCATTGGTGTGGAGCCTATTTTGAATGTACATGACTTTATCATTATGAAAAATGTTATGAGTGTATTGATAATTTATAAATTCTTAGGGTTGAGACATGTATACTTTTTCGTTGAGATTTCCATAAATAAATGCATTCATGACATCAAGCTTGGTGATAGACCAATTATGGTGAAGGGAGACAATGAGAGAAAAATGAATTATTGGCATTTTGACAATCAAGCTGAATGCTTTAGCGAAATTAATACCAATTTCCTATGTGTAATCTTGTGCAACAAGGCGAGTCTTGTAATGAATGATTAAGCCATCTGAGTTGAATTTTATTCTAAATATCCATTTGTTTCCTAAATTATTTTAAGAAGCATGAGGAGGAATAAGTGTCTAGGTACCTTGAGATTTTAAAGTACGGAATTCTTGTGATGTCACTTACTCCAATATTTAATTTTAATTACTTATTAGTAACAAGTTAGGTCTTATTTTTTGTTAGGTTATGATAGAGATTTATACTAATTTATGGTTTCATATTGCTTATTTTTTTATCTTATTTTCATGTGATGAAAAGCCTTCTAAGGAAGTGTGTCACTTAAATTATAGTAGTTTGTGATAGAAGACATTAAGAGGACATGATTGATGAAAATTGTTATATGATTAGTGAAGTCTGCTACTTATAAGTTGATTCAGGAGAAAATGTCGGTTTTAAAAGTCATTGTTTGGTGGTATTTGGGAAGATATAGCAAAATCAATTTGTTTTCTTCATAAGTAGAATTTGTCTAATGAAATTGATTGGAAGACACTATCTATAGTTGAGTGTTGTGTTGTAAGCTATTGTAAAGCTTCGATTAAAACAAATTACTGAGATCAAAAGTCAAGTGAAGTATATTGCTAAAATGAAGATGCAAAGACTATTGTGGGGATGAAAAACTAACGAGAAGTATTAAAATGTTAGTGTTATGTGGCTAGAAATTGACACCCGCTCCATGCTGACTTTTGAAATCCTAGTGACATTACTTGCCACATATTTGGTTGCAATTAGTGACAACCCATGATTGAAAATTTTTAGTTGACATTTGTTCATGAGAAGAGGAGCACCATCTATCACAATTTGAAAATATGGAGCAACCTCTATCCCAAGTGGTATAAATAGCAAGTTGAGGATCTAGTAGGGTAGATATGTTAAAAAATCATGCATTGCTTCATTTACTAAATTAATTCCTCTCTATAGAGGAGTGAGTATACATTGCCAATGTCATGCCCCAAGATCTAACTTGGAAAGAATGTCAATCAATTACTCAAACAATTTACCAGAGTTATCTAAAACCTTCAATTAACAGTCTATCAAACATCTATGAAATTTAAAACATCAATATACAAGTCGATCCAAACTCAAAAGTTCATATACAATACTCAGGAACTACGCTACAATCACCAGTTCTGAAATCTATCCTGAGTACAAAAGAATCATTATCAATCAAAAGACAAAAACCTGAAGATCTGGATCAATTCCTATCTTCTGCTCCCTTGCCCTGACCTGAAAATTCAACCACATATAATGAGCTTTACAAAGCCCAGCAGGTCACCTAATACCTATAACTGAAATCAAAGCACGGCTATGCTATCAATATGCATGTCAGTCAATCACAGTCAATCAATCTATATCAGTCAATGGTCAATGAATCGGTGCAATACAAAAATTCATAGTCAATAAAACCAGTCAATGCAGCAGCAGGCAAATCAATAAATCTAGCTCGATCAATTCACGACAATCTCGAAGAAATCCGTACACAGAAGAAAATCAATCAATCCGTTAAATCAATCAAATCGTCGAATCAATCAATCCGTTAAATCAATCGCTATCAAATCAAATCAATACGGTCTAATCAGTAATATCTATAAGCGAGTTCAATAAATCCACAGGTAGTAGTAACAATGAACTTATAAGCAGAAATCAATGAATCTATAAGCAACAGTGTCAATGATTCTATACTATTCATGTCCATGCTATCAATGCAATATCTATATCAATCTATTTCTATATCAATGCTCAATGTCGATGCACAGCAATCAATCAGTGAAATCAATGAAATCGTACGATCTAATAAATCCAATCAAAGTCGATAAAACAGGAATCTATAAAACAATGAATCCATAAATCAATATAGTAAACATGCAATTCAATACTATATACTAGACAAGTAAAATCTACTGGTCATGTTGCTGTTGTAGAATCCGTTGCTGTTGTAGTACGTTGGTCTATCAATAAGAGTCGTCACTCTTTTTGCCCGTCGGCCGCCCGTCGGCATATAAAACTCCTTATAACTCCCAATCGTTATATCAATGATCAATGGTTTAAAGGAAAGCCCGTCGGCCCACCATCCTGTACAGGTCAATATCAATCTTCACCAACGTTCAACCAGGTTCCACTTGGGTTCCAGTATCAATAGTCAATCAATAATCAGTTCAATAATAAATCCATAATCGATGCAATAATCAATATTAAATCAATCCAGTACAATCATATCAATAGTCATACACATTCCAATTCAATCTATCAATTCCAGAAAATTCGGAAATCATACGAAAATCGGGCAGCGTAACGGCAGTCGGTCAAATTTACACAAAAATCCTGCAAAAAGACACGATTTCCAAATTCTACCAAATTACAATAGAATATTCACGACATCAATGCAAGACTATTATCCTATAGAAATCAAATCAAATCAAGTCCTGATATAATTCTATTCGATTAAAATCGCGTAGAATCAATTCCGACCGGTAAAATCGTCGCAGAAAATACTCAAATCGTGTGTCGTAATCATATCTATAACATATCAAAAGTTGTGCGGTGAAAGTTGTGTCAAATCAAAATCACGTCGAAAATTCGACTACGAAAATACAAAACGGATCATAACTCAGTCAAAACTCAATATCTTTGAAAACAGAAATAGGGTTCGGAGTCCTTACCACGAGATCTTCACTTTTCCCAACAGCAGCGTCGGACGAAAAGCGCTCCGCGGCCTCCAAAACCAAGTTTCCTCTTTTTCCTTTTCTCTTTCTCTCTCCTCAAAACAGATATTTTGAGTTTAAAATGATTTTCTCTCTCCTCAAAACGAGCTGATTTACTCATATCATTAAGCTGATCGGCCCGGCCGATCGCCAAATCATCCCGGGACGATCAGACAAAAAAAATCGTCCTGGACGGTTCCCAGGACTATTTTCAGGCCGATATTTTCTACAGTGCAGATCGGCCTGGACGATCCCACTATCGTCCCGGACGATCCTGAGAGGAAAATCCAAATTAGAGAGGAACAGTAAGGGAACGAGGTCTCACAATCTCCCCACCTTAGAAAAATGTCGTCCCGACATTTCCCTACAGGTACGAGACAAAAACAACGCAAAACAAATCGATCCAAATCCAAATCCAAACTCGTCGAAATCCATACAAACACACAATGCAATCAATCACATGTCAATATGCATGATCAAATGTCAATATCAATTGGTTAGTCAAATCAATCTTACCAGTAGAACTTTCTGTACGTTGTTGATCTGCATGATGCTGTAGACTGTAAACACGTGGCACCACTGGAGGAAGTGCAGGAGGTCGTGGCGCAACTGTCTCTCTCTGATCTCTGACAGTTCTATCATCTATCCGGTTCCCTGATCTCTCACTGTAAGTCCTCGGGCCAACAGTCCTCTGCTGTCCTGAACCCGTGCCAGAATCAGTCCGTCCACCCAGTCCTTTCTGAGGACAATCTGCTGCTCTGTGCCCTTGCTGTCCACAATGAAAGCACTGCCCCGTCAACAGGTAGCATCGACCTGCATGTCGTTTACCGCAATGAATACATGCTCCAGAACTACCAGACGATACTACCGATGCGGATCGTGGTACAGATCCCGATGCAGATCCTCTCGAACTATCATATCTGCTTTTCTTCTCTCTATCTCTGTCAGAATCATCCCTTCGTACTTCATCTCTCCTCCTCCTGGTATCCTCGTACCTCGATACCGGTGTCGCCAAGTCAATCTCTATCAATCGGGCCCGCTCCACTAGCTCAGAGAACTCATGTATCCGGAAGGGTACTAGTGGATGCCTCAGCTCTCTGCTCAATCCATGTAGGAATCTATAGCACTTTTCCTCGGGAGTAGGAATCAGATGAGCAGCGTACCTCGAAAGTGCAGTAAACTCGGCCTCGTACTGCATCACTGACTTGCGGCCTTGCTCCAATCTCATGAAAGCTTCCTGCATCTGTCGCTGAGCTGACGGTGGTACAAACCACATTCTGAATACTGCAGTGAACTCATCCCAGGTGATCTCAGCATTGGTCTTCCCCTGGAATTTCTCTCTTTGTTGTCCAATCCACCATCTCTCCGCTTCTCCCTCAAACAGGAACACAACTAAGGGTACTTTTCTGTTTCCCGGACACTGCATACTATCAAAAATCTTTTCCACCCTCAGGATCCAATCCTCAGCAGCCTGGGGTCCCACACCTCCCTTAAACAACGGAGGCTTCAGCTTATGAAACATCTGCAAGTGTCTATCCACTTCTTCCTCTTTGCTCCCACTCATTTTGCTCTGAGCATCCCCCATTACATGTGCAATCGCAGTAGCCAACTGCATCATACTCTCTGAAGGTACTGGGGCTACACTGTGTTGCTCATTCGGTACACTGGATTCTGCCGGATGATTCATATCTTTTCACCTGCACAATTCAGAATACATGATACACACATGCAATGATGTATGCCAATGAAGCTCTTAAAGCTACCCAATCTACCCACTTATCAATCCAATCCTACAACTCTGGTAACAATCCATTCTTCCAATAACACTGCTCTGATACCAAACTTGTCATGCCCCAAGATCTAACTTGGAAAGAATGTCAATCAATTACTCAAATAATTTACCAGAGTTATCTAAAACCTTCAATTAACAGTCTATCAAACATCTATGAAATTTAAAACATCAATATACAAGTCGATCCAAACTCAAAAGTCCATATACAATACTCAGGAACTACGCTACAATCACCAGTTCTGAAATCTATCCTGAGTACAAAAGAATCACTATCAATCAAAAGACAAAAACCTGAAGATCTGGATCAATTCCTATCTTCTGCTCCCTTGCCCTGACCTGAAAATTCAACCACATATAATGAGCTTTACAAAGCCCAGCAGGTCACCTAATACCTATAACTGAAATCAAAGCACGACTATGCTATCAATATGCATGTCAGTCAATCACAGTCAATCAATCTATATCAGTCAATGGTCAATGAATCGGTGCAATACGAAAATTCATAGTCAATAAAACCAGTCAATGCAGCAGCAGGCAAATCAATAAATCTAGCTCGATCAATTCACGACAATCTCGAAGAAATCCGTACACAGAAGAAAATCAATCAATCCGTTAAATCAATCAAATCGTCGAATCAATCAATCCGTTAAATCAATCGCTATCAAATCAAATCAATACGGTCTAATCAGTAATATCTATAAGCGAGATCAATAAATCCACAGGTAGTAGTAACAATGAACCTATAAGCAGAAATCAATGAATCTATAAGCAACAGTGTCAATGATTCTATACTATTCATGTCCATGCTATCAATGCAATATCTATATCAATCCATTTCTATATCAATGCTCAATGTCGATGCACAGCAATCAATCAGTGAAATCAATGAAATCGTACGATCTAATAAATCCAATCAAAGTCGATAAAACAGGAATCTATAAAACAATGAATCCATAAATCAATACAGTAAACATGCAATTCAATACTATATACTGAACAAGTAAAATCTACTGGTCATGTTGCTGTTGTAGAATCCGTTGCTGTTGTAGTACGTTGGTCTATCAATAAGAGTCGTCACTCTTTTTGCCCGTCGGCCGCCCGTCGGCATATAAAACTCGTTATAACTCTCAATCGTTATATCAATGATCAATGGTTTAAAGGAAAGCCCGTCGGCCCACAATCCTGTACAGGTCAATATCAATCTTCACCAACGTTCAACCAGGTTCCACTTGGGTTTCAGTATCAATAGTCAATCAATAATCGATTCAATAATAAATCCATAATCGATGCAATAATCAATATTAAATCAATCCAGTACAATCATATCAATAGTCATACACATTCCAATTCAATCTATCAATTCCAGAAAATTCGGAAATCATACGAAAATCGGGCAGCGTAACGGCAGCCGGTCAAATTTACACAAAAATCCTGCAAAAAGACACGATTTCCAAATTCTACCAAATTACAATAGAATATTCACGACATCAATGCAAGACTATTATCCTATAGAAATCAAATCAAATCAAGTCCTGATATAATTCTATTCGATTAAAATCGCGTAGAATCAATTCCGACCGGTAAAATCGTCGCAGAAAATACTCAAATCGTGTGTCGTAATCATATCTATAACATATCAAAAGTTGTGCGGTGAAAGTTGTGTCAAATCAAAATCACGTCGAAAATTCGACTACGAAAACACAAAACGGATCATAACTCAGTCAAAACTCAATATCTTTGAAAACAGAAATAGGGTTCGGAGTCCTTACCACGAGATCTTCACTTTTCCCAACAGCAGCGTCGGACGAAAAGCGCTCCGCGGCCTCCAAAACCAAGTTTCCTCTTTTTCCTTTTCTCTTTCTCTCTCCTCAAAACAGATATTTTGAGTTTAAAATGATTTTCTCTCTCCTCAAAACGAGCTGATTTACTCATATCATTAAGCTGATCGGCCCGGCCGATCGCCAAATCGTCCCGGGACGATCAGACCAAAAAAAATCGTCCTGGACGGTTCCCAGGACTATTTTCAGGCCGATATTTTCTACAGTGCAGATCGGCCTGGACGATCCCACTATCGTCCCGGACGATCCTGAGAGGAAAATCCAAATTAGAGAGGAACAATAAGTGAACGAGGTCTCACAGCCAAGGCTAATTGGTTAGAGATTAGTTTGGACAAATGTTTTCAATGCATTGTAAGAAGAGGGTAAGTCATCGAGAGTATATAAAATGATATCTTAGGGATCCAATATGGTGCAAATAATAGGTATAACATCAAAATACTTGTTGATATTTGATAAGTTTCGAGTTATTTTTTTTATCCTTCATGGTGAGATTATGCAACCCGTTTTTTGAGTTGGATGATGATGATTTATTGGAAGATTGCTATATTTATCAATATTAATGATATTTAAGAGCAAGTGTCTAGGTTGAGAATGTAAGAGAGATGTGAGATAACATTGTTTAGTGCAACAAATAAAGTTTTGGCTAATAAGCAACCAGAGTTGAAATATGGGTGAGAGAGTGTTGTCAACAATATTAACGAGGTGTTTGGCTAGCTAGACATTTGTCTGAGCCATCCAAAAAAACTTCAATTCCATTGGCTTTGAAATTTTTAAGAATCTGATATCTCCTTGTGGGATCATAGTCGACAAAGAGAAGAGTGTAGATAATGCTTTTGATGTTGGAACTTTAATTTTGGTGGGACAATTTTCCATGCGATAATAATTACAAGAGGGATTTCAAAAGATAGATTGCTTGTGGATGATGCTTAGACAATGAGATTCACTGTGGATTGCTTAATTTGATTGGTTCATTGATCAGCATAATAGTTGTTTTTTTTAATATAGAACAGTTGCATCTAATCAAAACACAGCCATTTTTTAAGTTTTTTTATATTAAAAGAAATTGATTAAAAAATGTAAACTACTTTATAAAATAACCTTTTTACAGTAATTTCTTAACACTTTTATAGGGGAAGAAAAAGAACTGAACAAGCCATAAATGAAGCCTTAAAAGCATTTCCAAACGAAGCCAATGCATCAGATCGACAGGAAAATAGTATAAGCAATGGATTTAACTCGGTTTGAAACTTGGAACTTTGATGCACGTGATAGAGAAGTACTCCTCTAAAATAAGCCTTATATATGGCTGGCGGAGATGGGCCAGGCTGGGCCTTTATGTTTAAATTGTACTGCTGGGCACCATCATTACCCGCAAGAGAAATAGAAAAAAAAAAGTCACTGAACATCCCATTCAAAGTAGTTCAGCTTTTCACTACAAATTTTATAAGATTTTGGTTGAATGTAATTATGAGTTTAAAATGGCTCACATAAGATGTCTTATAGTGCAATTGATTTGATTTTGTACTACGCAATATATACTTATAGATATCATCAACTAATAAAGCAAAAACACTTTTATTAATTATCAATCAAATGCGTGTTGGAAAAGCCAAATAATTCGATCCAAAAGCCTGAAATCATTATGCTGAAGAATGAGGAAGGAAATTATTGACTAGCAGGCTATTATTGCTAAATTATGCATCGTGATGATTTCATTCAAATTTGATCGAGCCTAAAACTCCTTAACTAAGTTAATATAAATTTATTTATATGTTACACATATGTAAAACAAACTCAATTACTTCCAAATTTATTATATCCGAATCTTTTTCACTATATAATTTCAATAAGAGTTTGACACATTTCTTCTATCCATTATAAAGGAATTAGGAGTGCAAATCAGCCCAACCATTATAAATGAATTAGGAGTGTAAATAAGCTTAGCTGAATCGTCACTGGGCTAGAAATTAACAAGTTAATAAGATCACGATTCGAACTAATCAAGCTACAAGTCCGAGCTCCAGCATATACTCGTATGCTTCTCGAGCCGCTTGATTAGGTTAAAATACATTTAAAACTAAAAATTGAACTCAAATTAAATCAAATTTGAGCTCTTAAAATGAATTTGAGCAGAGTCTAGCTCAAGCTTAAATTTTTTTGAACGAGCTCAAACCCAAATACGAACTCCGTGAGCAATAAAGAAAGCTCAAGTTAAGTAGATTCCACTTAGCTCGTTTGAAGCCCTAAAATGAGTACATGAGAGAGAGAGAGAGGCTGGACTCCCCCATGTGCTGATTGACCATCATTATTTGGACAGGCAAATAGAAAATAAATTCGTGCATGTGGAGATAATAAAATTGGGGTGGATGTACACAGAGGTACAACGAGCTAGCGTTGTCAAAAGGATCAACTTGATTCATGACTTGGGCATTTTTTATTTATTTCCCACACTAAATGATAGAAGACGATATTAAAAGATTACTATAGATAGATGATTACATAATGGCTCGAAAGAAGATTTAAGATCAAAAGAAACACTTAAAAGCTGGCAAACTGTCGTCTTTTTGTGTTTCGTTAATTAGGAGCCTTAGCTAATGATGATTATTAGTCGCTGCCCACTGGTGATTAGCGATGATGATTTAATATAATGGCTGATTTTAATATAGAGAAAAGCTTGATAGAATCAATTCGATGAAGTGCTTAACCTCACATGCGCTTCGCTTAATTAGGCAAGTCTAATATATCCCTTTTAAATATAGATTCCAAGCCTCCTTTTTGTCTTCTCTATTTTCTTATTAGGCCTTAACCTTGCTTAGTTTCTGAAAGGGAAGCAAGAATTAGGAGTAAAAGGTAATGGCTTAGACTTTGTTTTGGACGGCTTTCCTTTTGCTTCTTAAAGCAGCTTCTTAGTACAAAAATTTTACTAGGAAGTTGCTTAAAGAAGCAGAAAGAAAACCGTCCCAAACGAAGCCTTAGTTTGGGTCAACTTTCATCATGCTTTCTAAATCAAATTTTTAGTACAAAAATTTTTTGTGCAAGAAAGCTATTTTAGAAAGCAATAACAAAGTTATCACAAACAAAGCTTATGTTATATTGATTTAAAAAAGTCTCAATCTTACCGTCAATGATTATTGGATCAAACTATTCTATAATTATGTATTCACAAGCACAACAAATACAAATTTCAATTTTTAGTGAAAATGATTGATCGCCATCATTTTTTTTTTTACTTAAGTTTCAATTATGCATAGAACATTGTCAAAGTTCTAAATGGAGATTACACTATGTCACAAATACTTCAATATTTGTTAATGATTATTTATAGTTATGGCTTATGTTGCATGCTGACATATGAATTATTTAATAATATTATTATAAGATTTTATTCCAAGCCTCCTCTCAATTTGAGGATTATCTACTACTTGGACATATATCACTCGTTCTAATTCTGTGTGAGAGAATATTACGTGCGGAGTGTAAACCGTGAGGACCGTTCGATTTTGGCCTCAACTATGTTTAATCCATTAGTTTAATCCAACTCCGCAATGTGATGGCCTCAACTATGTTTAATCCATTAGTTTTCTTAACCAAATAGTTTAGATAGATTAAAGAAAATTATTACACTACGCTAACATAAAATTCTAGAGAAACAAAGATTTATAAGAATAGTTGATTTTTTTTTCTTACACTTTTCTATCCATTCCGGAAAATTTTGGATCATCGCAAGCATTCATACAGTACTTTTTCTGTAGTAGCATTCGGCCAAAAACTCCATCACAATAGCATAGTTGCGATCATAGCCAAATTCTACAATTAGTAAGAAATGAGAACTTTGGTATAAGATAATGTTTGTTAGATATTTTTATATGATTTATTTCTCATTCACTAAATATAATTACTCGTTTCACACACATCAAATCTTGTTTGGGTGCTTTGCAAAAAAAAAAAAAAAGTTTTTCTGTACAATCATACAATGTTGTGGTGTTGTGTACCCGAGCACTATAGTGATATATAATTTGCTTAAAAACAGATATCAAGTGGAGCGCTGCGGTGCTCCAAACGCAGCGCTCCACACTCCGGTGATGTCAAGCAAACTGAAGATAGAGAGTAGAGCATCGAGATGCTCCAAACTTGATACTGCTACTCTCCGAGGCGGGCTAGGAAGTTTTCTCTCATTTTTCATGAATGTTTGTATTCCTTGGTTGTTTTTAGTGGGTTTCTCTTTATTTGTTCGTGTATGAGAATAGTATAAGAGTGAAGAGAGATAAGAAAAGAGAGGGAAAAAGAGATGTGGGCAACTTTGTCCCAATTTTCATAGGGGTGTTTGGTTGGCTATAAAGTGAATGTAAGGTAAAGTAAATGTAGCGTAAAATAATTATTTTGATATTGTTTGGTTGTCTTTAAAGTAAATGAAGATGAACTGCTTTTTCTGTTTGGTTGGGTGTATGTAGAGTAAAGTAAACTCGGAGGTCCGTTTGGATGAGGCATTCAATCGAACACCTAGTGTGCCTATTTCCAAACTAAATTTATTTGTCATATTGAAGCCATCCAACGGATCAACTAGAAGTTTAACATTCCAAAAAAAAAAAAAATCAGGCAAAGAAAACGCATCTTGTGGTTCAAGGTTACCGCACAAGATCTTCCGCCATCCTACTACTCTAGGTTCCCGCACGAAGTTGCCAAATCAACCAGATCACAACCATTGCATTGTTCAGAAGTGGAAAGAGGCATAACTCAAAGAAATGAAGTGGCATCTCGTGCAGAACTTGCCTACGAATGGGGCTTTGGCCCTTCTCGTGCGAAATAAAGAGGGAGACTATGCCTGTGAAGGCCCCAACGAACAAGCTCTACAGCACAACTGCACCGCCCACTCCCTCAAGTACGATATCACCATCAACTCCTTCCACTCTCTCAACATTCTTACCGACACATGGTGCTCCTCCATCACCGTCTCCCCTGACAGCCGCCTCTTTTAAACTGGTGGTTTCAATGACAGCGAACATGCCATCCGCATTTTCCACACTGGCCAGAACCTCAAGACGAACTGCAATTGGTTTGAAAATCCCATAACCCTCTCTGTTCGTCGCTGGTATGCCACCAATACAATTCACTTGGTCTCTTTCCCATTAACATGCCCAACTTCCACTCTCCCTTTGTCTATCTCATTCGGTCTCGCTATTCTCACACGAAGCACAGAAGTTTGAGCCTGGCAAAATAGTGAAGTTGAAAAGCTTTCGTGGAGAAATAAATGACGATGAACCCGCTGTAGAATGAAGAAATGACGATGAATTACAGCTGGGGATTTTTAGTGAAGTTGAAAAGCTTTATCTCGTGATTTCCTTTTTCACTCAAAACGGGTGGGCTTCTTTTACATTCAAAATGAATTACATCTAGGGATTAGTAATATTTTAGGATTTAGTTTTACTTTCCTCCGTGTCGAACCAAACAGGAAAAGAGTTTAAATACGCGTATTTGGTTTACTTTACACTCCTTTTAGTCCCAACCAAACAACCCCATAATAAATCTTTTGGTGTGGTGTGACTCCGCCTTTTTTTCCTAGTTTCGGGTTTTTCATATCTTGGTATTTCATCTTTTTGTTTCATTTTATGTTGCATGATTTACTTCCCCAACATCCATCTTTCCCATCCTTTGTGTCCTCCTCTCTGCCTGTTATTGCCACTGTTTCCCATTTTTTTCACTGATTTCATGACGATGGTACACCACCATACTTCATGTTCATGGTGAGAGCTAATTTAGGGAGAATTGGATGACCTTTAACAAACATATACGTGATAAAGAATATATATTAGCTTGAAGAATTTTGATCCGAAAAGAAAGTTTTCATATAGTATATTAAGTTGAAATAAAACCTGCGCACTCAATGAGTTATTCCTCATATATTAAACAACTTTGATTTCTTTACGTGATTGAACAGTTGATGAAGAAAAACAGTGATGAAATTAAGGAGAAATTATTATTCTACGTGGACACCAGAAGGTTCGAAGACTACTCAGAATGCGCCACATCACCTTATACACATCAATATCGAGCAAAAAAATAACGTGACCCATCGGTCTCCGGAGTCCGCACAGAATAATTTTTCGAAACTAAGGGCCTAATTAGCTCGAATACTCATACATATTTGGGATTATTAAAATTAACTCGTTAAACCTATGCGCACCTCTTCTCACCTCCCAAAGTTATCTTTGCTTTTCATCGACTTATGTGCTTATGATTGTGTTTTAACTACACAAAGTCCTTTAAAATTTTCATTAAATTTCCAGTTAAGATTTTCAATATAAAGTGCCAAAAGTTTTAATGATTTGAAGTTCTTAAACCTTCTTCAATCACCGCAAATTCTTAATTAGCTTAACTACTTGAAAATTTAAATGACTTTTCACCAATTCATTGAAGACTAGAACTATGCCAATTTATGTTCGTTCACAGCTCATATTTAGCTCCATAACTTTCTACCTAATATGTTCTTCCCATTCTTAAACACTTGAAAAGTTGTTTGCTCATCAAATAAGAAATTTTTGAATAATATCAAAAGTTTGTCATTTGTTATACTCAAAACTAATGCGGAGTAAAATATTCACAAGCAAAATATTTTTTTAATAATTAATTCGAAGTGATGTGCGTTTTTACTTTTATTATTCCTTTTCTTTCATAAATTTACCACAAGTCAATAGTGATCAAATAGATGTAAATAAAATTTTTTTCCTGGTAGTAAGAGAGGAGAGTTGTAGTTGAGTGAGTGGATCTAGAAAAGGGATGGATGGATGAATAGCTGAATGGAGACCAAGGATATCAATGATTTTTTCTCCGTTCAACCATACAAGCTATGATGGTTTATTATTTTCTTGGAGACTAACAAAGAGCGGAGCACTACGAGGCTCTAAACCCCTACTTTGCATCGCCAGTCCCGCAGTCACTCTACACGCAGGCATTACGGCGACTCCGCTGGAGATCAGGCTAAGGCCAATCCTCGGCAATCCACAAGTTCCCGGATGTCCATTTGATGGCTTCCTCAACCAATGATGTAGGAACATCTTAGCTCTTATTGTGCTTAGGGAGTAGTTTACCTCCTTGCTCTAGATAGTTCTATCTTCCTCTTTAAATAGTAGCTAATGTAAGGTTTTGAGGCATTGAATGAAATATATTAGTCTTTGAAGCCTTTGAGCTTTTCTTTCTCTTCTTCCCTGGATTGGGAAAACCCCAAATCCTTCTTGCAGGCCGCATCTTCCGACGATCCACTACATCACTCTAAACCCCTACTTTGCGGCACTACAACACTGTCAGGGAGTTGTATGACTCTCCAGACCTCAGTTCTGCGGCGCTGTCATATAACATAGAGTTGAACACCGCGGCGCTCAAACTTGACTCAACGACACTATGAAGTAGACTAGCCGTTTTCTTTTCAAAGTGAAATTCTTGATGTGGCATGGCACAATTATTTTTCTCTCTATTTTAGATTTTCTACGTTAATTCCTAGTATTTTTTTTCTTTCAGCTGCATTTTCTCTTTCTTATTTGTGTCCACTCTGTGTTTCACTTACGCAACAATTTTCATAATAGAAATCAAGAAACAACTTGAGCCACATTTTCGTAACAAGAGTCACAACAACGTTGAAGCAACTAGCTATTGAGCTCTATTGCGTCCTGGAGTATTCGCGGCGGTAGAGAAATATATAATTTAACGTCTTAGCATTATACGAAGATCCAGCACACAAGCAGATAAGAGAGAGGGTGAAACATTTATAAGAGACACCAGAGTTTTTATGTGGAAAACCCCTGAAAAGGGGGAAAAACCACGGGGCCTGGCCCAGTTTGAATGAATCCGCTAGTATTTATAGTCGATTACAAATGAGCCCTTCTTAGGGAGAAGGCCTTGGATTGATGTAGCAATGTACATCATATAGATTGCATTACATGGTAGGAGTTACATATACATGTTTTTTTGGTCGGAAGGATCATAGCCGGCAAGAGACCGGGGTCAGAAAGACCGTTGTCTGTTGATGGAGGTCGGAAGGACCATAGTAGGGGACAAAGGTCAGAAGGACCGTAGTCGGCAGGAGACCGGGGTCAGAAAGATTGTTGTCTGTTGATGGAGGTCGGAAGGACCATAGTAGGCAACAGAGGTCGAAACGATCGTAGTCGGCAGGAGACATGGGTTAGAAAGACCGTTGTGTTGATGGAGGTCGGAAGGAGCATAGTAGGAAACAGAGGTCGGTAGGACCGTAGTCAGTAGGAGACCGAGGTTTGAAAGACCGTTGTAGTAGGGCGATACTCTGGTAGAACTCTAGGCGTCAGGTAGTGGCCCAGCAGAAGTCCGGGCCTCAGGTGGTGTCCTGGTTGAACACAGGGTCTCAAGTGGCTGTTCGGCGGTGCAACGACGTCAGGCGGTGGTCCGACGGAGGTGAGGGCCTTCGGCGGTGGTCCGACGAAGGTGAAGGCCTCTGGCAAAGGTGAGGGCCTTTGGTGAAGGTGAGGGCCTCAGGTGTTGGTGAGAGCCTTTGGCGAAGGTGAGGGCCTCTGGCGAAGGTGAGGGCCTCTGGCGAAGGTGAGGGCCTTTCGCGAAGGTGAGGGCCTCAGGTGTTGGTGAGGGCCTTTGGCGAAGGTGAGGGCCTCTAGCGAATGTGAGGGCCTCAGGTGGTGGTCCGACGAGGCTCCGGCAGTGGTCTGGCGAGGCTCCGACGGTGGTCCAGCGAGGCTCCGGCGGTGGTCCGGCGAAGTTCCGGCGGTGGTCCGGCGAGGATGAGGACCTCATGTGGTGGTCTAGCGAAGCTCCGACGGTGGTCCGGCTAGGCTCCGGCGGTGGTCCGGCGAGACTCCTGCGATGGTCCGGCGAGGTTCCAGCGGTGGTCGAGGAGGAGCTTCTTCCTTCTCTTCTCCTCTTCTCTTCTTGCTTGGGTCCCCCTTGTGAAGAATGAGGGCTCTATTTATAGTTTTTCTGGAGTGACATAGCTCGTAAATAGGGGTGAGATCAGGGGCGAATAGGGAGTGGTCGAATGGACGGCCGATATTGAACCCTTTGATCGTGCACCGTTCATTGGACATTTGAAGGCCTTAATGATGTTCGAATTCGGCGATCTTGGGCTCGTTGGATTTGTCTCGTTGATCCGTTCGATTCAAGTATAAGCTCGTTAAAATCGGATACCGTTTGCTAACTCAAATTGTGGTTTGAACTTTTCAACAGCGCTTCGGGTCCTTGATTTGGACCCATTTGGGTTCGGATTGGGTTGAATTTGGTGTCGTTGGGTTCATATTTCCGAGACGCTCAGTTTGACTGTAAGCTTGTTGAAATTGGAGTTCAGGTGCTTTCAGATTTAATTTCTGAAGTTTCCAACTTTATTTTACGTCGAGATTCATGCCCGATCAGGATAATTTCATTATGAGGTATCAAGCTCAATCAAACAAGATAAATCATGAGCTAAAAATAAAGTAGGGCTAGAATAGGAATTGATTGATTTGTTGGAAGTTTCCAACTGATTCCGAAAACCAATCTCAAATTTTATCATAAACATCAAATATTCCTGAAGCGGATGTATTTTTGAGTGGTCCAATGAGAAGCAATTACGAACTGGTTTGAATGTTTGATCCCCACAAATTAATTATTGGGTAATAATAGCAGTTATTCGATCAGTTGTATGCTCCTTTCTTCAGTTTAATGATGCTGTAGTTTTACTAACGATGCGCTGACCAATTAAATCATAAATGAAGCAATCAAAATGATGTCAAATCACATAGGAAGCACAGATTACTGCTGTTTAAGATAGTACATATCATGTTCTGAAGCGATATTCATATTATTTTTTTAACAAGTTTCCATAAGACTGCTCATGGTAACAACACTACTTAAAAATTGAATTTTGGCTGCTACAAATTGCACCGTTTTAATTGGCGGTAAAATCCCTCCGTTAAACAGAATTCCTAATTCGCAAATCCTATGATCGCGCAGTCTGTAGCTCGGCTCTACGCCTTTCCTTCTTCTTTCGTGCATGTGACATCCGTTATTAATCCGCCGCGGAATGTCTTTGCAGTGCATTGCAATCACAGAATGCGTGCAGTAGTTTTATAACTCCTGCAAAGAAATTTGTGTCAGGTAAAATCACAAGTAATGATCTAATTTTATGCTGCGATAGACATATTTTTTTATAGTACAGGAAGAAGGATTATATCGATTCTTTTTAGTAGAGACTGATTCAGCAGCTTGTCTTTCCTCTTCTAAGATATTTCGGCCAAGAAATCGATTGTAGTTAAGGACTTCAGTCCTAGAGCCTTTTCAACGTCTCTTTTAAAATTAGTTCTAACAAGCTTCTATTTCAAAACAAGCGTCAATTTTGGATGCTACAAATTTCACCGATTTTAATTGGCGGTAAAGCCCTTCTGTTAAACAGAATTCCTAATTCGCAAATCTTATGCCCTTGCGATCTGTAGCTTTGCTCTACGTCTTCCCTTCTTCTTTCGTGCGTGTGACGTCCGTTATTAATCCGCCGGGGAATTTCTTAGTGCATTGCAATCACAGCTTGCGTGCATTGATTTTATAACTCCTGTAAGGAAATTTGTGGCGGGTAAAATCCCATGTAATGCTCTAATTTTGTGTTGTCTAGGCATATTTTTTATAGTACAGGAAGAAGGATTATATCAATTCTTTACAGTAGAGACTGATTCAGCAGCTTGTCTTTCATCTTCTAAGATATTTCGGCTAAGAAATCGATTGTAGTTAAGGACTTCAGTCCTAGAGCCTTTTCAACGGCTCTTTTAAAATTTGTTCTAACAAGCTTTTATTTCAAAACAGAGGTAATTCGTGCTTCATATAGGACTGAAGTATTATTCCCAAAAATTGGTGCTGTGGAGTAGGGAAAACAATTAGGTCTGGTCACATGTTACATTAATTGTGTTTTGACTGCATTTTTTATAGATAAAGAAAAATCTGGATGTATTTCTATGTCAGTCAGATGACTGGACCTAATAATTCGCCATGGAGTAGGGGAGGCTTATTGATTAATCAAAGCCGATTCTCTCCATTGGTGGTCCAGGGCCGATCTCGCTGGCCTTTTTTGCTACAAGGACAATATATTTACTCACATTTATCTACCGGTTTTTTTTTTCTTCCTTAGAGAAAAAAAAATCTACCAGACACAACAAAACACGTGGGGCCCACATCGGCTTCGCAGTTGCTACCAGCCTTATTGTTGACTAGGGCTGCAAACGAACCGAGCCGAGTCGAGTATGTGAGTGTTCATGTTTGTGTTCATTTAATATCTTCTTGTTCAAGTTTGGTTCATGTGTGCTCGAGCTTTATTGTTTGTGTTCATGTTTGGTTCATTTAAATTAATGAGTGTTCATGTTCGGTTCATGTTCGTTCGTTTAGTGCTTATCGAGCTTGTTCGGAACATATTTAACGAATTTTTTTTAACTATCAAACAAATACGTTCATGAACATATCTATGAACAAACACATTTATAATAAAAGCAATTGTCTATGTAACAAAAGTAATGATTATTTATATTTATTAATTTTATAGTCAAATATTAATTATTTTTATCTAGCTTATTCACGAGTTCAAAATCAAACACGAATCAAGCTTCTTATCGAGCTTAATGTCGAGCTTGTTCATGAACTTCAAATGATGTTGTTCGCGAACATAAATGAGCCGAACGCATTAGTGTTCAAGTTTGTTTATTTAAGAATCGAGTATTTAAAATATTGTTCAAGTTTGTTTGTTTAGCTAATTAAACGATCACAAACGAGCTTTAATCGAATCTAACAACGAGTAGCTCGTCGAACATTTGGTTCGCTTGCAGCCCTATTGTTGACCCGCACAACACTCAACTTGCGGAATCATTATGGCTTTATTTTAAGATAATATTAAAATTATTAACGTTATTTGAAGATAAATATAATATACAAATAATTTATATTATATTCATTTTAAAATAAATTTAATCTTTTTAAAAATTATGCTCACTTGCTAATTAGAATATTTTGATACAAAAACTTTCCTCTTCATTGTCTATCACCTTGTCAATTCACATTTTAATTATATGATAAGAGAAATATAAAAAAAAATGATATTATAAAATTGATTTATAATTGATATGTCAATTAAATACAAGCCAAAATGTGTCCAAATTAAAGATTCAAAGCATATTTGAAGAGTTCAAAGCATAAGTTGGAATAACAAATGAATTTCAAACGTGACATGCTTATAGTCAAATCAAGCGGCTCGATGAGACTAATCCAACGAGCCCTAAATCGTCAAATTCTTATATTATTAAGACATTCAAATGACCAATAAATGACACACGATCAAAGGAATTAATATCGCACTTTCATTAATTGAAATCACTCTCATCTTGACATTGATCATCTAAATATTTACAAGTCATATCACTCTAAAAAAATTATAAATAGCTTTCATTCTACTCATAAGGGAGGAGAATGGGAATGGAAGAATTTGGAAGCTTCATCGCACCGACCACACTAGAGTTCTTCCAGACCGCGCCAAACTTCTACCTGGAAAATTGATCGCCAACAAATCTATCTCATTGTATTCCGTCAAAAAACCACCACAATATTCGTCGGAAAATTGACCATCGGAATTCATCGATAATTGGTGATTTTCCTACAGTGATTTTGGTTTGATTTTATCTCATCTATTCAACTTTTTTATTCATATCTAAGGCTTTGTTTGGGACAGTTTTCTTGTTGCTTTCTAAAATAGCTTTTTAATACATAATTTTCAAATTCAAGAAATTTTTATACTAAAAACAAATTTTATAAAGTAGTAAAAAAGTTGTCCCAAATTTTACTTTGGCTGCTTTTTTTTTTCTCATTTGTTTAATTGATAACAGTATGCTTGTTGTATTTGTTTGATTGGTTTCTTTGTATATTATTTTCATCTGGCCAATTCAATAGCTTGTTTATTCAGATTTTGTTGGTTAGTCCCTTAGACAACTGTAATCTTCCAGTTTTATGACTTGAATACCGTGTCTTTACTGTGCATTGTTCTTAATTCATGCAACTGTGTAATCTACATTCTTTGGCTTCTATCAAACTATTCTATTGTTTCATCCATGATTTGGGCTTTAGAACTCTTATTCAATGGGTTAAAAGCTAATTTGTCAATTTATTATCTGTTTTTATATAAATTTTTGTTTCGTTTCTGACCATTTTTAACTTCTTATATGTTTTTTTCTCTTTGCACCACCATCTGTTTGGGGTTTAATGCAGGTTGTAATGTTCATTGGCTTAAAATTCATTAAAGGATAGCAGTGGTAATGCACTTTGTTTTTATTTTACCGAGGCAGTAATTCGTGGAGCTCAAAATATAGTGGATTATATAGTTTTTGTTGCTCTTTTTGATTTCTCTATTGCCTATATTTTTTTATATCAGATTATATACGTTCATCAATTACCGTTAGGCGTATTAGGTAAAATCTTGTTTGCTAATCTCATTTTTCATCCAGTTATTATTTTTATTTTTTCTTCTCCAAAATAAATTTCATTAAAAGAAGAAAATACACCACAATATCACAAAAAGGTCACATATAGAGGATTACAATCAGAGAGAAATAAAAATCAACAGGCCAATAGTAATCTGATCTAAAGAGTAATCAACCCAAAACCAATAGGACTTAGACCGACACCGAATTGTTAGGGATGAGTCATCCAAAGAGGTAAAAGGATAACATTCAAAATTCCAAGCCGACAAAAAACCAATCCACCAAAACTGAAGGGAAAGAGCCACCAAGGTTGCCAACCAAGCCTTGGCCATCCGAGGTGCGTGTAGGAAAACTGCTTCATCATAGTCTTGTTCCAATTCCCTCACAGTAAAAGCAACCAATGGCAAAATAAACCAAATCACCACAGCCACAAAATCTCTGAAGAGGAAATTCATTTCTTTTTAGATTTTCGTTTTTTATGCTTAACACTATTTTTGAACCAGCCAACATCCGCAACTTGAAGAAGACTTAAATCAAAGTTGTCCCGGGCATCCAAATCGCTCTCAATAATTTCCTCCCCTCCTACAAAAGACTTGTCATCATATAACAAATCACATTGCCTCATAACATTATTTCTAGCAAGACGAGCTAACATATCAACATTCGAGATAACAAATATAGGCACATCAATCACAAATCTGACATCACACATCTCAGCCAAGGTTTCACCACCCTCAACAACTAAATAAATAGAATTATCACCCGACACCTCCACAACATTAGCACCAGTAGGACTAGCTATAAGATTAATGCAACAATTAATAGCATCCATGGACAGACGGACATGAACATCAGGAGCATTAGCTCCACCTTCAAAGACGCCACACACCGTCGTTCCACCATCAACATTAGAGACCAAAGTAACAATGGAACAAGCCACAGCAGAACAAATAGGAGCTATCAGGGAGGCAATGGGGCTAGAAAGATTTGTCATCAAATTACCACCTGTACCCACTAAACTAGAGACAATCGCTCCATGACCCACCACAACACAAGTAATAGGATTAGAAATTAAGCAATCGCCATTAGCACAATCAACTTCAACACCATTAGAAGCAAAAGGAAGGGAAGCAGGAGAAGCATCCACGCCACCCTCATGGATGCCACAATGATTCATAAGAGGCAATTCAACAACTGACGGGCCAACTACATCAGAGACAGAATAGATAGGAACAATATCATCCACAACAAGAAACACCCCACCACCCAATTGAAGGCCATTCTCCTCATTAACCCCTAAAACAAGTTTAGGAAGACTCAATTTAGAGGAAGCAATAGCAGGGTCACTATCAAAAGGAGGATGGCAAGACTCATTAGAATGCCCTAAGTGTTTACATTTGGCACAGAAAAGAGGAAAATCCTCCAGAACAACTTGTAACATTACCCTAATTTCACTGGACCAAACCATATTATATTCAGTGCATTTCTGGGTAATATCGATCTCCACCAGAACCCGAGCCAGAGACGGACGATAGCCCAAGGCAATCACATGAATTACATGAAAATCTTCCGATGAATGTAATTTAGTTTTATGAATTACGTGAGATTTGATCTTTCTTAAGGCTGTTTTGTTTGTTGAGTAAAAAAATAACAGTATGAAATAAATATAATTTATTTGAAATGTTTAAAATTGTTTGGATGAATGAAAACCAAATGCATAATATTTTTGTTATTTGAAGTAAGATGAATATAATGTAAAGTAAAATAATAGTAGTACTTGGTAGAGATTGAAGCTGATGGTGGACATGTGGTAGTACTCAATAATAACATGTAGCGACGAGAGGTGACCGACAGTCTGCCGACAACTTCTGGTGATTGGTTGAAGTTGACATATAGTGAAAAAAGAATTCCACCAGAACTTTGCAATTCTTTTTCATTAAATCAAAAACTTAATTTTTTTTTTGTGATTGCATTACATTTACACTACATTCATTTTTCAGCAAACCTAACAACCCCTTAAAGGCATGTAGACATGGGAGAATCCCCATTGTCTTGAGGGGGGGGCAAATGCCCCCCTTAAAAATTTTAGAGGGGATAGTTTGAAAAATTTTAGGTATTTTGGGTATTTTACCCCCTCTCAAAAAATTTTTTTGCCCTCATTTTATCAATCTTAAGCATCTTTGCCCATCCCCCACCAAAAAAAAAAAAAAAAAAAAATTGTCCACCCTAAAAAAGAAGCTGGATCGTCTGCCCCTGCATGTAGATCGATCGTTATATTATTAATCTAAGTATGGCTAATTATGCTTACAAATCATGTTAATTAATTCTATTCTAACTTTGAAAATATCTTTTTTTTTTTGGGCATAACTTGCGAATTAGGAGAAGTGGTGACATTTTTATAAGTATTTTATTAGGGAAATGAACTTTTATAAAATTTATGCAAGTTCTATTAATTCAGTCGTTATGAAAATAACAAAATAATTAAAAATTAATAGATTGTACTAAAATTATTCCTCTGTCTACGCAATCAAAGATAATATGATATGAGCCATTTACGACCGGGTAAGTGCCATAGATAGATTAACTAATCAGCTAATAACTAATGCAGACTTGATTTTCTCATTTTAGTTTAAGCACGTTTATTTTTTGATCCACATTGATTGTTAAATTCAAAACCTAAAAGGGACAAATGTCGGCACGAACGTCAAAGGTTTCCTCCTACTCCTTGATAGAAGACGATTCATCTGCTGATAGAAATGGTGCTTGTTTGGAAAACAAGATTTTGACCTGTTTTAGGATTTTTTTATTTAATTGGACTGCTTCAATAGTTGAATTTGTCTATGAATAATATTGTATTTTTCTAGAAGTTGATTCAGGTGATTAAATATAAATTTGGATCAACGTCAATATCAAAAGAGAAAAAAAATCAATCATTAATTTGAGCTTTAATCACGTTTTTTTAAAGGTGATTGAATGCTAAGCTATAATATTTTGTAAAAAATACTTTGTAGTTGAATGGTCTTACAATGCTATTGAGCATTAGTTTAGCAACTTTTTTTTTTTTGTTATGATAAAACTTACTAGTATAGGCCTATGTATTAATGAAAAGAAATATAACATATTTTTAATGAATTCAAAGTCTTCTAAAAATACATCATTTAAAGCAATACCTACAAGCCTTTGATTCAAGCTAAATACAATAATCAAGCAAAAGAGAAGACGATAAATGGAAAGCCAGAACCACATAGAGAGCCACCCATGAGAGGGTATTAGGAAGAAGCCAATGCCAACACCTCGAGAGGTCAAAAAAACATTAACCTGTAAGAAAAGAAACAACAAGGAAAGGCAAAAGGAAAAGACAAACAGAACACTCCAACCAATCAACAGAAACATAGTCATCCGATCACAACAGAGAAAACACACTCCAAGAGAAACATGCTACCCGAACCCCAACCCAACTCCTTAGCATTTCTCAAACCCAAACAACATAGTTGAATATCAACCAAACCCCACATCCCATAGTATAGCCATTCATGTTGTGTTTGTGAAAATTGCAAGTTTTGACTTCTCTGGTTTCTGTGCATGATCTAAATTTTGATAGATTTTTTTATTTCTAATCAACCCACACAATATTTTGAAGAAATTTTGTTCAAGATGAGCTGATTGTTAATGATATTCTTTTTACTGGAGTTTTTTTCTTTCTAAAATGTAGATAATGCTTATTTAAGGAAAGTTTTTGCAATTAAAATAAAGTGCATTGAGTTCAATATATATGCCAATAATAATTCATAGTCATGTCACTGGATACGATCTTTCTAACCTCCGTCGTCCACCGATTACGATCTCTCCAACCAACATCTCCAAACTATGGTCTCCCCGATCGTCATCGCCTGACTATGATTATTCTGACATTCATCGTCTGATTACGATCTTTCTGATCTTCGTCGCTCTTCCACTACGGTGCTTCTGATCACCACACTCGACTATGATCTTTCTGACCTCTGTGGCCCGCCAACTACGGTCTCTTCGTCCAACATCTCCAGACTATATATGGTTGTTGACCTCGATTTTGGCTCGATCATACTCGGGCACGTTTGATCGATTTAATCGAACATCGTCGAGTCCAATTTGAGCTAGAATCGACCCGACCCGAGCCGGTCTAAATTGATGTTTATTCTGGACCCAATTTCGTGCAATTTGATTCGTTGCGCTGGCTCGGACTCGAACCGACTCGAATTGAGTCAAATTCAGGCTCGAATTTAACCTAATTTCAGCCCAATGAGACCTGTTTCGGTTCAATCTAATCCTAGCCAAATCTCTTTAACTTTCTAGGTGATTTGAATCTATTTTCCTGATCGAGTGGTGGTCTCGACGGTCCGGATTGCCCCGAATTTCGAGTTCTGTCGCAATCGCAGTATTCAGTCGCGTGAACCCCTGAATTGGTAATCGCTTCGAACGACTTTGCGAAGAAGCAGAATGTCGCAGGGCTATTTCGATGATTCGGGTGAAGCAGGACATGGGGGAGACGCTTAGAAGATCGAGAGGAAGCCTTCGGCTACCTCATTCTCTCCCGCTCCTTCTCTCTCTCGCTCTCGACCAGCTCTTTTACTCCCAAACTCTCTCAATCCCGATCTCACACTCTCTCCCTCTCACGCACGGTCTCTCCCTCTCTCTCTGTTTGTTCGCCCCGAGCCTCCCCCCCTCCTGCTCTCGTCTTTCCACCCAGCAACCCGAAGCCTCCCAGCAGCCCGACGCCTCCCTCGGACCGATTCCGAACCCAGCAACCCCAGCTAGGTCGGACGCTCCGTCTCCAGCCGCCCGTTCCTCTGAAGTCGCGAACTCTAGATCAGGCCGAGAGATTCCTGCCCGACGGCAGCTCTGCCGAATCCAGTGCTTGGACCGACTTCCTCTCTCCCCTTTACAGGTGAGTGTTTTGCCCTCCTTCTTCTTCTCTTTCTCTCTATTTCTTCTTCCTTCTCTCCTTTTTCCTCTTCTTTACTTCTTTCTTCTTCCTTCTTCTTCTTCTTTTCCTTCTTCTTTTCCTTCTTCTTCTTTGTTTATTTCTTTTCATTGATATTTAAAAAAAAAAAAGACAACTGCGTTTGAATCCTTCACAAAATCTGAGAAAATAAAGTTCTGTTACTTGTGTATATGGGTATGTTTCTTCTCTTTCTTCTCAATGGGATAATTGTTACATTGAACTTGAAGGTCTTTCTCTAGATTATTTAGAAAATCTCAATCAAGTAGGTGTGAAAATCATGTCTTTCATATATTTGTTTTGTATCACTTTTTTAATACTTGCATACCAATCGTTTGATGAAATGTCTCAAGAGGAGGCATGGTTGTTTTGCTTACATCAAAGTTCTATGCAATAACATCCTTCATGTCAAGGTTTCCGCAATGCATCATTTAGAGATTTACCGATAAAAAAATCTGAGGAGGAATTGTCATTTGAGTTTTGATAAGACTTTGGTGAGTTATTTAGAGAATTTTAATTGAGATTTAGGTGTGAATCATGACTCTTATGATGGCTTGTTCTACATGGTTTTATAAACTTTGTGTATAAGGTATTTGGTGAAATTCCTTTAAAGGATTTTTGAGACGTTTGATGGGCAACTCAAGGAGCATATGAGACTTTATTTGGTCTTTCATGAGTTTATGCATTATTTTGTTTGTTAAATTTTCCTCAAAACAAAAAAAAAAAGCTTCTTTAATAAAAGTATTTAGAGCTCTTTTGGCTATTAAATTTCCCTTGACGAGTTTATTGAATCCTTTTCCTAAGCTTGGAATGATGGCCAAGCTTGATAGTCCATGTTGCTCTTCTACTAAAATATGCATGCAAAATTACTTAATCAAGTGTTTGGTGGAATGCCACTATAGGAAGATTGGGATATTTTTGTTCACATTGAGGTTCCATTTTGTTCGTAACTCATAACTTATAGTTGACCGAAATGTTTTGCGAACATTGATATCTCGCTCAAGAGATACGATATTACTTGAATTCTCTTTCATTTACGCTCATTGTCTCCACCTTTTATTTTCATTGCATTGGTAGCATCGTCCACTTAATATGGAAATTTGGTGTAGCTTGAAAGCTTACATACTTGGAAGTGTCAAGTACTTGTGTTGGAATCATTTTTTTTTATGTGGTGCGAGTTGATCTCATATATGCATGTCCCAACTTAAAAGAAATATATGCCAATATAAGAATGCAAATGTCCTTGTGGTTGTTATGATTAGCATATGCTTATACTTGTTGGAGAATAAGAGTTAAAGAAACTCAGGTCCACCTCTATCTTCTTCTGTTACAAATGGCCACCTATTGTGAATGAAGAGAAGCAATGTGTTAATGGTCCATTCTCAAATATATACATATTTCTATGCTTTGCAAAGATTTAAAATGAAATTTTGAGGGCTTTCTCTCACTGTTTTCTTACAAGAATACTTATGACACTTGAGTAGACATTTCATTGCTTCTTTATAGAGATTCCCATTGTTTTACGGAGCTTTTGCCACTGTTTTTTGTAAGCGATCAAGTGCAGTTTTTACAGTTTTTGGGCGCCGAAATGCTGTTGGAAACATGTTGAATGCAGATTTTTGTTGTTTTGAGGTTCCAAACCATTTGGGAACAATGCTAGTTGCAGTTTTTTCATTGTCTCGAAGTCCTAAATTGTTGTTAGAAACAAGTGCATGCAGTTTTTCATTGTTTTGAGCTTCCGAATCGCTTTGGGAATGAGCAAAATGCAGAATTTTCACTGACTCTAGTTGCTAAACTGATTTGAGAGCAAACAGAATGCAGATTTTCACCTATTTCAAGTTCCAAACTACTTTGAGAATGGGAAAGATGCAGATTTTGATGCGTTTTTATGTTCCAAACTTTCATGGTAATTGATTAGATGCTTCTTTTTATTTGCTTCGTATCCCAAATTATTTTAAGAATGAGATATGGGTATCCAAAGGTTGTTACGCGATACGACTTGGAAAAGAACAATGGTGATTTGCTTTATCTAAGATAGAACTTTTGAAATAAGATTTTATAAGGTGTTTCATATATAAGAGTTTAGGTGTTTCTTGTTAAATTATGAATGATGACTTGTTACAAGTTTGAGGCTTTATTTGTATCCTTTTAAAGTATCTTTCTACATTTAATTCGTTATTTGGTGTTGAGGATTTGGTAGAAAAATTGTATAGATTGTTTGAAGTTCTTTTTGCGAGAGGAGAATTTCAAACGTTCCTTTGTGTTTATTTGAAGAAATTATTTGGGGTATTTTGTGAGTGTTGGAATAAAAGAAATTCTTATGCCTTCGAAATAGAGTTTGTTTGAAGTTGTTTGGCATTCTTATTTCCTTTCCTTGGTTTCTTGAAGGGGGAAGAAAAATTGAAGTGAGGTTTTGCATTAAATAGGAATCATTGGAGGGTTTATGTCTCATGTTCCAAATGTGAGTTTTGTATGAGATTCATTTAAGGTTGCATTGAGATATTGAGTGGTATTGCCTCTTTTATACAAAATACTTTTATGTAAGTTTTTGTTGGAAGATCAAATGGGTTGGGTTATTGTTGGAGAACAAAATACGGAAAGCCTTCATTTGGTTCATGTGTTAAAAAAGGGGGGGGATTTATGAATCGATTTATAGTGGAGAGTGTTACAATTTGCTTTTGTATTAGAAAATTGAGTTTCTTATAATTCGCTCCCATTGTTTCTTTGCGAGTATCTATGTTTATTGAAAGCTTTGTGAGGGTTTTGTGAGTCTTTTGTACCGAGAATTTGTGTGTCAAGTTTTGCAAATTGTTTTATGTTTTTTTTAGTGTGTTTTGTGAAGATTTCTTGACGATGGGCTTCATAATGCCCATTCATTGAGGAATTTTTACAAATAACCCCACTCCAAATGAAAGGAGACACTTGATTAATGGTTATTTGGGTAGGATTTTTGTGTCAAAAAGAAGAGATTCTGGAAGATGATTTTGTAGAGTGTTTATGCCAAAACAAAATGAAAAGAGGAAATTTTGGGTAGATAGCTTTTGGGAGGTTTTGATTAGTAGTTCACTTGGAGGTTCTTGCAAGTCATGTTGGATTTAGTTAGACTCATGTAGCGAGGCCCCTTAATGTCTTTTGAGAATAACTGGTGCTTTCTTATGGGAATTAGAGTTTTCTTAATGTTTCTTCCTAAGAGAATGAGTTTGGGAGATTTTTGAAATTTCTGGAGGTTTATGTTGATAGATGTTTAGTATCTTTTAATAGCTTATTTGGATTAGTCTCTACTTGCTTATATTTTCTTCCATTAGTATTAGTTTCTAAAAAAAAATATAAAATTTCGGGATAAGATATAAAACAAAAGAAATTTAGTTGTAAGTCTAGTTTTAGAGGTCTTTCTCCTTAGTTGTTATAAGTCTTGTTTAGAGTGTTATGGGTAGAGGTCAAACGTATCAAGTGCCTCATTTGGAGTGGGAATAGCAAAGGGCATTGTTGATATTGTGGGATGCATTTGACTGCTACGAAATGTATCCAATAACAACGATGCCTACACCCCTTTTTTATATCGGATTTTCGTTCTTTTTCTTTTCATTGCGTTTAGTCGTGTTTTACTTCGTTCGTTAGTTTTCTTTGCTACTTTTTCTGCATCTTGGTACAACACACCTACAAATCGAAGAGAACCCAAAAGACATAGGACCCGACAAATAACAAAAGGTACGTTCTAGTTTTATTTTACTGCATTTCTATTTCTTTATATTATTATCTATAGAACTGCTCTAATACCCCCCTTCTCTATGCCTTGCGAGGTACTTTTTGGAAAGCAATGAATAAGGAGCATCTGGAGCTGGAGCTAGGACAATGAGATCCTAAGCATCAGTCGTCCCTACTCATCTAGTAGGGGCGCTACGGGCGGAACCACCGGGTCGTAGCCCCCGGTGCTGTAAGTTTACTAAAACTTAGAAAACCTTTAGGGGCCTAGATGATTGTGCGCTTCCCACCCTTAGGACCTTAGAAACTTCAATTATATATTTAGGATTGCTTTTATCTTCTTTTAGATCCCTAAAACCTTGTGACATCCGTATAGAGGTCTTAGGAATTAGAAAACAATACAACTTTTTATCCTACAACACTAGTGACATCTAAGGACAAAAATTAAGGACTGAGTCTTAGAAAACATAGACTTAGGATGCATGTTCCCTATAGGATAGAGACATTAAAACAACAGAAAAACTTAGTGACACGCTTTCCTAGATTTAGGTTTTATTTTCTTAATCTACTAATAATCAACCAACTAATTCCAATCTAATTCTTAAAAATCTATTAAAACACTTAACTCTTAATTAAGTTTTAATTAACACTTATAATTATTAAAATATAAATCTAAAATGTAAACCTAAATCAATTCTAACTAATCTAATAATTAATTATTAACCAATCTAAAAATCTAAAAGATATAGATGGTATTAGGAGATTAAGTTATAAACTAAACTCATTAGGATAAAAGATTTCTTAAAAGTCCAAACTTAGAATAATCTCTTAAAAGTAATCAACAAATCCCTTAATACGCAACAACCGCTCCAAAAGTGAAGTTTATTGGATGGACTACTCCGGGCTGCGGGGCTAAGTATCCTAAGGAGGCTGGTTCCTCGAGCCTGGTGGCACAACGCCACGAATGGATCTAATGGAGCGTCAAAACTTAAAATTAATTTTTCTAATTGGCATAATTCAAACTTGATTAAGAAATGATTTAATTCATCCTTTTCTTTTCTTTTAACAACCAACTAATAATTGAACAAAGTTAATTATCACTGGGTAACCCAGGCCTACGAGGCTATTAAGTTAGCCCCAAGGAGGGTGAAATAAACCTCACGGCCTCGGTGAGAAACAAAGGTGATGATTAATCGAACAATAAAAATAAAATATTCCTGAAATCAACTCTAAAACATTAAGATTTAAATTTTAACTAAACTCCCTTAGCCCCTTTCAACAAACAAAAATGTAAGCAATCCTAACTAAATTATTCTATATAGGACCTACCAAAGCCACACAGCCGACACACACATAGATGAATTTGCTAGGACATGACTATTAGCCTTAGGTTAGGATGTTGTTCTGCTTTTCCTTTTCTGTACTTTGTTGTGACGCCTTGCATGTGACCCGTGTGCTGGTTGTTATTTTTGCTACCTGTTGTAGCTTTTCTGCTGTGTTATTTTTGTACTGTCTTTCTTTCTGCCTGTTGCTGTGACGTTAGAATACCCATAGGTTAGGCACGTTCTTTGATACTAATGCTGTCTTCCTGCAGGTGGCCGTGCTCATATAATGCTGCTAAAGGGGGCTAGTAATTAATAATGTCACTTATAACTGCTTTAGGTACCCGCTTCAGCTGCTTAGCCCCCAATAATCAGAGCACGGCCAAGTGATTGGTTGTGTGCATTTTAATTTACATATATAAATGCTTGGATGAAATTTTTATTATAACTGCTTAGGATAACCCCTGCAGGAGAGTCTAGATTTTCTATTTTTGATTAATGTAATGTATTTGAGATGTAAACTGTGAAAATCATTAAAATAAGGCATTTTTAAGGAAATAGGAATCCAAAGGGAAAAGTAAACCCCTATAGGGGGTTTCCTTTTTCATTTGGATACCCTTTTGGAGCACTCACTACGAGGAGTCCAAAGGAAAAAGTAAACCCCTACAGGGGGTTTCCTTTTTCATTTGGACATCCTTTTGGAGGAGTCACTGCGAGGAGCCAGAAGAAAGAATGAAGATGATCCAAAGACGAATCAAGGAAGAGAAGAAGAAGACTGAAGAAATAAAAAAAATGCCTTATTTTAAGATTTGCGTCGTTCCCGGGTTGTTGTCGGTGGAGCCCGGCCACCTTTACTTACTGTACTCTGTGATGTAATATTGTATGGCACTTGCCATGGACACTCTTTTTCGTGGGATTTGTTTCTGTGTTGTGATTTATTTACTTTTGTTTGCGCAGTAGAATCGGCATGCTTTTTCATAGGTTTCTTTCTTGCATGTGCTTGTGTCTGACCGCTAGGCTCTTTAAGGATAAAATTTTTATACTCATAATTATTAAATAAAAATTTTAAGATTAATTCACATAGAAACCATAATGATTTTAGGGAATAGCCGGAATCGTCCGGGGTGGCATGCACGCATTCTCTCTTCTATTAGACAAATTTCCCCGCCTGCGGGTAGAGTCCGGATAATCTGGCCTATGAGGATGAAGTGCCGGACCTGGGGAAGTTTAGTCATTCAAAAACTATTTTCTATAAGCCTTTTTAAAATTTCATACATCACTGATTTGGAGACTTTGACTAGCATAAATTGCATTAGTAACTAATTAAAATTAAGAATTAATTGCATTAGTTTTAGGAGCATTGTACCATTCATAAGTGTGGGATCACTTAGGAATTTCTCTAGTTTGTCGATCCCAAATTTCAGCGTCTAAACTACCCTCCCATCTTTCATACAGACTGGACAGCATGGATTTTATACGATTAGGTGGTTTTAGCTGGCTTCCTTTGTCAGACAAGGAGTAAGCCCAGATTGCACTAGTTAGGTCGTAGATGTTAGTGTTGCGTGTGCAACACTACATCTTTTATAGATTTAGGGTCTAAAGGTGAGGGATACGAGTGTATTCCTACACACCTTAATGGTGGGTGAGTTTTCCATCTTTCGGAAGCTATAAATCCTACCCATCCGCGTCACACAGATGACGCCACCTCCCTCTTTCTCTCGTGCATGTCTGAGTGCGTTGTCCCTCTTTCTTTTCTCTAGTTTTCTCTTCTTCAGACCGACCGGATGTTGACTGAACCTTGTATGACTGATCGAGCCGAGTTGGGACATTCCCCTTTGATTAGGAAACCTAGAAATCCCCTTGCACTAAATCCATTAGAGGAGATAATCTAACATCCTTAATCGAGAGTTTTCTTAGACCGAGGTCTAAGATGTAATTAACTACGGGGGCTTGCGCCCGTAGGAAACCGATCCCCACAATCAAATAAACCTCATTCGAGCTAATGTATCGAATGGGGGAAATCTCGTGAATTTAGGGTTATAGATATTATTATCCATCGAGGTGCGTAGGTGAAAACCCGCTATCCTCCATGGCTAATCGTATCTATAACTCCATATGCTCTTCCATCGGCCTGCTTGTGTCGATTGTAAAGGTCTACGACCATTTTGTCCTACGGGATAGTGTGATCGTACTCTTTGCATTCGAACCACACGAGCGGAATCCTTTCGGAGACCCACAATGGTCTCCCCAACCGCCATCGCCCAACTATGATCATTCTAACATCCATCGCATGATTATGATTGATACGACATCGCAAAATCATCTTGATCAGGCACGAATCTCGAGGCAAAAACTAGTTGGAAGCTTCAACAATTAATTTCGGGAGCATATGAACTCCGATTTCAGCGAGCTTACAGTCAAACTAAGCGTCTCGGAAATACAAACCCAACGACACCAAGATCAACCCAATCCGAGCCCAAATGAGTCCGAATCAAGGGCTAAAAGTGCTGTTGGAAGGTTCAAACCGCAATTTGAGTTACCAAACGGTCTCCGATTTTGGCGAGCTTATACTCGAATCAAACGGCTCGACGAGACGAATCCAACGAGCCCAAGATCATCAAATTCCGACATCATTAAGGCCTTCAAATGTCCAACGAACGGTGCATGATCAAAGGATTCGATATCGGCCGTCCATTCAAACCACTCCCTGTTCGCCCTTGATCTCACGCCTATTTACGGGCTATGCCACTCCAGAAATACTATAAATAGAGCCCTCATTCTACACCAAAGGGGAAAAAGGGAAGAGAGAGAAGAGGAAGAGAAGGAGAAGGAGAAAGGGGAATAGGAGATTCCTCACCTCCTCGACCACCGCCGCCGAAGTTTTTCCTGCCGCCTGAAGACGCCGGAACTCTGCCGAATTTTCAGGAAACGCAGGGAATTCGCAGGATTTTGTGAATTTCGTGGAAGAAACAAGTTGTATTTGGATTATCCCGACTTGTGGGACGAAATCCGCCATTTGTAATCTACGAAAACACAAGTGGAACTTTACAACTGGGCGAGGCCCCGTGGTTTTTTCCCTTTTGGGGTTTTCCACGTAAAAACCTTGGTGTTTACATTTTCTTTTCTGTTTGTGTGCGGAATACTCGTACAACGCTAGGACCCAAATTTATAAACTCTCGCCGCGTATATTCTCGCACGCAACAATGATCTTTCTAATCTCCGTCGCACTTCGACTACGGTGCTTCCGACCACCGCACCTGACTATGATCTTTCCGACCTCTATGGCCCGCCAACTATGGTCTCTTTGACCAACATCTCTATACTACAATATCCCTAACCACCATCGTCAGACTAGGGTCTTTCTGACCACTCTCACCTAACTACGGTATTTTTGATATCCGCCACCCACCAACTATGGTCCTTCCGACCACCATCAGCCGACTATGATATTTTCGACCTCCATTGCTCTCCATCGCCCGCCGACTATGGTCTCTTCGACCACCATCACCTGACTACGGTCTTTCCAACCTCCGTCGCCTGCCAACCACCGTCCTTCAAGCCACCATTACTTGATTACGATTGTTCTGACCTCCATTGCGCGACTACGGCCTTTCCAACCACCGTAGCCCGACTATAGTCATTTTGACCTACATCACTCGCCGACTATGATCCTACATACCAAACATACATGCCAATTTTGATTCTTCCAACTCTCACCATGTAATTCACTTTATATGATGTATATTTGCTACATCAAGCAAAGAAAGGAAGGGCCTCTTTTGTAATCAAATGCATACACTAATGAATTCATTTAAACTAAGCAATGCCTCATGATTTTTCCTAATTTTCAGTGATTTTCACATAAAAATTTTTCTCTTATAAACGTAACATCCTTATCTTTAATTGTGTGCTTGATTTTCGTAAAAAATTAGAATGCTAAAATTCATATTTCTCTACTTCCGTGAATGTCATACATAATTTGTGAAGGTATGTATGTATATTGTCTTTTATTTAACGTATTAAATTGAATATTAACCGTCATCGAAAGATGGGGGCCATTGTGCGTTCAATCTTGATATCTTGTAGAGGAGATCAAACCAAGCCCTACTGACGGCTCTTTAATCAATTTTTTGCATAGCAGAATAATTTAAGGAAAATATAAAGAACAAATTTATAATCAGCCGAAAGTGTTGATAGAACTTTGTCATTTGTTTTTTACGTGAAGTTGTTCAACAATTTGTGCCGCTTGTGGATGCTAAAACTTTTTCTCACAAACTGCAGCAAATGCGAGAAATTTTCGTGGCGAGGGCTTTCCGTGGGTGATCTTGGCCGGCCCCCAAACGACCAGCCAGAAAGTCGGCAACTGCGGCAGCCTCTAGGATGGCAGGTGCATGTGACGCGTACAATAGTTTGACATTGAGCATTGGAGGAAGAAGGAAGGAGGCGGGCCCGCATTGCAAATTTTCGGTTTTCTAATGATTTCTGCGCGCGCAGCTCTGCTTCATTTATTAAATGGAAGTTTGGCTACTAACTAAAAAATTGTGGGCCTGAATCTTATTTATGTTTTGTGTCATGTGTGTGTATTTTAGCGATGCCACTAATTTAAAAAATAAAAATAAAAACATTTCTGCCAATTAAATGCCGACTTGATTACTTTTTTAGTTTTGAAAAATATGTGTATTCAGAAAAAAAAATATATATCTCAAGCTATGCAGATCAAAAGTTCTATTTAAATAAGATTCAAAATATCATGGGAAATATTTTAGAGTTGTCTAGTTGATCAAGTAGTATAGATGGTCGATCCCCACATGTCTTCGACTATGGGTGCAAACAAGTCAATCCGGCTTGTGAGCTTAAACTAGCTCGCGAGTAGAGCTTATTAAATTTTGAGCTCGAGTTCGAGCAATTTTTTTGAGCTCGTGAAATAATTAGGCACAAGTTCTATCATACTCTTAGCACACTCACCCTTGTCCATTCAACATTATTGAACTCACTCAGAGGCAACTCTTTGAAAGCCTTCTGACCTTGTTGTCCTTCAGTCAATCAAGAGACTACATGGGTCTATAGTAGCACGTAGCATTGTAATGGTTATTCTATGTAGCGTTGTACTTTTTATTTTTTCATTTGTCTAATATTTTATGTAGCTCTCAGAACTATATAACTTATAGGAGATGAGTAGTGACATAGCCGGGTTCTTTTTTGGGTGGGGGGATGGGGGCAGTGCAAATTATCAAATTAAAAAAATACTCTCAATATTTTAAAAAATATTTCATAATAATCCATAAATAAATAAACATAAGAGGGGCACTTTAACAATGCATCAATGTATCAAAAAAGAATCTCAATCTAAATATGAATATTTAAACTCACTTCAATCAAAGATTGCGATCCTTCTCATGTCAACGTAAACTATGTTCACCATTATAATTTACACAATTTAAGAATATATTTTCTAAGAGCTCAACCTTTTTCTATCAAATTAGGATAAAATATATTTAAATTTAGAAATGTTCTTTTTGGAAAGAACCTAAATCTATATTTTGAGAACCTAAATCTATATTTTGCAAGACAAGACAACTCTACTTTATATCATCTACAATAACGTCCTCTAACAATTATAATTAAAACATCATAATTAAAATCAAATTATTCTTCTTTTACCCACAAATGTGAAATTTGAGGGAGAATTGATGCAAGTCCCTTCAATAATTTTTTTATTAATTTTTTAATCCAATATTTTTTCAAATAATCTATTACTCCTCAAGAATTACATTATTCTTCATTCCACTCATTCTTCTATATTTTGTCTTAATTTGAAGCTAAGGGAACATTTGATATCATAAATAATTAATAGTTAAACTTTTGAAATTGAATATGAAAAAAAATTGTATTGTTTTTTTTTTTTTAATCAAAGAATTCATTTCATAACTGAAAAGGATAATAAAAACATAAGCCAACAAGGCCAAGACCCGCAATCACAAAGCTGAAAAAGTCACAGTAGGCTAAAGATTTCCAAGTAATAAGAAAAATACAATAAATAAAAAATGAAAGAAAACAAAAAGAGGAATGAAACCCATCAGACTTAGAAATGCCACCCAGTTGTCAAGCTTGGACCATTCATTGGAGGCATAAATTAAGAAGTCCCAATACCAACAAGATAACCACCAAGGTTGCCAAGACAAGCAAGGCCATCAAGGGTGGCATGCAAGAAACCCGCCTAATCATAGTTCGACCTCATAGCCTTGCCTCAATCCAACCAAAAGCCAAAACCCACCAGCAACCAGCGACCACATATGCAAACAAAAGCAGACCAAATAGAGAAGCACAAAAAAAAGAAGAACACATAACACCCCACCAAAGAGGATTCATACCCGGTCAAAAAGAAACCAAACCACACAACATCAATTACTTCCGATTAGATTTACGCCTACGCTGATTGCCACCAACAATGAAAAAAGCTTTCTCAACAATGCGATTCACTTTCAAGTTAAACATCGCATTAAACTTCTCCTCATGCATATCCAACTCCTCCCACACATCCCCACAAAAGTGGGACTCATCAAGCCAATCATAATGATCCACACTAGTATCTTTCAAATTGATCGCTAATTTAGCTTTGATATCCTCACAGAAATGACAGTAACAAGAATTTCAACCATTTGCACAAATTCTTCTGAATCCACCAAGGAAGGATCAGGAGTAGATAAAGATGGTTCATATGAGAAAACAACCAAATCACCTGTAGAATCATTCGAACCACCGTGTTAAAGTTATACATGCCTATGTTATCAACTTCTAAATTATCTTGAAACGAAATAAGAGCTAAAGAATCCTTCACACCAACAGTAGGAGTAACACCCTCACCATCCTCATGACCATCAAAAATAACAATACAAACATCCAAATTCTCTAGAACAAGTGCATCAGCCTCCATAACAACTAGATAGCCCACCTTCACAAACAGCCAAGGGAAACCCCACAAGACCAATATCAATGGCAATGGAATGATCAACAGCCCCAGCTGCCTCTACCCTAAGATCAGAATCCACCCCATTACCAGTAATAATGAGGGCCTCATTACTAGACGTAATATGACACAAAGGATTAGAAGTAATAGCACCAACATTTTCATTACCAACAATAATTTTCACAGCACCAGTTTTATTCCCAACAATCTTAAGAGGATTAGCAGAAGTTGCAAGACCATTCACCTAGACACGGGATTGGGTCTACCAATCCCTTCGCACATACTCAAGCGCTTTACAGTGATCACAAAAAAAAGGGAAAGTCTCCATCTCAATAATCTGGATGTATCCAAACTTATCAGGGCCGAGCCACACTTTATTCGGATACTTTTTAGGTATGTCATGTTCAACCAAGACATTCATGGCTGAGAACCAATGAAGGTGATGTTGTCCACTTTTAAAGGGAGGCCAAACAACGAGCCCAATTCTTGAAGAATTCAGGGAGAGAATAGATGAGGTTGTAAATTGGGGAATGAAATCCAAATGGAAATAATAGGGGATTCAACACAGATATCAAGGGAGAGAGATAATTTGGTTAATTTCATGTAGCAATTATAAACAAGGTAAGATATGTGACAGAACACCCAGCTATAATCTAAGTCACTCATCAATTTAATGAACACATATGAGGAATCGAGCAAGGTTACCAAGAAATCAGAAGTGAGCTTAAGGTTGAAAAAAAAACCTACAGATGGAATCCAATCTAGGACGAAGAGAAGGAAAAAAACCAACTATGACAAACTGGAAGGGTGTCACAAGTGCAAGGTTCTTCTCTTCCAAGATCCAAAAAGATGGTAAATCGCAAAAGGTAGTCATTTTGATCTCCATAAAACAAACATTAGTGGCAGAACCAGACAAAGCATCCAAGAAAAAAACGTGAATTATTGGATCCATCCAAAACCAGGATCCAAGAACTGATTCGTCGCCATATTGGCCACGAACGACTGGAGGGGACTAAATGAAAAACAAACGAAAAGCTAAAAAATACAAAAAAAAAAAAGGAAAGGAAAACTTTCCTTAAGCCAAAGAGGCGACAACGGCGGCAAAATCGGCGAGAGAAGCCCAGGCGGAGCAGAGCGGAATAAGCCCTAGCTCCGTGAGAGAGCATCGCCGGAGAAAAGCTTATGAAATAAAAAAAATTATTGTTGTTTATGAATAATTGTCTAGCACTCACAAAAAAATTTTATGAGGAGGTTGGACTTTGGAGGTCCTCATCTTTTTTTTTTTTTTTCCTCAATTTAATAGAACTATCGTATAATATAAATATTCAAACGACTAAAATATATATCAAATATCTAGATGAATTTCCTCAAAAACTTAAATAGTGAAATCAACATTGAAACAGACGGTTCAAATAACAGAAACATTCGCCTTCCACGATCTCTTTTGGGATCTTTGCAACATTGAAAAGCCTTTGAAACCCCATATTAGGACTCCCAATGATTCTCAGTCATGGGACAAGAGACGTACTCACAATGGTGAGACTCGAGGAGTTGAAGTTGCAAATTAGATTTTTGTAATACTAGAAAACTTACCAAATATGTCATTTATTAAAAAAAAAAAAATAGCAGAGGCTCGTGTCCCAGGGACACCAATTTAACTCCATCGATGATGATGAGGAAGATATTGGAAGATTTTATAACTAATTATAGTGAATATTTTGTCATCGTGAGATCTATAATTTTATTAAGCAAGTTATAACACTTTTTCTATTCTCTCCATTCTCACGAGTCAAGCTCACTCCCTCACAAGTTTGGCCTGCTACTAAAGTTTGATATCTCCTATGGACAAATTTGAATTAAACCCGATGAAGTTCAAAATCCTTAAATTTAATATAAAATTAATTTATAATTTTATACTAATCTTAAATTATATTTAAAAACTTTAAATCTCATTCTGATGAATATTTTAATTAGAATATCCTAACATTTTTTATTTTTTTTTTACATTCCAAACCAACACTTACTAATTCGAGATATAACAAGTAGGGCTGCAAACGAACCGAGCCGAGCCGAGTATGTGAGTGTTCATGTTTGTGTTTGTTTAACATTAGCTTGTTCATGTTTTGTTTGTGTTTGATTCGAGCTTTATTATTTGTGTTCATGTTTGGTTCATTTAATTTAAGGGTGTTCATGTTTGGTTCATGTTCGTTTGTTTAGTGCTTATCGAGCTTTAAACGAGCTATGTTCGTGAACATATCTCGCAAACAATCTATTGAACAAGCAAACATTAAATTTGTTCATGAACATTCTAAACAAACAATCTAACAAACATGGACAAATATGAAATATTTCTTGTTCATGAAATTAAATTTCTAAAATAAAAGCAGTTGTATATTTAAAATGAAAATATGATTAATTTATATGAACATATGTTATAATATTTTATTACTTTAAAATTTATTAATAAAAAATAATTATATTATATTATGGTATAATTAAAGTTTTTATATTTAATCGAACTCGAATCGAGCTTTTTATCGAGCTTGTTCATGAACATCAACTGATGTTGTTCGCGAACATAAACGAGCTGAACGCATTAGTGCTCAAGCTTGTTTATTTAAGAATCGAGTATTTAAAATATTGTTCAAGTTTGTTTGTTAGTTAATTAAACGATCATGAACGAGCTTTAATCGAACCGAACAACGAGTAGTTCGTCGAACGTTTGGTTCGCTTGCAGCCCTAATAACAAGCATAAAATAAACTTCAATGGAGCTAGCTATCCCAACTCAAATAAATTCAACCGTGCCAAAGTTTTAACCAAGCTCAAGATTATTTTATGTAAGTTTTATTTGGGATAACTTTGTGAAATTTTTGTATTAAAATTTTATTTTACAAAATAATAAGAAAATTATCTCAAATAGGGAGCCAATTTTTATATTGAGCTTACTAAACTCAATCTAGATTAGTTTATTAATTTTGACCCAATGACAATTCGTTAAAATATCATCCTTGTGATCAATTTTTATTTTTCAAAATAATAATTTAGTCCATCATAATCAAGGCTTTTAAAACCGGACCGGTCAATGAACCGGAAGAAGGAGGGGTTAGAGGTTTGATGGTTCGACCGGGGTCGAACCGGATGACGTAATAAATATTTATTATATTTAAATATTATAATAATGACACAATTATTTATAAATATATAACAAAAATTGAAAAAAATTATAATACTTTTACTTATATAATAGTGAAATATTAGTCAAATAAATTCAAACATTTAAATCTAAAGGAAAATCATATAGGATCAATTAGAGTTTTAAAAATAAATACAATTAAATCTACTAATTCAGTAATTTTTTTTACTAATTTAATATTTTTAATTTTAACAGTATACATTAGACATATCTATAACTTTTATTTTTAGTAATATAACTAATTAATTAGAATTATTAACTTAGAAGAAAAAAAAAGTGACTAAGCCTGAAAAAAAAAAAAGCCTTTCCCGCCGCCTATGCAAACCCTTCCCGCCTAAGTCTTCCACTCATAAGAAAAAAAAAATCTTTTTAGTCCCACAACGTGAAAAACATAAATATTTTGCTTTATATAATAAGACATTTTGACAAGCTTAGAAAGTGTGTTGTATAGTCCTGCCGGTGGTTGTAAGTATAGGGTTAGTACCAGTGCTTTAAAAATCGGACCGACCGGTTCAACTGCGAAACAGTTTGAGAGCTGGTTCTGTCCAGTCTGAAAACCGCCCTTGCATTAAACCGGGCGTTTTGGGATGAACCGGTTCCCATTTTTTAAAACTAGCTGCTTCAAGTTTTTTGAATACTATTTCTTAAATAAATATTTAATATTAAATAAATATTAAACTTAATAATAATTAATATAAATATTATTATAAAACACTTAAATTAAATTAAAGATAATATTATTATTATTTTATCAATGCCATGTCTTCATGATTTCTTAAGAGCTCTTGTTATGGGAGAAAACAAGAAGGTATATAAACTATACAAAACAAGACTTCTAAGGGATGTGGGACTAAACATACCAAGGAAAGAGCCACCTTTACTCTTTAGTTTTATATTCACACCATAGTACCATACAACTTTTTTTTTTAAGATTTGAAAATTAATTTTAATAATATGAATAATTTTTATTTTTTAAGATGATAATATTTAATTTTTTTAATTGATAATCTTTATTTTTTATCTATTTATTTTTTATTATTTTTATCTATTTATTTTTTATATTTTTATTTGGATTCTTTATTAATAGCTCTAAAAATTTATTTGTTTTTCACCTCCAAAAGTTTTTTATGTTACTAAATGAAATAATTTTTATTAAAATATTTAATTATATTTTATTTATAATTTTATATTTGTGAATTTTTAAATAATTTATATTTATAAATTAAATTTAAATATGTAATATAAATTAGTAATTATTTATATTAAATTATATGATTATTATCTTTCTATATTTTGTTAATTTTATTAAATATTTATATTAATAATATTATTTATTACATCATTCGGTTCGACCCCGGTTCGACCGGTCGAACCGTGAACTTCTTCTTCTTCCGGTTCGTTGTCCGGTCCGGTTTTCAGAACCTTGGTTAGTACTATGATCAAATTATTTTAGAGCTCAGAACTGTTCATAAACAGGTCTCGTTATACTATTTTGGACGAAAAAAGAAATATAAATATATAATTAAACTATTTTGATTTAATAGATAATTAATTACTCAAAAATATACTTAGTTAAAAATTATTAATAAAGTCAGTGGGGGCACGTGCCCCCATGCTGCATCCGCCTCTAACTCCGTCGAATCCGGCGAAGATGCTGCACAGCCGCCGTCGATCAAGAAGCCAACCCTTCGATGCGAAAACGGTTATGAGAAATCGGAGCCGGTTTTTCGGTTCAACGGTCGAACCGGCGGTTCGAACGGTCCGAGACCGGTTCGACGCGAAAACGATTCTCAGGCGAACCGTAACCGGCTGGCCAGCCGGTTCGCGGTTCAATCGGTTGAACCGGCCGGTCCGATCCGACTTTAAAAGCCATGATTGTAATTATATATATTACATTTGCATCAAACATAAATGAATATGATTTCTTTATCCGGCTTCATTAAGCTTGCTCCATCTCTAGCCGTAAAAAATCGATTCTTAAAAGCACGATTCCAAAATTCACATCGCAAAGTGGAACCCACCCTTCTCGCGACAGGAAGCGCTACACCTGCAGCCATTAGTAACGGCCACACCGTCTCTTGCTGCTCAGAAGACCCAAGTCCAGAAGATGCCACCACGCAAAGGAAGGATCGCCGTAACCCATTCGAACACGCATACGTGGTGACATATAAACTATAGAAATCCCCCACACTTCACCCATCAGAGACATCTCCCACCCCAAATTTACTCTGTGGCCTTCCCTCTTTATCCTTCCTCTCAAATCAATCCATCAAGAAAGAAAGAACGACATGGCTCCGCTCGTCCTGGCAACACAAGTGGCTACAGGGCTCGGCGTAGTGGCCGGCGCGATGCTGGTGAAGGCGGCGGCGGAGGGGCGACTTCTTCCGCCAATGTCCGGCAGGGGCTCGCCGCGCTGCCCGACTTGTAAAGGTACCGGAAGGGTCGACTGCTTCTGCTCGCGGTGGTCGGACGGTGATGTAGGCTGCCGAACTTGCGCCGGCTCAGGCCGGATGGCCTGTAATAGCTGCGGCGGTTCCGGGACAGGCCGGCCCATCCCGGCCCGGATTTCGGTTCGCTCCGACCGGCCCCCTTTATAGACTTTTCATGATGCCGGCGGCGAACTTCAGATCGGATTCAGTGAAATTGTAAGGCGGCGATGTTACAGTTTGTATATGAATGAATTTCTTTGATTTGAGCTGTTGTTATTTTAATTTGATAATAGAAGAACAAATATTTCGAGGAAATTGATTAAAGGAGAAGATATTAGTCAGATTCGCGTGAGCGGAATATTTAAGTTTGATTCTTTCTGCTATGTTATTTATTATTTTGGATGCTTTATTGGTTTAAGATGTCTAGCTATTTATGGGATTCGAGATTTTTATATAAAAAGTTATTTGATATTTTTCTAATTAAAAGAGGGGATTCTTTTTTTTTTTTTTTTTTTTTTTTTTTTTTTTTTTGAGATTTTGGCTAATCAAGATAAATTCAAATCTAAAATCTTTTGATTGATAGTCAAAAAGCTTCCAACCAAAAAATTGAGCTGAGCTGCATTTGAAAATAGGGATTCCATTCCTTGAATAATTAGGTGCCAGTAAAACATAAGCTTCATTTGGAACATTATTTAATTGTTTTTTCAAGCAATTTTTTATATAAAAATTACTTTAAGAATCAGTAAAAAATTGCTCCAAGCAGAGTCTTATTAACGAGTTTATGTATCTTTTCCAATGTGGCAATCTAGGAAGCACTAATAGCACGCAAAAATTTTTATATATGTTATTTGTAAGCGTTGTGTAACATAGTAATTGTGGCGATACAGAGAATTAATTATTTTAGAATTCAATAAAAATCTTACCCCCACACAAGCAAGATGAGAGCAATTCATATGAGTTGTAACATTTTTGAGTGAAAATTAAAAAGAAAAAAACACATGATATGATTTAATGATTTAGTTAAATTGGCTTTACTAGTATGACTTATATATTACAAACATTATTTCTTCTAGAAACTAGAAATACATTAATAGATTGTAGTAAGCATGAACATCGAAAGAATGCTTCCATGGAGGATGTAACAGGAGTTTTGAGGCGTTGGAGATGTAATTAAGGGACAAACAACAATCTACTTGGGCAGTAAGAAAACTATCCCAAACAAAAGCAGTAAAAAACTATCTCATATGAATCCTTAGTCTTTAATTCTTTATATATCCTTGTATAAAAGATTATTGGTTACTAGGAATGCACGCATCAGCCTTAGTACAGATGATGGAAAATAGTGTTGGTGGTGACAATGATCTCCAAGTTTGATGGAGACGATGGGCATTAACATTGGTAGCAAAGACAAATGTGGGTGATGATGGAGGGCATTAGATTTCTTAGTGAGGACATGTATTGAGTTGGTGGCAAGAACATCCATTATCGTTGGAGAAGACGAAAGACATTCACATTTGTAGCGATACAGACAACAATAAGGTCGACGACGGAATGCATCAAACTTGGTGGTGATGATAGCATTTATCTTAGTGACATTGATGTGCATCGTCATGGATGATAATAGCATAAATCAGCTTAAATGGTGATGATGGGATACATCATTTATGTTTACATTCAGTGTTAACTTTCACGGTTATGTGCCTATGATAAATGTCAATATTATTGTAAACAACAAGCACAAAAGATATTGTCAGTCATCCAATCCAAAGTCATTTATATCACCAGGATCAAATTGATTTTTTATTTTATTTTGATAAAAAACAATATTAAACAATTCCTAATGGCCATTTACCCTTGCCTCTTTTTCCCCCCATATTCTTTTAAATTAAACATTATGATTCTTTCTCAGAAAGCAGTTAGGGAAATGTCATTAGAAAATGGATTAAATTAGCTTGATTTTAAAAAATAGTATGCTTGATAAGTGGAGTACAATGGGTTGTTTAAGCCCATTTATTTAGGCCCTCCCAGTTTTATTTTAAGATTAAGGTAGCCAATAAATGATGGGCTTTGGCTCGTACTTCTTACCAACTTATAATGCAATATATTTTTTCAATAAAAAATAAAATAAAATATGTTTTGAATTTTTTTTTGAAAAAAGTTTATTTATTTAAAATAGAAAATAGTTTAAAAGTAGAAAAACCAAAATATTTTATTTTGCCGAGTTTAGTTTATTTTCTTATTAATAAAATTTACTGTAAATCATTAATATAAGTGGAGAGAAATTTGACAATTAAGCTATTGGGCTTACACCAGCCCATTTTGGTATGGATTGAGAAAAAACAAAATAGAAAAAAGGGTAGCTGTCCATTAAAACATTGTGGCCCAAAAAACAGGTTTCCATACAATGCGAGCTGCTGGTTCAGGAAACGCTCTAAGAAAAAAAATGACATTTGAGATTTCTTTTCAAAAAATTAAATAAAATATTAGTTATTTCTTGTTTGAATTCTTGAACATCATTGAAATCCCTTTCTTGTTCATTTGCACAACCGTTTCCTAATCCACCACCTCTTCCGCGATGGCTTTGATTGTTGCTGTTAAAGATTTCATCTTTTTTGGCTGATTTCAGATCCAGCTTCAGGAGTTGTTTGATAATCCTTCGTTCATCTTTTTTTCTTTCTTCATAGGCTTGCAATGAACCCAATAGTTGTTCTATTATCATCTCTTGTAAATCTTTAGTCTCCTCGATAATAGTTGTAATCAGGAGCGGAGCCAGAATTTTTTTCATGCGGAGCCACAAATTATTGAATTTAAAAAAACCCTCAACCTTTTCGTCCTGTTAGGACCAGCATAGGCGGTTTTAAAATTTCTTTTTAAAAAAATCATCAGACTCAACATAAAAAGATAGAATATATGATAAAAGAAAAAACTTACAATTAAGAACCTTAAATCATGATATTATTCTTACATATTATTTATAATTTCTTACGCCGAATCTTCATTTAAGTTGAATGAAAATGTAATTAAGAAATTTATAATATTAAAAGACATAATAAAATATAAAAAATAACATAAAGTCTTAACTTGTATTGAAAAAAATTCTAGCTCCGCTGCTGATCTTAACTTACTTGTCTCAAAGCTTTAAAATCACACAACTCTCCTTGGCCTATTGGTTGAGAGCTTAGGCTTCCAACTAAGAGGTCCAAGGTTCGAGTCTATGTGTATGCGTTGTGTCTGTGAGTTTGCCTTAAATGGCCTAAATGTCCCAAAAAAAAGGAAAAAAAAAAACTTTGAAATCTTATCAAAATTTTATACATCTCTAAATTATTGAAGCAAAGACACTGATAATCTAACAATAAAATTTATAAATATTAACAAAAAGTAGAAATTATTTAATCTAATTTTTAAAATAGAGAAAAAATTTATGTTAACAAGCACGGGTAGTTACAAATTAAATAAATAATAATAATTTAATTTCTTTTAATATTAATAAACCTTTAAAAAAAATCTTAAGCTTAATCTTAAGTTTTACTTTTTATCTTAGATATATCAAGATTAGATGCCATATGAAAACTATTTAAACCTTTTTGAACTAAGGATTCACTATATTGTATGAAACAAAAAATATGCCTTCTCATGCTATTGCACATCGATCCATTCCAACCTGTCCCCAACAACTTTTTAATTACTTTTAATATTAGTAAATGTGTAATAATCTTTTATGGATAAAAATTAAACATGTAATTTAAAAAATGAAGATGAGCAAATAATCAAATGGCTACAATATGTAGTCATTTTTTCGGGAAATAGGTACACGAAAGAGAAAATAGAATGATTTTTTTTTTTGGAAAAATAGCAGAATGATTCAGGTTTTTTAAAGAGATGTAGCAATATGAAAATTCAGATCCTCTTCTTTTGGAGAGAGAGAGAGAGAGAGAGACTTGATTGAAATAAATGAGGTTTGAGGAGAAGCAAAGGTGGTAGAAGAAGCACGGCGGAAAAAAATAATTGCTTTTTTCTTTTCCTTAATGAAGGCGAAATGTTTTTTCGTGCGCCTTTTTCCTCTGCTAGGGTTTCCCCCCGTTTGAAGCCCTAGCCGCCACCGCTCGCCATCTTCTCCGACGCGTCTCCGGCGTGTTTTGCATGGCAAATAAACGTTTAGACCCTGGCTTTTTGGAGGGTAAGCACTCGAATTTTTTCAAAGATGTTTTATCTGGTGTCGCTGATTCGAATGATTTCCCTAATTTTCGGGTTTCGACAATTCGTGGGATGCCGGCTTTGTGGTTTTCGGAAGAAGAGTTTTTGCATCTTGCTAAACCATTTGAATTTGCATTAGTTGGGAAGTTTCCCCTTAAGCAGCCTGATTTAGATTCAATCCGCAAATTTTTTTTCAATCTTAAACTTTCTTGGGAGTTTTCTGTTACTGTGTTGGATCCAGCCAATGTTTTGATTAAACTCTCGAATGATCTTGACTATGGGAGGATTTTCGCTCATCGTTCTTATTTTGTTTTTGGGTGCTTCATGAAAATCATTAAATGGTCACCACACCTTGATCTTTCGGACGAATCGCCGGTCGTCCCTGTGTGGGTTTCGTTTCCCGGTCTGCGTCCGCATCTCTTCTCCCCCCGTATTCTTTTGGGTTTGGGTTCGATCTTTGGTCGCCCTATTCAGACGGACAATGCTACGGCGGTCGGCTCTCGTCCTTCTATCGCACGCATTCTTGTTGAGCTCGACATCTCGAAATCGTATCCTGATTCCGTTTGGCTTGGCCCGGAGAGATTTGGTTATGTTCAAAAAGTGTTGTTTGAAGGTATGCCAAATTTTTGTATGCACTGTAAGTCGGTGGGGCATAAAATATCGGAATGTAGTAAGCTTTTCCCTCAGTCGCGTCCTGCTGTCAATTTGTCTCCCTCGCTAGCTGACCCTGTTCCTAATCCTCCTGTGTCTGCTGTAATCCCTATTTCTTCCGATTCCACCCCTCTCTGTGAATTGGATTTGGTTATTAAAGATGCCCCTTTGGTTCTGGGGGGTCGGGATGGAGTTACTGTTGCTAATAATGTAGATGATGATAATGTTGTTGTTCTGGGTGCGCCGCCCTCTTTTATTTCTGAAGTTGATGCCATTCCTGAGGGGGTTACTGAGACTGGGGTTGTTAATGATAATGGGGCTTCTCCGGTTTCATTAACTAATCCTACTGAGAATAATGTGGTGAAGGATCGGCCTACTGTTATATCTGGTCTTGAGCATGTGAGTGGTCCGTCCACTATTTTGGGTGAGGCGGATTTGGCTGCTGTGGGTTTACCGGCGTCGGAATCTCCTGTAGTTAATGGAAATTGTAATATGGTTTGTGGCCGGATCGAAACTTTGAATGGGCTTTCGGTTGCTTCTGAAAATTTCATTAATGTTCCTGTTAACGTGGTCGATACGATTAATTTGGTTAATCAACTGGGTGCTAAGTCTGGTTTTGATGTTAGAAACCATGTGGACTGGCTCAATGTCTCGTCTGAGTCTGAATTTTCGGATTGTGGTGCTTCTCCTGAGTTTTTTGGGGGATCTGATCCTAGTAATGAATTTAATATGGTGCGGGATAGACCTGTTTTCTCTGTTGCTACTCGTGGACGCTTACGTGGGAGGGGTCGGAGAAGAAGATGATCTGTTTTGTTCGATTGATATCTTTTTCCCTATTATTTACTATGGTTTCTTTCGGTTTAGCATCGCGATGGAATGGGACTATGATGTGGCTGAGGCTCGTATTCTCGTCACCTTGTAGTGGCAACCTTTGGTGAATCTCCTCGAGTTGCTGGGCGGGTCGCTTTCTCACCTTACTGGACGGTCCGATCGAGGTTTCGGGGTACTGGAGCCTCGGCTATTTACTGAGTCCTCTATTTATTGTATTTCTTATTTTCTTTGTTCTCCTTTGACTGTGTAACCTTCTTCTTAATTATTCAATATATTATCTTTTTTGGAAAAAAAAAATCATAAGTAGTTTTTTTGGTAAATAGTAACTAGTATTAATTAGACATTAATTAACAGGCCAGTGGGGGCCCATGCCCCCATGCTGAATCCGCTCATGGTTGTAATACTATCAAATCTTAATTCTAATGATCGAAGAATTTTTTCAATAATAGTCACATCTTTTAGCTTCTCGTCATTTCTTTTTAGTTGATTAGAAATGACAAGATTTCTTGAAAAATAATCGGAGACCATCTCACCTTCTTTCATTTACAAGGCGTCAAATTGTCTTCTTAAGGTTTGAAATCATACATTTTTAACCTTCTCTTCACCATTGTAGAATACTTGGAGCTTCTCTCACATTTGCTTGGCTGATGTAGCACTTAAGTTTTTCTCAAATCCATTATCATCTAATGCTTGATAGATGAGGAAGAGAGCCTTCTATTCTCTCTTTCTTGAATCTCTTAAACTATCATTTTGTAATAAAGATAGAACTTACTCATCACTTAGCTCATTGTAGCCTTCTCTATAATCTACCAAACGTCATGCACTCTAAGAAGTGCTTTCATCTTTATACTCCAATTATTATAATATGTTGTCTTGAGCAATGGAAGTTGGAAGGAAGCCATACATCCATTTGTCATCTCTAGAAAAAAATTGGTTATGTTGTCATTGCCGACGGCATTGCCGGCGGTAGACACCGCCGGCGTATCGCCGGATAACCGCCAGACAACGTCGGTAAACTGCCGGTAAAATACCGGCGATTAAAGGCTAATTCTTGCGGTGTCAATCAGCCGTCCGGTATTGTCATTTCCAGCAGTCAAAACACGGTAACCGTCGGTAGACCGCCCGCAAAAGCCAGCGGTTCGAGTACATTTCCGAAGGCTTAAAAATAAGCAGTCCGGTATCGTCGTTTCCGGTGCTAAACTGCCGGTTAGCCGCTAGAAACCTGTTGCATCTGAAAATTAAATGATAGCCTCCCCTCTATTTGAGAGAGGTTCACCCTAGAAGGCACCCTATCATTACTAAAATTACACTTAATATATTCAATTTTAGATCTACTCAAACAATTACAAGATTACAACCTCTTGCAAATGTCTAGATTACAACCTAAAATATACACTAGATTACAAACTCTTGCAAATGTCTAGTGAGAACAAATAATCACCAAAAAGCATTCAAGTTTACCTTCAACATCCGGTTTACCTTCAACTCCCACAAACACTAGGGCGGCCGGTGTGAGATCGCCGGTAACAGCTGAATTTCTTGTAGTGAAAAAGCTTTTTGAACAAAAGAAGGCTACAGAAAAAAAAAGAAGAGAAAAGAATAAATAAGCTATAAATTTCATTTCTCACTTTTTTGGCTTGATACAAACTCAAAGATATCACACTATTTATACTAGTAGTTCATCATTAAAATTGTGCCAACATATTTGAATCCAATGATTATAAATGACTCTATAGAGTATTCTCAAATCTACTATCATAAATGACATTAAATTCTTATTCTAGACTTTCTACTAATTATCCATAATATATTTTTGGAGTCTTCTACAATAGATTACTCTAAATTATATGCTTTGATCAAAAGCCCAAAATACTAATAGACCAAAATCAAAATTTAATCATTTTAAGCTGAACAACTTTGACTTAAATTATTTAATTTTGTGTTGAGCATTTGCTTTTGACTTCGAGTTTTAGTTCAACCTAGCTAGAAAGTTCAAATTCGCCTCAATATAATCCTTAATTACCAGCATAAATTCAACCAAATTTCAGCAAAGTAATAACTCCTCTGCAGTGAAATTTTAAAGAGTTCAATTTATCCAATGCTGCTGCTAGCACCACAACATTATCACAACTTCCTCGTTCGTCATCTCTTAAATTTTAAGATAGAGTGACCTTTCCATTAATAAGTTGTTACCTAACTTCTGTTCTAGTAATGCATAATGACAACCTTCTCACATTTCCTGCTATCTTTCAGACTTCTAAATCTTTAGTTATAATATGATTTCATAAAGTAAAAAAGCTAAACTTTGGCCGAATTTTTGACTAATGGAGCTGGATTAACTAGCCTAGTGAAAGTTTTAGGGTTTAGTTAATTGGTTCGGTTTTCGTTCCAGTCGAGCCAGCTTATTTGGCTCACATGGACGCATTTATCATATAAAAATACTATAGCTTGTGATCTACCAGTCCTTTATATTAGCCAATTAACTCACTGATGTTTTAATAAAAAGTGTCAACAAAAGGAGAAATTATTCTGTGCGAAGACCTGATGCAGAACATCATTTAGAGATCGATCAGAATGCATCACGTCAGCAGTACCAAGCCACGATATCGAGCGGGACCGAGCAATACCAAGCTGCGGTATCGAGCAAGAGATGATATGGCGCATTCTGGTTGGTCTTCAGACGGCGTTCAGCCTCCGCATAAAATAATTAATATGACAAAAGAGTATTAATTTCAACTGCCGAGCTCAATATGAATTATGCAGAGAATTTAAGTCATTACTTATAGTAATCGTTTACTGCAACAATATTGAATTAGATCTCCAGCCTTTAGTTGCTGAATTAGCACTATCACAGATTTGAGCAGCCAACAAACAAAAAAAGATATATTGGTCCACAGACTACATAATGTACATTTAATGATGACATATGCTCCTAATTTTGAAAACATAACACGTTCCTTACACTCCATGCAGATTGTTGAGGCTGTACTAAGCCAGGATTTGAATTAACTTGCTTTTATTCACAAAGAAAGAGAGAGACAGAGAGTGAGAGAGAGAGAGAGAGAGAGAGAGAGAGAGAGAGAGAGAGAGAGAGAGAGGCAGCTTTGATATACTTTTTACACGTGCATTCATGTGATTATACATGCAGGTCATTTATTCGTAAAACCTAAGTTTAATTGGCATGCAAGATCATGATTGCAGAACATTTTGCACAAAGAACACTGGCAATTATTTTCTCTTCCTTTTATCCATCAATCCAGAAGGAGAAGACGGAGAACTCATAATCAATCTTATAATTAGGGAGCTTTAAATTTATATTAAAAAAGAGAGTTAGTTTAAGGCAAGTTCTTGTAATTAGACAAGTTCTTACAAATGATTGGTAGCTTTACTACTTTAATTAATAATGATGAATAAACTTCTAGCTAGCTTACAGGAAAGTGAAGAATGTGGGAATTCGTAATTAGGAGTTATTTAATCTAAATATGTTTATTACATCGAAAGTTGCTAAGTTAATTTGTAGTCTGTTGTGGTTTTATTAGATAGATTAAACTAAAATTCTCTCATTCGGTAATACTTTTATTATAGAAAGTTTAATTTTAGGCCTTAGACAGGTTAATTCAATATTATAAAAATATTGAACGTGAGTTTCGAAGCCAATAGCTTCTCCATAGTAATAAGAAATTTTGTTTAACATGTGAGACAAATACATACTATTTTATTTTGTTTTAATTTACAACAATAATATCAAATCTTTATCCCACTATATGCGATTTGCTACATGAATCTTTTTTTTTTCTCCATTGCCTTATTGAAAGTTAAATTCTTATTTAAATCTTATAAGAAAATTATTTGTAATAATTTCTTACTAAATCTTTTTTGGTTTATATCTACATTTCTTAACAAAAGTCTGATCTAATACAACTACTCTTCGAATAAAGTTATTGAAAGGCCAACATTTTATGTGATCAAATCATTTAAGATGGCTCGCTCTAGTCTAATCTGCTAGTAGAGCTACTACAACCTTTTCACATATATACGTGTTTCACATTCTATCTTTAAGTGTAAAGTCACTCATCCACCTAAGTATACTGATCATCTCTGCAACACTTAACAAAATGTTTTGTTTCTATTTTAATGGCTAATGTACTATGCAATGCTTTCAATTTAGGTTTCGTTTGGGACAGTTTCTTACATAATAAATAAACAAAAGAGTAACGATGGAGGCATTGGATTTAGGTTTCATTTAGGAAATTTTTTACACTGTTTTTTTGTTGCTTTTAAGAAATTTTTGTGCTAAAAAATTAATTTATAAAAGAGTAAAAAAAATTCTTAGACTTGTTTTTGGACATTTTTCGTATTGCTTTAAAAAATAGTTTTTTAATACAATTTAAAAAAAAAGATAATTTTGTAGGAAAAAGCTATTTTAAAATTAATAAAAAAAACCGTCCCAAATGAAATCTTAAACGAACACTCAGATTGAATCCTCTACGGTTGCATTTTGATTAATTTTCTCGAATCCTATATTTCCACATGAATGATCATTACGGTCGGTTTTATCTTAATTAAAATAAATTAAAATAATCACTGCATCAAAAAAGTAACGAGGCCCAGAACCCATAGGCCCAATAGATTATGTTTTGGACTAACGAGGCCTGTTTTCAAAATGGATTCATCTGTATCTCTATTAATTCAGTAAAATCATACTTAAGGTCGTGAGGGATATAAAACTTGTCGTAAATATGTTCTGAAAAAAAATAGCAATTTTGAAATTATATTTTTATCCAAAAATAAATGAACAAAACTTTTTAAAAATTATTATTATATATCATATATTAAATTAATTTCAGCATAAATTCAAAAAAAAAAAAAATATTAATATGTTCTCATATAAATTTTTTAAATATTTTTACTAGAATATTTAATAAATCTATATAATCAAATATAATTTTATAATAGCTATTTATAAAATGAAATTTGAAAAACTTTTATTTTTCAGCTTAAAAAAATTCTATTGATATTTATTATATGTGACCCAATCATGACGATTATTCAATGCAATGTTTCTGATTAGAGAGCATTAATTATTGCAAGGCTAGTCGACGAGGTTTGTTAGTGCCTTTATGAAGCTGCATCTACTCTATAATTTGATGCCTCTGAAAATTGAAGCCAAAACACAACTCTCTTTGGCCTATTGGTTGAGAGCTTAGGCTTCCAACTAAGAGGTCCAAGGTTCGAGTCTATGTGTATGCGTTGTGTGTGTGAGTTTGCCTTAAATAACCTAAATGTCCCAAAAAAAAAATTGAAGCCAAAGAGAAATAAGTAATAAGAAATATCCTTCCCGCTTTGATCCTGAGTGACGTGGAAATATTTTATTAGTGCATATTGCATTTGTGTCATTTATTTGTCTTCCTTTTTTTTTTAAGGAAAGAAAATTCATTAGATAATGTAGTAATACAAGAAGAGCCCATAAACAACACAGGGCACAAGTTGAAGACAAATACAATAAGCTGAAAAAAACAACACAAAGAGAGATCAAAAATCAAAAGATAGAGGACTCAAGCCGCCACCTGGTTGCCAGGGTTGGGCCGTCCAAGAGAGTCAAGGTTGCAACCAAGCCATGGCCATCCGAGGGGCATCATCATCGTTCGCAAAAACCAAATCAAACACAAAAAGAGATCACCTCTTTTTGGAATTACGAGCTCTACGTTTGCAACTTCGTTTTAAAAATTCCGGTCGAGAAGCCAAGTAATCGTCATAAAAATCTTCAACATCAGCTGAGGAATTGTCAGCATGTAACCATTCACCCCGAACCGCCTTCACTATCCCTCGAAATATGAGTATGCAATTCATCCTTCAAAATTTATTTGTCTTCCTAAATCATTTTTTAATAAGAAAATCTACCTCATTAAGATCAAAATGATTATTCCTTCATGACTTAGGTTTTTCTATTTTGTTGTTTAGCTCATCTTTGTTTATTAGTTCAGAGCCTTAGCTATCAACTAAAAGGTCTTGGGTTTGAGTCTTATATATTTATTGACATTTAGATCAATTAAGGCAAATTCATACACACATCACATATGCAAGTCTCGAATCCAAGACCTCTTGATTAGTGGTCAAAGTTCCCAACCAACGGACCAAATTGAGTTGTGTGAGTCTTGTGTATATGTAATATATGTGTAAATTTACCTTAATGGGCCTAAATATTAATATCAAAATTAAATTTAATAAACTTGGGTGTCATTTTTTTATTAATTTTAAAAATGATGAAAGTTATTAAATTTATTAACTTGTTGAATGCAACTAGACATAAGTATTAATTCCAAAATCCACAAACATTTTTAAAGTTCTCTAAAAAAATAAGAGAATTTCATTTTCTACACTTAACACAGGTGAAAAAAAAAGGATATTATTATGTCATATATTGTTATTATATTTACAAGCAAATATATCTTCCTAATCCGAAGTCCTTGACTTCAGCGATATAATTCCTTACTTCCAAGCATAAACCTCATATTCGTGTTTTCATAACTACAACTTTTAAAAAAAAATTATTTTTATTTATGTAATTAATTTTATGCCGATAACATTTTATAATTAATTATTTTATTGCCCATTATATCATTACAACAACAATAATAACATCAAATCTTTATCCCATATTCCATTTGATCAGCTATCTGAATAATTTTTTTTTTCAATTGTGCCATATTAAGAATCAAATTCTCATTTAATTCTAATAATTAAATGTTATTATTAATACTTTTTAACTAAATCTTTTAACATCGATTAAGGTTTCGCTTGGGATAACTTTTTTACTATTTTCTATAACAATTTTTTAGTACATAAAATTTTTTGTACTAAAAACTACTTTAAAATCAATAGGAAAGTTATCTCAAATGAAGCATTCAATTTTTGTATTAGAAATCTTTAAAAAATGATAAAAAAAGTCATTCCAAATGAAGCCAAAATTTAATTTATTGATCCTTAAGCATTGTTGAGACGACTTTCTTATTGCTTCTTAAAATAACTTTTTAGCATAAAAATTAAAAAACAAGATATCAGGAGGAAGACACTTTGTGTGAACAACAAAAAAAAATAAAAAATAAAACCCCTATGCAGCTACGCTTACCTTAAAAGACTTATCCAAGAGCTTGCGTTCATGAAAAGCAACCTTATTAGGATCGATATCTTACTTGCACGTAGGCTAAACCAGTCAGCTCACTATTATCCAAATCCTTCCCGTCAAAGTCCGACCCAGATATCCTTTGACCAACCTCACTAACTATCTTTTATCATTAAAAAAAAAACTATAATAATGATTTATTTTTCTAACTTTAACTCAATCAATCATAATACTGTATTGATGAAAGAGAATGTTGGCTTGCAGCTCACGCCACACGAGTACGGGATCACGTGCCCGCGTGCGAGCGCGTATAAATAAAGGAACAAAGCTAGTCGCAAACCAACTGCGTTAAGCGACATCCTTCACATCTCTCATTCCAACATATTCTCCAACTTTGAGAAGATTAATGAGTTTTAAATATTAGTCGAAGCAATCTGATTGGGGATTTGTTAGCGGAATGTAGAAAGAAAGGAATGTATAAAAATTTAAAGAAGGAAGAATTTGCAGCATTTACTAAGTGACGTTTCCTTAATCCGCACTCTTATTGGGGGTCTTAATTGGTCACCCTTTTGGTTGGCAGAATCATTTTTTCGCCTGAAACGAAAGGGGAAATGGCTTAGCTTTTGTCAGCTTTGGTATACTTTTTTTTCCATGAATTCGTGCGAGTGAAGTTGCTTTCTTAAGTCTCCCATGCATAGAGTCAAATCTAGCAATAGAATATGTAAAGTTGCGAAGTTGTTTGAATATATAATTATATGAGGATTCCTTGGGTTTTTTGTGTATTTTCATTAGTTTTAATTATAAGATCAGTTCTAAACTTGTCTCATTACTAAATTAATGAAGCCAATATGAGTTTAACATTGTTGCATCCTCAAATTTTCACGGTGGCAGAGAAATATAGAGTTTAGTGTCTTAGCATTATGCAAAGATCCAGCACACAAACAGATAAATGACTTGGGTTGCAACATTCATAAGAGACGTCAGAGTTTTTACGTGGAAACTCCTAAAAGGGGGAAAAATCATAGGGCATTGTCCAGTTTGAATGAATCCATTAGTGTTTGCAATTGAATCCACTAAGAACATCCCTTATAAGCACCGGAATATTCACTGACACAGATAAAATCTCAAAGAATTCTAGCCCTTTATAGCTCCCAACAAATATTTTCAATCATATAAGCATATATCTAATCATATAATAACAGTTAAAGCAAAACTTAGCACATGTCATAATTGCACAGTATTTTATAAAAGTAGACAACAGAACATCCTATTGTGCAAATTTTCACAATATCATGACATAACCAAATTATAAAGTATTATGTAAAATATTGTTTTAAGACATTCATTGTACTATAGCATTATTTTTCAATGTCCAAATTATTTTATATTCATTAAAATCGCACAAATTTCTAAATGATCGATATAAAACATTTAGAAAATATTTATAATCATAAGATCTATAATATATAAAAAGTTACGTAGTTAAAGTTTTATCAATATAATGTTATACGGATTTTTAGCTAACAAAACTTAAAATGTAATTAAAAAATTAAAAAATCATGTTTTTTTAAAACTGAGATAAGCATAATGTAACATGCTTTGATCCGGACAACTATCCTACCTAGGCCAACGACTAACAACTGTCCGAAGTGGCAAAAAAATTCTTTTCTTCCTCTCAAAATCCTCTTATTGCAGCTTTTTCCACTCAGGTTGGAACATTTCAATCCAGATGCTAAACCTACAGGTGTCACACTACCCTTATTAAATAGGCTAGATTTAATATATCCACTCTCCTAATTAGGTGATTGTAAGGCCAACATGTTATGTGATCAAACTATCTAGGTGGACTCTCTAATCTTATCTACCATTGGAGAGCTACTCTAACATTTTCACGTATATATTCGTTTCACATTCTATCTCTAAGAGTAATGCCAATCATCCACCTGAGCATCCTTTTCAATACCTCACAAAAAATTGTCTTGATCAGGCAGGAATCTTGATGCATATCCAAGTTGAAAACTTCCAAAATTATATTATGGATTATCCGACCTCCAATTTCAACAAACTTATAGCCAAACTAAATGTCTCTAATAGACGAACCCAAAAACACAAAAATCAGTTCAATCTGAGCCCAAATGAGTTAAAATCAAGTGCCCCGAGTACATTTGGAAAGTTCAAAGCATAAATTAAATGATCGAATAATATCTAAATATAGCATGCATATAGTCGAATCGAACGACTCATTGAGATGAAAATAACAAGTGCAAGATCACTTATTTTTGACATCATTATGTCACTTAAATACTTGATGAACACTCTATGATTGAGAGGATCAATATAGGTCATGATGGAGCACTCCAAATTTATCATATATCTTCTCCATATTTACGGGGCATGACACTCTCAAAAATCTAAAAATAGACCCTTACTTCCCACATAAAGGGGGCGGGGCTTAGACCTTTGGCTAGATATTGGAAAGAGCTCTAAGGCTTCAAAAACTCCAGCACCACCTCCGATGAGCCTTCAGCAACTGTCGTTGGATCACCGCCTGGCCTCCAACCCCCGCGGACTACAACCCAACCATCGTCGGACCACCGCCAGGCTGCCAACCACTACCAAACATCCACCAATCCTCGATCGCTGTCAAACTTCTGCTCGACCATTGCTGGACCACCGCCTGGCAGCTGACTGCCATTGGATTATCGCCTGTCCGTCGGCAGTCGCCGAACTTCCACCTTGCTACCGAACGCCGTAGGACTTTCGCTGTGTACTACCATCACCCAATGATGGTGGTTGGAGGGACTATAGTCGGTCCCTCCAACCACAGTCACCCGTTGACTACGGGTCTCTGCCCGCCAGCTACGGTCTATCCTGCCTCCGTCGCCCTCCGACTACGATTTCTCCAACCAACGACGCCTGCCGACCCTGCGACCCCTTTGACTCCTTTCGTCCTCCGATTACGGCCCCTCTGACCTCCCATCAACTGCCTACTACAATTCCTTTGACCACCACCGCACTACTACAATCATTTTGAGCAAACAAACATATTAACACTCTTTTAAGAGCAACTACAATTTAAAGAGCTACATATAATGTGCATTTGTTAGATTAAGCCATCACCCTCTTCCGAGGAGGGATATTATTTGTAATCAACCATAAATACTAGTTGATTCATTAAAACTAATCCAATCCATGTCGTATTTCCTCCCTTTTCAAGGGTTTACACATAAAAACTCTAGTGTCTTTTATTATTACCATGCCCCTATCTTTCATATATTTGTGTGATTGATCTTCGTATAAAGCTAGGATACTAAACTTCATATCTCTCTAACGCTATACCTTTTTTCCAGGATACAACACTCTTCTCTACAACATTTAACTTAATTTTAAGCTTTGTCGCATCGTGGAATATTCACGGAGATAGATAAATATAAATTTTAACATCTTAATTAGCTTTGTACAAAGATACAACACACATACAAATAAAGAAAGTGTGGAGTATTCATAGGAAACACTAAGATTTTTACATGGAAACCCCTAAAAAGGGGAAAAATCATGGAGCCTAGCCCGATTGGAATGAATCACTAGTATTTGCAGTTGATTACAAATGAGTCCTTTCATTGGAAGAAAGGTCATGGCTTTATGCAACAAATATATTACATGGTGCAAATAGGAAGAATCTCTATTGACGTGTTCGCTTGGTTGGAAAGGCCAAAGTCGGTGGGCGAGGGAGGTCAAAAGGATTGTAGTTGGTAAGCGACGTAGGTCGGAAGGACAATTATTGGCGGGCGACAGAGGTCATAAAGATCGTTGTCTAGTACCGAAGGTCGAAAGAGCGACGTTGGGTAGAAGTCCAACTTTAGATATAAGTCTAGCATTGGATAGAAGTTCGACGAATTACTATCCGACGACAGGCAGAAGTCTAGCGTCGGGTAGAAATTCGACGGAAGTCTGGTGACGAGCGGAAGTCTGGCGTCTGGTAGGAATCCAACAACGAGCAGAAGTCTAGCATTGGGTAGGAATCCGGTAACGGTCAGAAGTCCAGTGTCGGGTACGTAGAAGTTCATCGATGGTTGGAAGTCTGGTGTCAGATAGAAGTCTGACGAAATTCAGGCGATGGGTGGAAGTCCGACGGTGGTCGAGGAAGAGTCTGGTGATAAGAGAGCTATCTTTCTTCTCTTCCTTTTCTTCATTCTATTCTTGCTTCATTGCTTAATTCCGGTGTCAGTTGGTGATCAGACAGAACTTCAGCTTTTCTGGAGATTTATCAAAGTTGATCAGTGCTCCGAATTGTAAGTTTATAAATCCTCTTTTGGGATATTCTCAAAATTATATTTTTAAACATAGATCCTAAATTCTAATAAATAAATCAACCTAAATATAAATTTAATCTCATTAAAATACTAAAGTCTGGTTTAGGATTATTTATGAGCTTCTCAAATATCATATGTTCCTTTTATTGTCATAGTCATTAAGTGGGCTTACATCCATTATGAAATATTCAATAAATATTCAATTTTAAGACAAAATAATAATAATAAAGATTCTTAAATATTTTTAAGGAGAATCCAAAAATGAAAAGAAAATTAAATTTTTTTATAATTCATTTAAATCATCTTTTTCCCCTTCATTGGAAAAGTCTCAAGTAAAAGAGCAATGTTTTTTTTTTCGGTTAATTTAGGACTAGAGTTCAAGTTCATGAATTATAGAAAATAATCCCATGCGAAACAATCTTTCAAAATTACAACTCAACACATAAATGAATATGAAAACACGAAGATCAAAATTAAAAAAAAAAAACTAAGCCCATAGTGATAAATGAAAAAAAAAAAAAGCTTTCATAAATATGACTCAGTAAAAAATCAATTATAAACTAATAAAACTATCATCAAGTATGAATCAAATGCCTCGCCCCTGGATGTCATAAATCTTCCAAGCAAAATCCAATAATAATAATAATAATAATAATAATAATAATAAGACAAGATATGAGATGTTTAATCTCCCAAAAATTTTTTTATTTAGCAGAATGGGCATTACCAAGCTTATCCCACCATTTCAATATATATAATATAAAAATTTTTGTACATATATTTTTCTATTATTGGCTCTCGGCACTGAAAAAAAAAATCACAATATCCAAACCTAATCATTCAATTAATTGTCTATATATTTTACCGTTGTAACCCGTTAAACAAAATAATAATAATAATAAATATATTATTTATTAAAAAGATTAGATTTATCGTCATGCCCTCAAGTCCTGCGTTGTGTCAGCTCCGCCGTCCTCTAGTCATCCGCCGTACTTGAGCCATAAGTCATCCTCGAAATGAGCCGTAACTTATCGCAACTTGCTGATATCCGAAGGTTGACCCGCCATCTGCTGTCGTCTCTGCCGAGCCGTTCGCCGACCAGCCATCTGATATCCGAACGTTGCCACAATCGACTCGTTCGCTATTCGCCATCTCTGTCGCGGCCTCCGCCGTCGCCGCCATCACCTCCTCGGCCATCTGCATCCTCTGTCATCCGTTCCAGCACACCGTCGTCTCCGACTCCGTCATCCGCTCTAACCCACAATCGACAGAGGTTGAAGACAAGCTCATGATCTAGGTTGGCAGGTCGGGTTGGGTTGACCCAGGTCTAAAAAAGTGAACCGTTTGCAAAAACAGTTGGGTTTGGGTCGGGTTATTTTGTGTAGGGTCAGTTTCGGATTTGACCGGAATCAGACCTGTAACTCGATTTTGACAGCCCTACTAGAAAGCATGAAGAAGAGTAAAGAATAAAGATTTGAAAAAAAAACAAATAAAAAAAAAAAAGATTTGAACTAGCAATACTAACAGTGCCGGTTCGGCATTCCCGGTCTGGTCATTTTACACCGGCGGTCTGGTCAATTTACACCGGTTCGGCGCCAGTCGGATCCGTGCGGTAGCCGGCCAATAAAACCTGCTTCGAGCCCACGACCCAACTACTAGTCAATCAAATCGACGCGTGTCAGTTCTTACACGGTGGCTTGCGCCACCGCTCTGTTCACCGAGTGCCGGCAGATCACAGTCACGTGACTACGAGTCCACAAACCCACCGGTTTTCGTACTGAGAGTTTTGTCGCTTTCCCATGCAAGCATCCTAAGAGACTCGCCCTTATTCGTGTAACACGTTTGGGACCCATTAACAAGCCTTTTCACGTGGAGAAGCAAGAATTGGCCCCGTATAAAGTTTTGGAGATATTACTTGGGACGCGATCACGTGGCTGCTTTTAGGGCTGTAATTTGTAAATTGAATAATTTGTTATTTAGAAGCATAAGAGTGATTTAAATGTTTAATTACATGATGTGATGTAATAAACTTGAGTACTATTTTTTAAAAAAAATCTCTACTATAAACGAGTAAATTTGAATACCGTGTTTGTTTATGTTGCATGCTTGCTAAAAAAATACATTGAAATAGAATGAAATAATTTAATTAGCATTCTAACTCTTTATGAAAATCCCTTAATCACATAGTTGGTATTGAATGAGAGAATTTGAACAGTTGTAGCGGAGATTAGGGGTGTCAATATTGGACCCGACCCAAAAACCCGACTCGAAAATTTTGGGTTTGGGTTGACTTGGACCTGAAATGGGTTGGGTTCAGGTTCAACAATTCAACCCGTTTCAAAAATTGGGTCGGGTTCGGGTTGATCCTTTGACCCAAAATTGCCCCATTTTTTACCCAAAAACCTGTTTTGGACCCAGCAACCCGAGATTGACCCATCTTTGAACTGAAAAGCAAATATTGACCCTTTTTTGGAACTAAAAACTAACAATTTTTTGTTGGCACCGGGTCATTCAGGTCAGGTCAGGTTGACGAGGATCCGAAATGGGTCGGGTTTGGGTTGACCCGAATAGCGCCGGGTCAGTTTCGGGTTCGACCCAAACCTAACCCGTGACCTAAAATTGACACCCCTAACGGAGATCCTGCGATCTTATAATGAAGATTGGGTGGTAACGATCTAAAGGCAGAGTTCAGAGGGTGGCGGTTTGACAAACCAAATGCTTCAGTGGCAAAAGATCATGTGACAATGGTCTAACAACAATAATCAAACAATGGAGGTTTGGTGGCGGCTGTCCAAAAAAAATCGTTTGACAACTACAGTCAATGATAGTGATTGGATGTATATTAGCCCAAATTATTAACTATCAAGATATTATCCATTTTAGACTAATGGTCTTACAATTTTATCATGTTGGTGTAACTTCCCAGGAGGTCACATATTCAAGGATTTATCTAGGATGAGCACGCTTAACTACGAAGTTTCTTAAATAAAATTTCATTCAATACACTAAAAGGCGTCTTGATGTTTAAGAGTTTAACTTTTTTACTTAAGGAATTTCACAATCTCCCACACTTGAGTAATAGACGTCATTTTCATCATCTTTATCCCAGAATCATCCACCAGGCAAAAAGGATTATAGAGATGCACCATACAAGCTCAAGTGGTGACTCCCGTCACGTAGCACTTTATCTCACAGGATTCAAGAGGTGGCTCCCACGGCTCAACACTTTATCTTGTATGGCACTGAGTTCCCATCTTTAGACTAGTGTATTACTCTTATATTATTTGTAATAGCTCAAACTCTTAACTATTAAAATATTGTCTACTTTGACCTAAGGGTCTCACGATTTTATCATGTTGGTATAACTTCCCAAGAGGTCACTCATTCTAAGATTTTTTCGAGACGAGCATGCTTAACTACGGAGTTTGTTAAATAAAATTTCAACCATTATACCAAAAGACATCTCGATGTTTAAGAGTTTAGCATCTTTTTTACTTAAGGGGTTTCACAGGATGGTGGTTCGATTTCAACAATCTAATAACATTGGTTCGACGATGACTGAAAAGAATTGGTTTGATGATGGCACTTAAATGCTAATCTAATAGTGGTGGTTGGGCAGTGGTCCAATTGTGGCTATCACACTCTTGTTATGTGATGGTACTTGGGTGCAGCTATAAGATTCTTCAAGCCTCTTAAATCTTTTAAATCTCAGGATAGATCCCCCCTTTTTGTAAGGAGTTAAGAACCATATCTATTTTGAAAGCAACATGCTTATAAATATAGTAAAAATTTTGAACACTCCATAAAAGGATTTATATTAATTCCCTTCGATATGTAATCAAAATTGACTAAATCAAACATGAATCCCAATGAACATTCAAGTTGGATGCTTCTAAACTTAAATTTAGGATAATCTAAACACCAATTACAACAAACTTATAGTTAAATTAATCGCATCGGCGAGACAAACCCAACAATACCAATCATGATCTGATTTGAGTATAAATGAGCCATGATCAAGAGCTTGAAGTATACCTAGAAAATTTTGAATTTTAATTGGAGGACCAAATGTCTACAAATCTTGCATGGTAATAGTCAACATGAACATCTTGAAGAGAACAATCAAATGAGCCTAAGTTCTCTTGATTTTGATAACATGAAAGTCTTTAAATGTTGAACAAATACTCTATAATTGAGAGAATCAAAATCAGATGTTTGATTGAGTGTTTCAGACCTTTTTCATATTTATAGGGCATGCCACTAAAAAAGTTATAAATAGGGCCCGACTCTCTACATAAAAAGGATGCTTTGCTTCAGATTCAAGTGGCTCCAGAGCTCTACCTAAGCACCACCATCGATGGACCAACGCACGACTTCCACCCTTAGACCTTCACCATCCGACAACACTATTTGATAATCGCCCGATTGTCATCGCTCAATTATCAACACCAAATTACAGTCATCGAACCACGGCTCGACTATTATTATTGGGCCATTTCCTTATTGTCACCTTTAAATATCTTCCCATTGAGTATGTCAAATTCTAGCACCTAATCGACTTCATCAAACAACCAAACCACAACCACAATTTTCAAATCACCACTATCCGACCACCATTTTTAGGTTGTCGCCACACAAGCATGGTTGCAAACCACAACTATTGTCAAATCACTAATGTCTCGATACATTTTTTTGGACCACCGCCTCCCAATCACTGTTATTTAACTTTTGTCGTCTAACCATAATTGTCTAGCGACCATTATCTCCTAATCACTACTATTGGACCATTGCTATTAGTCCAACACTGTCACATTATTGTCACTTAGCCATGATTATATAAACACCTTTCATCACATATCGACTCCATTATTGTCCCTATTATATTATGATATTATCATCACAAAAACAGGGGCCATCAAATCATTGTAATCAATACTCATGCAGTAGAATCAATTTAGATGGGCAAGGCCCCATGATTTTTCTCCTTTCCAAATTTTTTGTATAAAAACTTTAGTATCACATGAGCTCTTTTCAATTTTATTTTTTTTTGTCTTAGATCTTGATGCAAAGCTATGGCACAAAACTCTCTCTCTCTCTCTACCACCATTAATTTTCAAACTAACAACACTCTTAATCATAAATCATTCATTAATTAAGTTTCTTAATGATGTCACTTTTAGGTAATCTTTAGCTCATTTGATTCAACTCATCAAGATGCTTGATTTGAACATAAGCATGGAAAAATTGGAGATCATTTGGTCTTACAATTGATGTCTTATAATTTCAATTGTATTTAGGTGCTTAATTTGGGCTCATTTGAACTTGGATCAAATTACTTTTTGTGCCATAGGATTTATCTAGTTGAGCTGATTAGTTTACCTATAAAATAATCAAAATTGGAGTTTGGATAGTCTAGTGTTGAATTTTGAAAGTTTTCCACCTCAATTTGCATTAAGATTCATGCTTGATCAAGCAAATTGTTAAGTGACATATCAATTTATTTTTATTCGTTTGCATATTCATTTATTACTTAATAAATAGCTCAATAAAACTGAATAAAATGAACATTTAATTATTACTCAATTACTTGTTTGATAATTTTCTATATATTTTTAATAGATTTCATATATCTAATACATTTTAAAAATTTTAATAAATTTTTTTTAGGTCTCCAAAAATTTTAATGTTTAGTGGCATTAAACAAATGAAATTTCCTTAGAAAGAGAATAAGATGAGCGTAAGGGTAGTGTAATATGAAGATTGTTGCATCCTGAAACATTCGCAGTAGTGGAGAGATATAAAGTTTAATGTCCTAACCTTGTACGAAGATTCAACATATAGATAAATGAGAGAGAGAGAGAGAGAGAGAGAGAGAGAGAGAGAGAGAGAGAGAGAGAGAGAGAGAGAGAGAGAGGAGGGAGGGAGATACAATATTCATAAGGACACTAATATTTTTAAGTGAAAAATCTTGAGTAGGGGAAAAATGATGGGGCCTTACCCACTCGAAATGATTCCACTAATTTTGATGGTTGCTTACAAATGATGCCCTTTCCTGGGGAAGTTGTCGACTTAATATAGCACATATATATATTGTATGGAGCACATTACATAGTTGCAGTTGGGAGGATTCGATAACATGAAAGCTATTCTCAAAAGAATGACGGCATGCTCATTTGTTTGGTAGGATCATAGTAAAGAGACGAAGGTCAGAGGGATCATATTCCAATGATGAAGGTCTAAATAATAATAATCGATGGGCATAGGTGGTTGAAGGAACCAAAGTCAGCAGGCGACGATGGTTGGAGAGATCGTAGTTGACAGATAATGGTGATTAGAGGAACCATAATTGATGGGTGATAGTTAAGGAAGGATCATCAATTGCTTCCAGTTGGAGGTTTGATGGCGATGGTTAGGTAGAATTTTAGCATCAGCGGTCTGATGGCAAAGATTCATCAACACTGGTGCTGGGATGGAGCTTCAGGATTCTTCAAGCTCTAGAGCTCTTCTCTTCTTCCTCATGATTCATCACCCCCATGTGAAGAATGAGTGTTAATTTATAATCTTTTTAGAGAAGCATGCTTAGTAAATTTGAAGAAGATTCAAGATAATTTTTTTCTGTTCAATAGGATGGCCGATATTTATTCCCTTGATCGTGAAGCATTTATTGAGCTTTTAAGAGAGCCTTAGTGATGCCATAATCGAATGATATTGGGCTCATTGGATACATCTCATCGATTAGCTCTATTCGACTATAAGCATGTCATATTTAAATATCATTTGATCTTCCAAGTCATGCTTTGAAATTTTCAAGAATGCTTTAGCCCTTTGATTTGAGCTCATTTGGGCTCAGATTGGATTGAATTTGGGGACATTGGGTTTGTCTCCTTGAGATGTTCAATTTGACTATAAGCTTGCTAGAATCAGAGTGTGTCCCGAATTTAATTTGGACGCTCCCAACTTAGATTTCTATCAAGATTCATGCCCTTTCAGGGCGATTCTTGGTGGCGTATCAAAGATATTATATATATAATGAATAAATTAAATTTTAAATTGATTTAAACTTTTAATAGGTTAGTTCATATGAAAATAAATTAAGCACTTTAAATTGTGGATAAAAACTTTATTACGCTATTTGATTGATGAAAGGATATGTTAAAATAAGCATCTTGATGATAGTTATAAAACGAGCTCATTATTGCTTGATTTTAATATTACTAAAGCATTGAAATGTCTAAAAAATATTTTATGATCAAGTACATCATTATGGGTATTGATTGTCCAATGAAATGATATGAATTCTATCGAAATGATTAAATCATCCATTTCTAAAAATTTATAAATAGGTCATACTTCCACATATTTATTAAGGGTGGGTTGAGGCCACAAGTAGGATCATGAAGGAGAGAATCTAGAGCTTTGCTTGTAAGCACTCAACATTGATGCCTAATGTCGGAACTTGCTGTTGACATCAATGCACATGCTCATCATTGCCACTAACACTGAAGCTTATCATCACCACCAATGTTGACATCTATTGCCGCCTCCAATATCAAGACCCTCCATCACTAAAACCAAAAATACTGACCGCCAACAAGACTAATGCCCACCCTCGACAACAACATTGATGTCCTACGTTCTCACCAACACGGATGCCCAATGTCATTAACATAATTTACACATTATATACTATGAATGTGCTATGTAGCTATAAAACTCTATATCAACACAAATGTCTTACTTGACCAAAGTCTCTTCTTAAAGTGACCATTCTATTTCTAAGTTGTTTAGACTTAACTTTAATATTGAATTTCAACACTAAATATATGGTGATTCTTAAGAATATAATAAATATTAGAGGATCTTCATAGGATGTGTGTTATTAAGTTTGGTGGAGATGGGAGTAATAATGTAATATTATCCCTTGAAATTCTATCAAATGGATTAGTGTTAATATGACCCATTTCAAAATATTATAGTGGTTGATGTATGGCCAAACTCTATGTTATATTGGGTAAATAAAGCGAGTACTCTTATAACAAAAAATTATGAATATTAGCAATTAAAGAAAAAAGAAGTTTAAGAGAAATTTTTTAATTTTAAATTTATATCACATAATTTTTTTTAATATAAACTTATTTAAATTAAAATATGTTTTTATGCAAATTTTTTGATGTGATTTAGGTATAAAAATTATATATAAATAAATAGAAAATTTTTAATATTAGTAATGTAAATAAATTTTCTGATATGTGAATAAAACTTGTATGGTGATATCCAATAATTTGGATGATTGGAGAAATAGTAGGGTCATACTAGAATCTAAAAGCTACAACGAATCTATGATTGGTGGATCCCGTATCTAGAGACCAAGCAGGATGGGTGAAGCTATGATGCTGGCTAAGTTGTCAAGAGCCAACGATGTCATGTGGGTCGCTACCATCGTTGTTAGTCACAAAAATTAAGTCAAACTGTTGCATGATTTTGTGTTAATAGATAAATATACTGTTGCAAACTTCCTTTTTTTTTGTTACCAATGAAAAAAAAGGAAAATAATTGAGAGCAAAATCATACACTAAAAATATAAAGAAGAAATTTTCATAATTCAAAGTTGTGAACTTGATAACAACGAAGGAAATTGTTGCTCCAAACTTCCCCCAAATGCCACTATCATAATAATACATTTCAACTAAGCTATTTAGTTAATCGCCTTGAGAGATTGAAATATTGACCTGGTTACTATGAGAAGAAGCAGCTCGATGGAAAGTGCTCAAGGTTGAACCATGAACTGATCGGCTGACCGATTTGGTCATCTATTTTGATCAGATGCGCAAGAATACAAATTACACTAGCGGTGAGACGGCCAGATCGGTGAAGCAAAACTAGTTTTTAACCACCCCACCCCCAAATCCACACACACACACACACACAACATCCCTACCCCTACCCCTACCCCTACCCCTACCCCTACCTCTACTCCCTACAACTACACCAACCCCTACCACTTGCACCTACATATACCTTTACCCCTACCCCTTTGTAATAACCCGAAAGTGTGAAAATGTTAAAAATTTTGAATTTATTTTATAACTAGAGTACTTCAGTGTCGTGTTTGTGAGAGCTATTGAGCTAGTTAGAGAGCATACTAACGCCAAAAATTATAACCGAGACGGTGGTTGGAGGGATCCTAGTCGATGGGCGACAGAGGTCAGATTTAGGCCCAACGATGGTTACCGAATAGAGGTCCGACAACATCGGTCTGCAACAGGGTGGAGTGGCTGAAGATTTTTTCGGCAGTGGTGCTAGGGTGGAGCTCTAGATGCCTCAAGACTCATAGCTCTTTTAAGTCTCTATCCCATGGTCTAAACCTACAAAGTCCAAGCCCCCCTTAATGTAGGAAAAAAGGGTCTATTTATAGATTTTGAGACTGATATGTCTCATCATATAAAGAAGATCCAGTGCAAATTCAAAGTGGTTCATCAGGTGCTCATACAGATTTCCTCGATCATTGAGCATTTTTTCAACATTTATGTACCTTAATGATGTCAGAACTAAGCAATCTTGAGCTCGTTGTATTCTTCTCGTCGAGCTGCTAGATTAAGTTATAAGAATGCTATATTTGGATATCATTTGGTCATCCATTTAATGCTGTAAAGCTTCCCAATATAATTTAAGCCATTAATTTGAGCCCATTCGGGCTTAGATTGGACTGATCATGGTGTTGTTGGGTTTGTCTTTTTGAGACGTACAATTTGATTATAATTTTGCTGAAATTGGTGTTTGAATGATCTCAAATTTTATTATGGGAGTTGCCAACTAAAATATGGTTCGAGAGTCGTGCTGGATCAAGGCTATTTTTAATAATGTACCAATATTAATATCAAATACGTACATTTAAAATATATTAAAACTAATGAGTTCAAATATTAAACTATTAAAAATTATTTAAAAACTATGTCTCAATTTCTTGTATAAAGTGATTATTTATTATGTATCTTCTAATTTTTCACTTTTTTTATATTTTATAATAAAAATTGCTCGAATTACTCAATTGTTTAGATTCCTTCGTTATAAACAAGATTTTGAGCCCACTCAAACTCGTAGAATTATTCTTGTGCTTGAGTTCGAACTCATTTAATTAATCAAGTTCAAACTGAATGATTCGAATTCAACTCGACTCATTTACACCGTTATGCATACTTCCTAATGTTTATCCTTGTAACTCTCTTAAACTATTCAAATCTAAAACTTGTTTTATAGTTTATAAATTATCAATATTTATAACCAATCCCTACTTAGTCAGAGAAAGAACAAATTTTCTCATTAATTATATAATATCAGACATCTACCAAACCTAATTATATATTTCATATTTTATGTTGCTACTCTTTAAGGATGCCACATGGACTCCACATACTCATCCTTATCTCTTTCCTCTTAGTCCACAATCTAAGCTCCTCCCTTCCTTTTTAAAAAACGTTTATAAAATAATTAATATTTGGCAAGGCCAAAAAAGATCCACTTGCTAGCTACAATATACTTTTGTGATTTTTTTTTATTTAATTATGCAATTTAATTGGTTCACATGAAAAGCAAAGATAGTTCACACATGTGAGAAGTCCCATCATTTAAGCATTTTAAATATTTTCTTGATATCCTCTGATCAAATTTGTTGCATTGGTTTTCTTGGTCTTTTTGGTACTTTCATGGGCATTATCTTCTAGCTCAGAAAGTTGGTAAGTCCTTTTTTTTAAAAACCTTGGTGCATTTTTATGATTGCAAAATTAAGTCGGTAGAAGTATACCCAAACAAAATGATAAGAAAAAAAAAATACATTAAATTAAAATCCTATGAAAGTGCCCTAAATAAAACTATTCATAAATAACCTTGCCCTCCTAATCACAATGATAGCACTAGTTATCAAAACGAGTATTTCAATGGCCTTTTATTTTTTTCAATATCATGAAGCGTCTTAAGTTTCTTAACTCGCTATCGTGTCATCCTAAGATGATAATTAGCTAAAACATTCTTCTTAAGCTGTACACTTCTTTTAAAGAATTGGACAACATTCATCAGGAGAGTAAGAGTAATCATCATCTATATGTGTACGTAACAAACACATCTAAGAAAGAAATACCATCTACTAATGGATGATCTTCAGGGCATCTCTCCTTTGTTATAATGAACACTAATGAAAATAAATGAAGTTATTAGAGTTATGAGCAAAATAAGTTTTCAAAAATGGAGTCTAAAAGTGATGAACTATTTACTCCATCATTGAAGCTGTAATAATTGAATGAGAAGGAAAACAAGTTCTCCAACCCCTACATTGGAATTTAACTAAAGAGCAATACCACTGTCATCACCTCTTTGAAATCATAACCTAGTGTCAATGACTGCATGTTAGAGACCTCAACAAAGCCAACATCAACAATAACAACACTCCTACACTGACCACCTCGCATCAAAGAATTTGCTACAATTTGGGTCGATCCTTCGGGGGGGGGGGGGGGGGGGGGGGGGGGGGGGGGGGGCATATTTATAAGTAACTGTTGGTGTTGCTTCTAATTTGGCTCAACCCTTCACTAAATGTATGTTGAAGATGCCTTGAATTTGGGTCGACCCTTATTTGTTAATATCCATGATCGTCGCACGCTTCACGGATATGTCGACCCTTGTGGGGGTTTTTTGGTTCATCGTTCCCTAACAATAACACCTCTACACAATGTGTTTAATTATGTTGGGGAAATTACCTAAAGATCATAGTATTTTAAAACTTTTAGGGGGGAGGCATTTTATATATATATATATATATATATATATATATATATATATATATATATATATATATATATATATATATATATATATATATATATATATATATATATATATATAAATTTTTTTTTTTGGGACATTTAGGCCATTTAAGGCAAATCACACACACAACGCATACATATGGACTCGAACCTTGGATCTCTTAGTTGAAGCCTAAGCTCAATACCAGAGTTGTGTATATATATATAATTTGATGTTCTAATCAAATTTCAAGCAGGCATTATGCTCTGCCCCGTGAACATAAGGGGAATCCGCCCTTATATATATTTATATATAATTTTATATTCGATTCAAATTTCAAGCATGCAACTTCATGCCCTAAATTATTTCGGAGTAAATTTGAATCTACTTCATTTAACTTTTTTGGAAAATAATTAATTTAATTAAAAAATTTCGAATTTTAAATTCGTAAGCCAAGTAGCACGTGCGGGGGACCGACCTCCTGAATCCTTAAGCAACGCACCATTCCGAAATCCCATTATTTGAGGAATAAGCACTTATTTAATCATTTATTTTATTTTTTTACTTACCACTCAATCTAAAGCATCGAGATTAATCTCTTAAAGCCTGAAGGAATGAGGTACATGGAATTTTCATTAATAACTGAGAATCCCGACGCTCAGACGCTCAGTGCCTTTGCTTAATTACCCAGCGATGCTCCAATGACGATAATACCCTTCCCTCCATTTGTCGCCAACTGTTATTTTCCGGTAACATCCCTTTTAAGCAAGCCGACCCGGTTCGATGAATCGATTTTAACTTTGGCCCGGTTTAAAGCACCGTTACGGCAACGCCGTTGATTCATATTCAATACCCGATGCGACAGGAACGGTTAGATCCTTGCCGCGTGTCAAAATCTAGAAGTGTCGTGCTACTCTCGCACCGGACAAACCTCGGTTGGCCTTAGGCCGACATAACATCGTGTGTGGCCCGCAAGTAATCCGATTCCAACCGTTCCACGAATCAGAGTAGGCTTTGCTTTGTGGGTACCACCACGGCCATTTACTTTCAAGACTTAGCAACACGCAATCACTGATAGTCGTGAACTTTAGGCTTTAGCTACCAAATTAATGAGTTTTGGGTTTAAAATTTGTGTTTGTGATATTTGTATGAATTTATTTTAATTCATTTAATTTTTTTTAAAGCAAAAAACAAAAAACAAAGACAAATTTGTCATCCGACGGTTGATTCTTAGGCACGTGTGTGAAGAATAGGCGTAAGATGGTTGTGCGGGAGCGGCATGGAAATGTTGATTTAGAATTATTTTCGAATTTAAATAAACTTTTATTTGAAAAGCTTTTAATGGTTCATTATTGCAATTAATTAAGGAATAGATCATTTCCCTAATTAAGTTAATTTTATTAGATATTTGATAGATGTATTAATTAGGGGATCTAATTATTGCATTAATTAGATATTTGATTATAAATTTAATTGACGCATTAATTAGGATATCTAATTATTGCATTAATTATGATTTTGATTAGGATTAGATTAAAAAGCTTTTTCTTAATTTACTTTGTCTCAAATCTATAAATAGAGCTTTGAGACCTGCTATTAAATGTAAGAGAGATGTATGAGAGAAAGAGAGAGCTCATGTTAATTCCCTATTGTTCTCCAATATAGTTAAATCAGCATCCCCTCCCCGTGGTCGTAGGCATTTCGACGAACCACATAAGTCGGCGTGCTTAATATTATTTTATTGTGTGATTTTATTTCCGATGCGATTGTTGCACAAAAAATATATCATAGACGAATTTGATGGAACGGCGACAGCTTGGAGAGTTTGACGAAGGTTATGTTCGTTCTTTATTGGGAGTAGAAAGGAGCCAGATTGATAATATTTTGTTTGGATCGATTGAGATCGAATCGTAAGGAGGCTGCAATTTGGTGGAGGCTATGGGATCCGATGGAGTCATGGATGCATCCACCTCGACAGTAGAGAAGGTTGTGATCCATCCATCTGGTGGTTACACATCCTATCAAAATTGTCTTGGTAAAATTTGACGACAAAGGGAACTTTGGCATGTGGCAATGTGAGGTCATGGAGGCACTATGCTCTTTGAATCTAGAGGATGTTCTAGATGGCGATGAATGTCACCATCCTAAGGAGGTTTCTGAGAAGGATTGGTTCAAGATTAACCGGAGTACTTGTGGATTGATCAGAAATTTCTTATCTCAACGGATCAAGTATGGTGTGATGATGGAAACTACTACTGTGAAGCTATGGAAGACCTTGGAGAACAAATATTTGAGGAAGAGCATGGAGACTCGACTATATATGAAGTGTCGACTCTACATGTTTTAGATGAGGCATGGGATTACAATTGATGAGCATTTGAATGACTTCACAAAGCTATTAGCAAATCTTTTGAATTTGGATAAAGAGGATGGAGATGAAGACAAGACTCTCCTTCTGCTGAATTCACTCCCGGATGAGTATGAAAAATGCATGATGATGCTCATTCATGGGAAGGAGGTTATGAACTATATTGAGGTGATTGATGCATTCCTAAATCACGGGTTTTGGCATTGGGACAAGAAGTCTACAAAGATGTATTCAACTGAAGCTCTCATATCCCAACAAGGAAGATCTGAGAAGAAGAAAAAGGGCGATAACAAACATGGCAAGTATCGTGGGCGCAGTCTTAAAAAGAATTAGTGTGCTTTCTTCTTAGAGACTGGTCATAGAAAAAAAGATTACCTAAAGCTGAAGGAGAAGGAAAAGAGTGTCCATTGGGGCTAACCTAACATTGAAGATCAAGATGAAGATTCAGATTTATCACTATCTACAGTTGCTCAGAGTTTGTATTCAGATGGTTCATGCTAAATTTCTGATACTAGTGCTACGTATCATATTTGTCACACTAGATAGTGGTTCAGTACCTATTGGGAGCTTGATAGTGGTGTTGTGACCATGGGAAATTATCAAGCCTATCGTATATGTCGTGTAGGGAGCATTTTCATCAGAATGCATGATGGTATTGTGAAAGAGCTGACTGATATGAGGCATGTTCCAGATACTAGAAAGAATTTGCTGTCTGTTGGGGCTTCAAAGACCAAGGGCTATAAAGTAATCATAAGGCAGGAATTTTGAAGATATATCATGGAGCAATGGTTTATCCGAATGGAGTTCATCACCACAATCTTTACTATCTTTAGGGAAGAACAATGATTGGATCGACTGTTATTGTTGATTTTTCTTCTGATGCCACTATATTGTGGCATATGTGGCTAGTTCATGCATGAGAGGCTTCTCTTATGACTTTGGTAAAGCTATGATTGATTAAGGAGTAAGCACCTACAAGCTTGATCATTGTGAACATTACATGTTTTGAAAGAAGACATGTGTATCCTTTGGTACTGCCATCCACATTACAAAGGATATCTTGGAGTATGTTCATAAAGATATTTGGGGCCCGACGAAGATAGCATCATTCTGTGGGCAGCGATATTTTTTCTCTTTTGTTGATGATTACTCCAGATATTTTTGGGTGTATATCATGAGGCGCAAAAGCAATATACTTGAGATTTTTATAATTTGGAAGAAGTGGATTGAGACTTAAACTAGCAAAATGATCCAGTTTATCATATCAGACAATTGGGGGCCAATACACTTAGGATGCATTTTTCCAGGAGTGCTAGAGACCGCAACAGAATAGGGTAGTAGAGAGGATGAGTTGGATTATAGTGGCAAAAGTTTGGTAAATGTTATTCAATGATGGGTTGGATAGAGTTTATTGGGTTGAGGAAATAAATTATGATTGTCACTTGGTAAATTGTCTGCCTTATGTAGCTATTGGGAATAAGACACAAAAGAAGATGTAGTTAGGACATCCTGCTAAAGATTATGACCACTTGAGAGTGTTTGGGTGTCCATCTTATTATCATGTTCAGAATGATAAATTAGAATTGAGGGCAAATAATGTGATATATATTAGCTTCATGCGTGGATTTAAGGGCTTCAAACTATATAATCCGGTAAAGAAGAAGATTGTCATCATCAAGGATGTTACTTTCGATGAGGCTAGCATGTTGAAGCTTCGAGACTCTGAGCAGGATGAGAGTTCTACTGAGACCATAGATGTGTTGCACAAATTGGAGTTTGGTGTTAATCCATTTGCTCCACAAAGGCAGATCATTTCTACCTAGGTACTAGATTCAGCAGCAAATCAAGGGACTGAAGTAAACTAGTTGAGTAGAATTTGAAAACTCAATTTTAATTTGAATTAATTATATGAATTCAAATTAGTTTAATAGTAGATGAATATATGAGAAAATTATTTGTTATGAAAAAATTTAAGAAAGAAAAATATTATAAATATTAACTTTTATAAAATAACACGTAATGCTATTGGCTTTTCTTTTATTTATAGGAGTCGTGACTGCAAGTCAATGAATTCAAATTTGGCCTCCTATATTTGCAGTAGAACTTGCTGAAAAAATGATATTGGGTGTTGGACGATATTAGTTGAGTGATAACACTTAGATAATAACAATCGAGAGATAGTGATTGGATAGCGTTCATTTAATAATGATTGGGCAACAACATACGGTTGACGATGGTTGAATGAAGGTGAATGGTTAATGACATCCGAGCAATGGTAGCCACGCAATGATTGTTAAATAACTATAAGTGGTGATCATTGGCGTTGAATGTCGGGTAACATTTTAGAGTACTTCAAATCATTAAGCTTGGCCTAAACACAAGTCACTGTCCTTGTGATGTAAAAAAATGACATCTATCTATTATTATTTGTGTTACATTTTGATATATTAAATCAAATTCGTATAGCACTCCTCGGAATAGCTCATATTAAACTCTTTAATTAGATAATGCATCTTTACGTTTCTTCATAATCTAAAAATTAAATGAACTTGAGCTCTTTGGATTCATTTCATCGATTGTTCCATTTGATCAAAAACTTTGTCAGATATAGAACCCTTTTAATCCTTCAATTAATTATCGAAAATTACTAACCAAATTCAAATACTTGAGTTGTGCTCAATTAGATTCAAAGCATATCACTTTTTGTCATTAACTTTTTCTTGTCAAATTATTCAACTTGGCTATAAATTTATTAAAGTTGGAGTTAAAATTAAGATAGTTGTAATGAAATTTTCTTTCATCAAAAGTCATGCCTGGCCAAATACAGAAACGATATTTTTGTTGATTAAATTCGTACAGCTAATAAATGAGATTGATGCGATAAATCTAATATAAGTATTCATATGATTTAGGCTTCATTTATGATAGATTTTTATTGTTTTTTAAAATAATTTTTTTTTAATAAAATTTTTTGTTCAAGATTTTTTTTTTGCAAAAATATTATTTAGAAAATAATAAAAAAGTTGACTCAAATGAAAGGCTCGTTTGATTCGACTTATTTTTACCTTTTTGTTTTGAAACGACATAATTTTTTTGTTGTTGTTATTTGTATGTGACGCTTCTGCAGAAATGCTTTTCAAGAACTTCATTTTTCTATTGATTTGAGAAGCTTTTTTGATATTTGCTTCTCCGTTACACACCTAAATTCCCTCAAACTTTATTTTTGAAACTACCTTTTACAAAAGTTACCAGATAACCAAACGAAACATAAATATTAAACTTTATCATATAGGTGTCTCTATTAGGTCCGGTGTCCTGACGTAGCTCTAAATTCAGACGCCAGTAAAATGGTGCCACGTGCTCTTACTCTTTATCGCGCGGCCCGACAACCCGACCCGGATTGGACTTGGGATTGCTATGTATTGGCTGATTTGTACATACTGGGGTATTGCTAGGTATTGCTCGATATTGCTCGACAATAACGAGAAATATCATTATGTGAAGACCAATACCTAGCAATACCGAGCGATATCCCAGTTTTGCTAAGTATTGCTCGGTATTGCTAGGTATTGCTCGGTATTGGTCTTCATATAACAATATTTCTCGTTATTGTCAAGTAATACCTAGCAATACCGAGCAATACCTAGCAATACACGAACATAGCAACCCCGGGTTTCGGTCCAGGTTGGGTCATCGGGCCGCACGGTAAAAAGTAAAAGCACGTGGTGACATGTTATTGGCGTCTGAACGTAGAGCTACGTCATGACACCGGACCTAATAAAAATTCTTCTCTTGATGGTATGAGTCATCACGGTTTCATCCTATTTTGATTATTTTTTTCAGGTTGAATTGGAAAACGATTAACTGCAAAAATATTCTCGGTGAAAATCTTTATTATTCAGATTAATTAAACTTTTGATTCTTAAGAATTTGATCAAGAAAAATGCAAATTAAGCATATCACTTAATTTTTATTTAATTTAATTTTTTCCTTGTTCTGAAGTTAACGGGTGTTGTGGTAACGTGCGTTCGGGCGAGGGCAAGGACGAGCCTGCACGTGCGTGGGGCTTAGGTGATACTGATTTTGCTCAAGCGGAGAAAGCAAGCCTTCCGCTTTCTCGATCTGAGAGCCCAGAGGCTGGCCCACGGCCCACCAAACAATTTAATTAGACAACTGATCGGTAATTGGAAAATAAAACTATTAAGTTAAAGAAAATTACGAAAAGAATGATACTTGGATCACGATATTCCGAAGTGCTTAAAAATATTCAGTTCATTTTAAGATTAATATAATTAAAATTAATTAATTTTTATATCACATTATTTTGAAAAAAAAATAAATAATTTTTTAACTTATCATAGTTAAACATTGATCGAAAATGTTTATGACAAATTTATTAAAGTTTCAAGCCACTGCAAAAAAAAGAAAAAAATATAAGATTTATTTAGGCTTTATTTTCATTGATGAACAATAAAACTTACAAGTGAATGCGGGCTAAATAAAATTGCCCTAAATTTAAGGGGATACTTTTATTTAACATCCAAAAATTCAAATAATCAGCATGAATCTGTAGATAATTTTGTATGTTGGGAATTTTTGGAATTAAATATAAGATCATTCGAACTTTGCTTCAACAAATTTTTATAATGGGGGAATTAAACATCTCAAATAAACAAACCTATCGACGCTACAAAATTTTTGATCCGTCTCCAAATGAGCTAAAATCAAGCACTTCCATTATATTAAAATGTTATGAACATTAATTAATGGATCAAACAACCTTCCAATTATAGCATACTTATAGTCAAATCGAGCGGCTTAACAAGATGAATCTAAAGAGCCTAAGATTACTTGATTATGACATCAGTAAGATAATTAGGAGTTTTATAAATGGTTTATGATTAGGGGGATTAATATCAATCGTGCAATGGAGTGTGTTATATTATAGTTAAATTTACCAAAATATACATCTCAAAAAGTGTATAAATTTGATTTCATTATCTACAAATGGGGGAAGTGGAAAAGCTAAGAATACTAGAGATCTCTCTTTTGTATTTTCCAACTATCATCGTCAATGACCACTAATAGCAATCGCCGCCACCATCTTCAAACTCCTACCAAGATTTAAAAATATTGTTGGGTATTCAACTGTCGTCGTGTGGACATCAGATTTTTGTAATTCCCATAAAAAAATCAAATACTCGTTCTGAAATATTCGTATCCCTTTTAACTCTAAAGAAAGGGGAATCATTATACTTGTTGTGTCCTAGAATATTCCCGGCAGTAGAGAGATATAAAGTTTATTATCGTCTTAGCTTTGTATGATATCTGACGGTGCAGTGCTCATAAGAGACACTATAGTTTTTACGTGAAAAGTCTTGAAAAATGAGAAAAACCACGAGGTCTTGTCTAGTTTGAATGAATCCACTAGTGTTTGCAGTTGATTACAAATAAGGCCCTTCCTTGAGGGGAAGACCTTGGCTTGATTTTTTTTTGTTTTTATTTAGAAAACTCAAACAATTATATTACGGTAGAAAATTACAACACAAGACCACAAAAATGGCTACATCAATAGCATTGCAATTAAAGCTAAAAGTAAAAAAATAGCAGTGGCAAAACAAAATGAGAGTATGAAAGACAAAATCTGAAGAATAACGGTCTCAGACTGGCACCTAGTTTCCAGGGAGGAGCCATCAATGGAATACAGACAACACATCCGAACAAAAGCCGCATCAAGCCATCCAGGTTGTCAACCAATCCTGGCCATCCAAGGCGCATGAAGCAAGGCTGCTTCCTCATCGTCCATTCCCCAACAACCATTCCGAATTGATTCCAGCATCGCAATGAAAGCAACAAAAATAAAAAAATGATCAAATAATACCTTCCAAAACTGCTAAAAAAAAAGAAAAACATCTCTTCCTGGAACTCTATTTATGTTGTCTACCAAAATTATCGAGCAAGCCCGTATCAAAGGAGTTATCAATGAAAACCTCACCACTATCAATAGCCATATTATCATGTAACAAATCACATTACCTCCTAGCATCTCTAACAACATGGGCTAACAAATTTGCATTAGAAATGATAGAAATTGGCACATCCACTAGAGGTGTCACAATTCCTTCCTCCCCAACAACAGCCAATGATTCCTCTCTAGTATAAAAAAAGGAAATATAATTATCAACAGACAATTCCGCACAATCACCAACAATCAGACTATCACTAAGATTGATACAACAATTACTGTCAGAAGTAGACACAAGGGTAGGAGCCACATTAGGAGACAGGCACAAGAGCTGTCAGGGATAGAGTAGGGCAAAGCACTAGCCCGATAGAAGGCATACACACAATATATTCATTTATAGCACGAATAGGGGAATCCAGCCCAGAAATGACTCCACAAAAATAGCAGGAGACCCACCCGAACAAATCACAGCAACAGGGTTAATCGGATGTTGAAATTGGCAAGTTAGAATTAACTCCATCCTAACATCACCAAAAACGGGCAAAACAACCGAAGACACAACCACATCACACACAGGCTGAGAAATAATAGAAGACGGATCAACAGTAGTATGATTAGGGAGAGCCGTAACCCTAACAACCCCAACATCCCCCACAACAACAAAAGTCCCAACATCCCCCACAGCAACAGGAGTATCGATATCATCAGAAACCCAAAAAATCAGATTAGACAAAAAGGGAGTAGCAGGCAAAGTAACTTCAAGAGACGGTGAGAAATCACCAAAAGAGTGACCAAGATGCTTACATTTGGGGCAAAAGAGAGGAAATTCTTCCATAGAAACATGTTGGAAATACCCAAGCTTTTTGGACCGATCCAAATTCTGTCCGAATATTTCTTCGTGAAATCAATTTCCACCCGTACACATGCTATAGACGGGCAAGATCCCAAAGTCGTAGCACTATCCACCTTCAGCGGGTTACCAAAGAGAAGCCCCAATCCATGCAGGATATGAGGAGAGAAAAAATGGGGACGCAAATTAGGAAAAGAGATCCAGATTAGGAGAATGAGATACTCATCCCCATTATCACCCAAAGGAGACCATTTAGAAACCTTCATGAAGCAATTGAAAACCAGATAGGACCTACGACAAAACACCCTACTATAGTCAAGATCATTCTCTAACTTAATGATCACATGAGATGAATCCATCACATTAACAAAGAAGACGCCATTTAAACAAAGATTGAAAAAACTTTTTATATCAACGTGAGCGAAGGCTATCGTGAAGGGAAGAAGCCAACAAGCGAAAACCTAAAAGGTTCGACAAGAGCAAAAAACTCCTCTTTCGACACCAAAAGAGTAGGAACGCCATGGAAAGAAGACCGAATAAGCTCAGGAAATCGACCATGAGAGGATCCCGCTAAAGCTTCCAAAAACGAGCGGGATCAAGCCGAACCATTCAAAAAATCAAGATCAGAAGAATGACAAACTGCCATTTCAGCAAAATAACAAAGAAAATGAAAAGGGGAAGGAACTTCCCTCAGCACGCGGAGGAAGAGCAGCACTGCTGGCAGAGCGATTAGGAAAAAGCCCAACACCGAGAGAACGTCAGGAGCATTCTTGAAGACCTTGGCTTGATGTAACCAATATACACCATATATAGGGCATAACATATTGGGAGTTGTAAAAATTAATATTGACATGTTTGTTTGGTAGGTAGGTCCATAGTCGACGAGCGATGTAGGTCGGAAGGAACATAGTTGGGCTATGGTGGTCGGAAGAGCACAGTCGGGCAATTAAGCTCAAGAAAATCTTAGTTTGAAGATGGTAATCGAAGAGACCATAGTCAACGGGCAACTGAGAATGGAAAACACTATAGTCATGCAATGGTGGTTAGAGAGTTTGTAGTCAGACAACGGTGATTGATAAGACTGTAATGGGTAGGGGTATAAATGAGTAGAGTCCATATAAGTTTAGGGTCTTAAAAAGCTCGGCTCGTTAGTTGGAAAGCGAGCTCAAACTCGAGCTTGTTTCACTGTAAGCAAGCTCAAGCCGGGTCAAGAGATTTTTAAAAATTAGGCGGCATTTTTAAAAATTAGGCGGGATTATTAAAACTTAAGCGATATTTTTAAAACTTAGTTAAAATTTAGAAAAAAAAGATGAAATGTTTAACACTAAATAAAACTTAGGTGATTTTTATTAATTTTTTAACATTTAAATTTAATAAATAAAATAAAATTATTTAAAAATATTAATATTTATTCAAGCTGGCTCGCGAGCTCACGAGCCGAGCCAGCTCAAGCTCGAACTCGAGCTCATTAACTAAACGAGCTTGAACTAAAGCTTGACTCGTGAGCTCGATAAGCTCGGCTCGAGATCTCTTAAACAAGTCGAGCTTGAGCTGACTCGGCTCACTTACGCCCCTAGTAATGGGTGAGCGACATATGTCAAAAAGATTATAATCGGGCAATGGTGGTCGGAGAGACCATAGTTGGCAGGTGATGGTATTTGGGAGGAGATTCAGCGTCGATAGCATCCAATAAAAGTTTTGAAAATAGTCGAAGAATGGACGGAGGTCCAAGTATAGTTAGTGGTTGGGAAGAGATCCAACAGCAACTGAAGAACTAGCAGAACTCCAGCGATGACAGTGGTATGGAAGAGATTCGATGGTGGCTGATAAACAGGCGGAAGTCCAGCGAAGGTTAGTGGTCGGGAATAGAACTAGCGGTGGCCGATGGCAACGAAGCTCCCCAAGTTTTCTCATTAGGTTCCTCTCTTCCTCTTCTTCTCTCCTCTACCTCATATGAATAATGTGGGGGGGGGGGGGGGGGGGGGGTGGCTTTTATAGTTTTTTAGAGTAGCATGTCTTGTAAATATGTAGAAAATCGAGGGTATGTTGGGAGTGTTCAATCGGATGGGTCAAATTGATTCCCTTGATCATAAAGCATTTATCAATCATTTAGATGCCTTAGAGATGTCAGAATTGAATGATCTTGGGCTCGTTAGATTTGTCTAGTCGAGCCACTCAATTAGACTATAAGAATGTCATATTTGTATATCATTCGATCATCCAATTAATGATCTGAAGCTTTCAAAAATATTTTGGTTCTTTGATTTGAGCCCATTTAACTCGAATTGGGCCTATTTTTGGTTTGTTTCTCCGAGATGTTCAATTTGACTATAAGTTTATTGAAATATGAGTTTGGATGGTCCTGATTTTAATTTTTGAAGCCTCAAACTCATTTTTTCATAGAGATTCATGCCCCCGATGAGGATGTATTTTTGGTGACATATCTATACTAACAAATACATAGTGTATCTTCCCTTCCTCAAATTTTCACATAAAAAAATTTTATCTCCTATAACTTTTCACATAAAAAAATTTTATCTCCTATAACTTTTTTTGGCGTTTGTTAATTTTTGTACAATCCTATGACCTTAAATTCTCACTTTGCTGCTACAAATATTCTAGCATGTAACAATTAGGATTTAAAATGAACCATGATATTATATATAATTGATACATCACCAAAAATCGTCTATATAGTAAACAAATCTCAAGACGTATTCATATTGAAAACTATCAAGATTAAACATGGGGTCATCTGAACTCCAATTTCAGCAAACTAATAGCCAAACTAAATGTCTCAAATAGAGAAACCCAAAAATCCCAAAATCGGTTCAATCTGAGCCCAAATGGGTCCAAATTGGGGCCCGAAGTTTATTTAGAAGGCTCAAAGCCTAAATTGGATGATCAAATGATATCCAAATATGGCATGCTTATAGTTTAATCGAGCAGCTCGGTGAGATGAATCTAATGAGCCCAAGATCGTTGAATTCTGACATCATTAAGGCACTTTAATATTAAAAAAAAAGCTCTATGATTGGGGGATTAATATAGACTGTTTGATAGAACACTACAAATCTATCCCAGATCTTCTCTATATTTATGGGGCATGTCACTCTTAAAAATCTATAAATAGACTCCCACTCTTTTAATGAAAAGGGGTTTTTTGGCTAGATATTGGAGAGAGCTCTGAGGCTTCAAGAACTCCAGCGCCACTGTCGACTGTCTCCAAACCACTACCTGGCTGTTGACTTCGATTTGAACTTCCACTCAGCCGCGGACAACTGATAATCGCTTAACTTGTATCCGACCATCGTTAGACCACCATCTGACTGCTGGACTTCCACCCGGCTACTGACTATCGCCAGATTTTCACCTGACCATTGTCAAACCACCACCGCCTACCAGACTTCCACCGGGCCGCCAAAAAATAAAATGTTCACATTAACTCTGTATCTCCGTCTGACAATAATATGTAAATATAAACGAAAAGTCTTTATTCATTATGCAATATAATACAATAAGTTAATAGGTTGAGCTAGTGTCCAAATGAAATATCTATGCCTTTTTATTATTATTATTATTATTATTGCATCTTTATTTGCGTGATATGAACTATGAAGTCTGTTCATTTTATTTTATTTTTTATGTAATATAATTATATTTTTTTGGTTGCACTTTTATTTGTGTCACTTTTGTATACATCTTTTTTTTTTTTTTACTTTATTAACTTTATGTTCTGATTTTATGAATAAAAAATATATATCCTCTTATCCGGTTATCCCCGGCGAAGCCTATATATACAGCTTAAAGACGCTATCATGGATGCTGCTGGCCCCAACAATATCTACAAACTTCGAACTTCATTTGATGACCTTCCACGTGGCGCTGTTCTACTAGTTCAAATTTGATCCAATAAGCTAAAAAAATCCAATAGAATTGGACACACAAATTTTAAAAGTATTTCCCCCAAAAAAATTTTAATTTTCCCCAAAAAAAAAAAAAATTTAAAAGTGTACCCGCATCCGCCCACCATTAATTATGCTGAAAATATCATGTCAGATGCTTGCTTATTATGTTATAATATACATATAAAAAATGAATGTCAAAAGATAAAATATAATTTTTCAGCTATTTCAATTTATCTTATTTGACTATTAAATGTAAAGCACAAATAAGGAAAAAAAATGTACCCTCACATATTATTTTTATGATATTCAATAGATAGTATGTAATTTATAATAGGTGAATATATATATTGAGGATCCATAAGTAAACTCGTCCGATGAATACCAAAATTTAACTTTGACAGGCTACCTTGGGGAGAGTCAGCCCTCATAAGAAAAGTCAAGAATCATAACATACTATTCAACTTGTCACTCATCATTCAACAAAAACAGGGTACCAAAGCTGCTCATTGCTATCAATGACAAAGCGTTGCAAGTCATGCTTGTTGCCTTAACTATGGGAAATACTCTATTTAAGAGGCTTCCAACGTACCAATCACAGTTAGCCAACTATGGATCCTGTCATCCCCGTAATTCAAGCTCACTTTACTTCCACTACTAGTAGATCATCAGGTTTGACATAGGCTAGTAGTGACTTCAAGACATTTGCTAGCAACCACCCTCCTTGCTCTAGACTCGCCATCGGACTTGCTTACACCTCTCATCCTTAAGCATTCAACTGTAGAAAAACTTTACTCGAGATAAAGGTTAAGCTCAAGAGAATCAATTATCTATTAAGTTAGCGAGAATGTAACAATTGTCTAAGAAAGAATGTACTAGTGTAATTAATCCATTTTTTTTTATTTCTTTACTAATGTAATCTTTTATGTAGTCATTTGATTCCTATAAATAAGATGTTGAGATAAATATTTTGGATTTTTTTAATCATTTTTTTCTATAGATATTTAAGTTAGTAGTTTATTTCTCACATAATTCTCTCTCTCTCTCTCTTCATCCTCGTGCAGGTTCTCAGGTCAAACTCATAGAGCTCCCCCGTTAGTAAGATAAGGCTTCGTTTGGGACAACTTTCTCATTGCTTTACAAAACAGCTTTTTAGTCCAAATAATTCTAATTCAAGAAAATTTTTTAACTAAAACATTGTTTTAGAAAGCATTAAGGAAGCTGTCCCAAACGAACCCTAAGTATCACGGATAAATTTAGATCCAACAAAAAAAAAAGAAAAAAATAATAAATAAAGAATCAAGATATTAAATATATTTTAATAAATGATAATCTCAACCCCATAAATGTTATATATTATGCAAATATCTTATATATTATATGAGCATCCACATAAGAAATTGCCATAACTTGAATCTTCTTAACATCATTTATGGCATTGCGTATGATTATAGCATTGCATGTATTTAAAGCAATGGGCAGTGGACTTTCAAAACTTTGCATGACTTTAAATGCTTTTGAACAACGGTTAAAGAATTGATGTCACATACAGATAAATATCTAATAGGTATAGTGTGAAATTGTACTAATGTGACGTTTTATTAATTTCAAATATTGTTCAGTGACTGCTATGTGATATTTATGTCTTCTAGCGACCATCAATTTTAGGGGAAATTTGTTTTTTTTTTTAATTCTGAATTTGAGTCATATTTAATGATTAATTATTCATAATTTTTAAAATGATTAATATTATTTAAAATTATAATTTATTAAATATATATTAATTAAGTAATATATTAATCTGGCCAATCAATCATTAGATAAATATTTTTTTTTTCAAAAAAAAAAAAAAGTGTGTGTCACGTCCAACCATTTTTATTGATTTTTACATATACAATATCTTAATATCGCCAAAAAAAGTTAAAAAGATATTGCAACTCTCCATATATGCATCGCTAGTTACAAATGTCTAACTACAAATATAAAAGTAAACACATTTGTTCAAAAATTTGAATTGACAATTCGTCTCTTAATTATGATTTGACTTTAATTTGAAATTACAAAACTATAGATTACTGGTCTATTTGAGACAACTTTTTAATGGTTTGCTTTTTAAACTTTGATATGTCACCAAAAAATGTCTTGATCGAGCATGAATCTTGAGGGACACCTAAGTTAAAAACTTTTAAATTAAAATTTGGGATAATTCAAACTCTGATTTCAGCAAGTGTATGGTCAAATTGAACATCTCAAGATGGCGAACCCAATGACATTAAATTCAGTTCGATCCGAGCCTAAATGAGCTTAAATCAAATGATCAAAACACTCTTGGAAGCTTAAATATATGAATTAGATAGTCAAACGATATCAAAAATATTACATGGTTATAGTCGAATCAAGCGACTCGATGAGACAAATCCAATGAGCCCAAAATCGCCAAATTTTGACATCGTTGTGGAACTTAAATGCTCGATAAATAATCAATGATCAAGGGAATCACTATGAGCCGTCCGATAGAAACTCCAAATCTACTAAGCATATTCTTCATATTTGTTGAGCATGCCACTTGAAAAAACTATAAATAGACTCATACTCACATTCTTTACATGAAGGGAGGAGGAGGAGAAAGAAGAGAAGAGCTCTAGGCCTTGCAGAATCATGTAGCTCCATCCCAACATCATCGCCGATGAATCTGCACCACCACGCCGCTGCTGTGAATCTCCTCGAATCATCGATGTCGGACCTCCATTTGGCAGCCATTAATGGGCTTTCTTTTAACTACCATCACATGACCACAGTCCTTCCAACCATCGTCCCCCAACATGGGTCCTTCTAACCGTCGTCACCAACTAAAGTAATTCGGACCTATGTAACCTAATTAGGTCTTACTGAACAAATGAACATGCCATCATTCTCTTCAAACAACTCTCGTGACATCGGGTCCTCCCAACTCCAACCATGTAATATGATATATCAATTTTTTTTTTATACAATATATATTTCTTATATTGAGCCAACAGTCTCATCTAAGGAAGGGTGTTATTTGTAATCAACTACCAACACTAGTGCATTCATTCAAACTATGCCAAGACCCCATGATTTTTTCCTTTTCAAGATTTTCACAAAAAATTTTGATGTCACTTGTTGCACCCTACACTTTTATCTTTTGTATATTAGATTTCGTTCAAAGGCATGATGTTTAACTTTATATATGTTTACCGTCACAATATTCCAGGACGCAACAAACTTGTTGTGTTAAAAATTTGAGTCGATAGAGTATGTATTTTACATCTTAGCAGTGTACAACGATTCAACACATACATGTGCATAGTATGACTAGAGAATTTTTAATGTAAAAAACTCGAAAAGAGAAAAAACCATAGATACTGGCCTAGTTGTAAAATTTACTATGTAGCAAGTAATACAAAGATCCTATTTTCTTTACATTAAAGAAGAAAGAGAGTACATGATCAAAAGTCTATAGAGGGATAATATATGCCTAACAATGTGGTTTAATTTTCTAAACAGGGATCATACACCATCGAAAAATCGCCCATTACGGTCAGAATTTTAGTGTTCCTACGATTCTCCCGAGATTTTTTTTTCATCAGTATAAGCTGTGTATGAATTGCAATTCGTCAACACTTTTCTAGCAATTTTCCATCTGGTTATAGGGGTGGTTAAAGCGTCGTCTTCCACAGAATAGCCACCGGAGATTTTCGGTGGCATTATCGGCTGTTTGGCCGCTGGTCTTTTTTGGAAGTCTTGTCTCAGAAATCTCTGGCTATCTCTTTATTATTCCAGCAGCTTGTCATCCGTGCAATATCGAAGTTTTCTGTACTTAGTCTGCCTGAAACCTATAGCAAGGTAAAAAAAAAAATTGACTACCTCTTAATTGTCAACAAAATCCTTCACATTTTATACATGTAGCAAATGCATAATATAAATAAAATAAAATGCACTAACATTCAATATTCACAATCAACACATACTAAAAGAGTTGAATTAGCATAAAGTACTATACACATCTTGGATATTTTGCCAAGAAAACATATAGTTACTAATTTGAAACCCTTACAACAATCTTATGAATTTATATAACAAGGAGTTATGCTTATAAAAGTTCATTGATTTCCTCTAATCATCATAATCAGGTGAATACCGAAATTTTTGTCCTAAATCAAATAAAAATTTTTATTGCCTCTAATCTTGTAACAATCCATTGTCTAACGCTAATTATATACATGAGATTTTAGGGTTATACTATATTATATTATTTCTTATCTAACATTCTCTTATTTAAATATAGTATTTCTTCAACCTTTGCCCCTAAACCGAAATAAAACATTTTTCAAGAGTTAAAATTGTGTAAAAATGAAAAAGGAGTGAAGAGAATGGGTTTTACCTTACCAATGTTTAAGAAACGATATATAAATGGCATGGATCGACGAAGGAGGGTGGAGCATGCTTCGGCTTCGTCTGTTAGAGGAAACACATTAAAATGAAGAAGAAAAAATGAGTCGGGCGAAATAGGACTAATATCGGGACATTTCTGGCGGCTTCAGCCGCCAAAAACAATTTTACTTGAAACCAACGGGCATCCCGCTGGTAAAGTGTCTAAATTTTGTAGAACCAGTGGATTTTCGGGCAGCCTTGGAACTGGTGAAGTTTTTGACAGTCCTAGGGTCGTCGAAAAATTTACCAGTATTTGATGATTTTCCTATAGTGATAAAAATAGTTGTCTAAAAGAGGATAAATATACCCAACAACATGGTTTGATCTTGTCAGTACTCTCGAGATTGTGGTGATTTTTATGCCAGCCCTCAGTGGCAATTATGGTTGTCAGCAGCGATAGTTTATGATTCTCGTCAATGGCGGTGACTAAAAAATGCAAGAGAGTTCTCTATATAGCTCTCTTTCTCCTTCCTTCCCCTTCTTGTGAAGAATGAGGGCTTTTTTATATGTTTTTTTAGACTAGTGTGCTTTGTAAATATAAAGAAAATCTAAGGACAAAGTTAGAGTGCTCCATCAAATGATCTTTATTGATTTCTTAGATCATAAAGCTTTCATCAAGCATTTGAATGTCTTAATGATGTCAGAAACAAGTGATCTTGGGCTCATTGGATTCATCTCATCAAGCTCCTATATTTGATTATGGGCATGTCATATTTGAAGATTATTTGATTATTCAATTAATACTTTGAAGCTTTTAAGCATGCTTTAGTCCCTTGATTCAAGCCTATTTTGAGTCGGATTAGATCGATTTTGGTGTCATTGGGTTTGTCTTGTCAAGTCATTCAATTTTACTATAAGTTTATTGAGATCGGACTGTGGATGGTCCTAAATTTAATTTTCAAAGTTTTCAATTCAAATATACCTCGAAATTAATGCTTAATTAAGGTAACTTTTGGTAACATATCAAGACTGTAATTAAAATTTCATTTCAATATCATTTTCTTTTTACTTTTAAGAAATTTTTGTGCTAAGAAGTTGCTTTGCAAAATAGCTTTAAAAAAATTATTCTTCCCTCAATATCTTTACAATCATCTTCATAAAATATTACAGCAGTCTCAAACGGATCTTAAATTTAACCAAAATCCAGTCGCAACAACTAAATTAACGAACAAAACTTTGATAATTAAATTTTAAAATATTTCCCTCTATTTGTATGATTCAGATTTTTTTTTTTTATTTTGAAAGAAAATGAAAATATATAATTTGATGTTGAAGTATTATTTAAAAAGCAAGTGGGCTGGTGTGAGGATGGCGTGAGCGTTTGGGAGTGATTGTGGTGGTGCGGCCAATTTTGTCGGGAGGTGGGATTCACGTAAAAAGGCATTATTTAGAAGCAGGCGTGTCTGAAATATATATGAGATTAAGCCGTCTTAATCACTGTGAGCGGATAAAAACAAACAAGATCAGTACCAAATCTTATGGGATTGAGATAACGTAGCCAATGGCTAACGGCTGCATGTTTGACTCCTAAGGCAACCTTAATGAAGAGATGTGAATCAAAGCAACTTTTATTCAGCTATTTCCCAAAAAATAAATATAAAAATAGCCATTCAACTAATCACCTACGCCTCATATATATATATACATAAAAAATCACCTTCATCTAGCTAACTCGAACCTTGATATATATTCGAATTGGAAACTTTCATAATTAAATACGGGACCATTCGAACTCTAATATTAACAAACTTATAGTCAAATTAAATGTCTCAGCAAGGCAAACCCAATGATACCAAAATTTATCCAATACAAGCCCAAATGGACTCAAATCAATGGTATAAAGCATATTTGGAAACTTCAAGACTCTAATTGGACTATCAAATTATCTATATATATATCATGATTGGAATCGAATTGAGCAGCTCGACGAGACTAATCCAGTAAGCCGAAAATTTCTTAATTCTGACATCATTAAGACACATCTTAAATGATAAACAAATGTTATAGGATATAGGGGATCAATATGAATTGCTCAATGAAGCATTTCGAATTTGCTATAAATCTTTTCAATATTTATGGAGTTTATCACCTTTAAATGTGATATTAAAGTTATTTTTTCTTTAATATTATTAAAACAAGTGGCCAGCATATATTCAATTAGATCATTTTAACATTCGTTGAATGTATCAAAAATTTCACAATGCATGTTCTAGTATCATGTGAGAATAATTGTGATAAAAAATAGAGTTTCAAAAGACTATAAATTACATATAACAGTTATTTGATAATATCATGAATGTATTATTTGCAAATAAAATTATCAAAAATAAAAATAAAATATATATGTTTTGTAGAAATGGACTTTTTTTTAAACAAAAAAAAACTAATATATTAATAAAAACAAACACGGTTACAAGAAAAAGGAACCCAAAATAAAGGAAAAAAAGGAAAAATACAATTAAAAGTGGGCTCAGTAATCGGCCGAGGCTCCCAGTATCCCCGAAGCCTCGCACGGACCATCCAATGAGGTGAAAACAGCGTCCAGAATCCAGCCAACTCTACGAATAAAACCAAAGGTTGCCACCAGCCAAACGACAGGGACATGAGCCCCAGCCACATCATTGCCCCAAAAACGACGGACCACCACAGCGACAAAACACCAACAAGCCAAACCCGAAAAATAAGGGTTAACAAACAATATACAATAAACATTTAACTCCTTCTACGACCCCTCCCACGGAATCTCCCACGAGAGGCAACCGAGACAATAGGTCTCTCACGATCCAACGAAAAATCGTTCCAAGGATCAGACCCACCGCAAAAATTCGGAGAAATCAAACCACGATCCGAACAGTCGGATTTAGATTCAAACTCAGACGATCCATGCAGCCAATCCACATGGTTCCTAATATCAAAACCAGAATTATCACCCAAACGATTTACCATAGCATGCGTGTCGACTAAATTTATCGGGACATCAACAAAATTATTAGAGCACGCCGAATTTCCAGCACTCACACATGTCAACATTATTATCACCAGTTATAGTCGGCAAACCAGAAACCTCCGCAGCGACGGAGCAGCTGCTTCGACAATCCCAGCCACAACAGAGCAATTTACCACATCATTACAAAAAATAAACCCAGCAGGCAAAATCAAAGGGGTCGAACCAACCCCAACTTCACAACCAGGTAGAACAGCATCCCCCAGCCCGTTAAAAGTAGCCAACATAATTGGGGATTCCACAGCAATAGGAGGACAAGAAGGTGATTCAACAGCGGGCACAACAACCTCCTCCACAGTATTAATAACATCGTCACAGTTCAAAGGGCCTAGAGCACGACACCATTAACCTCATTAAATTCATCGAGAGGATTCGAGTTAACAATCGGGTTGGAAGAATTAACAGGGTTAACAGAGGTCACTAAAGGTTTAGAGACAGCATCCACCGACGGTGGAGCCGACACCACAGACGGACGTAAATGAGGAAAAAGCTTAGTACATTCCGACTTTTTATGACCCACCACCTTACAGTGCAAACAAAAATTAGGCATACATTCAAAAACAACCTTTTGAACGTACCTGAAAGTCTCCGGACCCAACCAAACAGAATCAAGGAAGGATTTAGAGATATCAATTTCAACTAGAATTCGAGCGACAGAGGGACGCGAGCCAACAGCCGTGGCATTGTCAGTTTGAATGGGGCGGCCAAAAATCGACCCCAAACCAAAGAGAATCCGAGGTGAAAAAAGGTGAGGGCGTAATCCAGGAAATGAAATCCAAATGGGGACAATCTGAGATTCCTCTGACAGGTCAAGAAGAGGCAACCATTTAATGACTTTCATGAAACAACCAAACACGAAGTAAGATCGATGCGCAAAAATCCTCCCATAGTCAAGATCATTCGAAAGTTTGATCAAAACATTAGATTGATCCAACACAGTGACAAAAAATTTGCCGGATAACTTGAGGTTGAAAAAAAACCTACGGATAGAGTCTAAATCCGGCAGCTTAAGGGGAAATTTCCCCACCAAAGCAAATGCAAAAGGTTTAGCAAGATGTAAAAATTCATCTTCCGAGAACCACAACACAGACATACCACGGATCGTAGAAATACGAAAATTTGGAAAACTTTTCGAAGCATCAAAACCAGACAAAATATCTTTGAAGGATTTCGAGTGCTTACCCTCCAAGAAGCCAGGATCTAACATTTTAGAAGCCATGAAAAAAGGGGGGCAATCAGAGCCGGAGACGGAGGCGGCGCGAAAAAAGCTAGGGCAAAAGCCTTATCAAAAAGGGAAAAACCCTAGCAAACGAAAAAGCATATCGCATACTAAAATCTTCTCCGCACATGTTGTAGAAATGGACTTGTTTACTAAAATAAGCTACAAAATAATAAGCTAGAAACTAATGATTATAGAATCACCTTCAACCATTCAACTAGTAGATAACATAAGTAGCCAGTACTTTTATGGCAACCCTAGTTATATGATCAATAGACAACAAAGAGTACTAGTAATAATAATAATAATAATAATAAAAGGAGTACTAGTACAAAAAGAATTCTTAACTAGTACCTTAAATATCATTATAACCAATTGACTAGGGTGCAACTCGTACAACAATTCTTTATATATTACCCTTGTTGCATCGTGGAATATTCACGGTGATAGAGAAATATAAAGTTTAACGTCTTAGCATTGTACGAAGATCCAGCACACAAGCAGACAAGAGAGAGGGTGTAGCGTTCATAAGAGACACCAGTGTTTTTATGTAGAAACCCCTAAAATGGGAAAAACCACAATGTCAAGCCCAGTTTGAATGAATCCACTATCATTTGCAGTCAATTACAAATAAGGCCCTTTATGAGAGGGAAGGCATTGGCTTGATATAACATATATACATCTCATAGAATGCATTACATGGTAGAAATTGGAATAATCGGCATTGATATATTCATTTAATCAGCAGGACCATAGTTGGCAGGCGACGGAGGTTGGAAGGACCATAGTCGGCAGGAGATAAGGGTTAGAAAGACCGTTGTCTAGTGATGGAGGTTAGAAGGACCGTAGTAGGCGATGGGGTCAGAGGGACTGTAGTTAGTAGGTGACTGTAATATCAAGATCTGCTCCAGTATCGTCCAGGACGATCTGGGATCGTCCTGGGACGATCAGTGGGAAATCAGCTCCAGATTTTGCCCAGTTTTGCTCCAGGTGATTTTCTGCATGCATCGTCCAGGCCGATTGGAGACATCGGCCAGGCCGATCGGCACTGTAGAAAATATCGTCCATGCAATAGCCCTGAAGGGAGACCAGGCCGATCCTTTTGGTCAGATCGTCCCGGGACGATGCTGCGATCGGCCGGGCCGATCTGTGTATTATAAAGCTGATTTCAGTCGTTTTGAAGAGAGAGAAAAATCAGAAAAATAAAAATAAATATCTGAGGAGAGAGAAAGTCGTGGGATTTTGGAGAAAAGTGGATTTTCGGACGACGCGGAGCCGTTTTCGATCGAAGTGACTGTTGAGGAAGTTGCTGTGCTCGAGGTAAGGCACATTCTACCTTTCTCAATTTTCAGAACCGTCGTGTTTGGCGGTATATTCTGTCCGGATTTCGTTTTCGTTATTGATTTTTGTCCGTATCTTTTGAACGGTTCAGTTTTTACCGCGTAACTTTCTGTATATTGTTGACGTGCCGAGTGTGCACATTTTGGTTATTTTCTGAAGATTTTCGTCCGGGTATTTTTGATTCGACTGCGTTTTTAGTCGACCGGATTTTTCTGTGAAATTGGAATTTATCTGTGCAGTAGAATAAAGGTTCTGAAATGTTGATATCTGTATTCTGTGCGAATTCGGTAAATTTTCTTTGCAGGAATTTTTGTGTAAATTCCGTATACTGCCGTTGTGCTGCCCGATTTTTGGGTAATTTCTGAATTGTCCGTATTTATTCTGAATTGAAATGCTATGTGTATAAGCTATAAAAAGGGAGTTATAAGGGGCCTGGATCCTATGAGATTCAGTTAGTGAAACGGGAAATCTGAAATGAGCTCAATCTGAAATCTGATATCTGTTCTGTTCCGGATCCGATGAATTCTGTTTTGGTGCTATAAGCACATCTGTTTTGGTGCCGTGAGCACAAAGGGAGACATAAGGGGCCTGAATCCTATGAGATTCAGTCAGTGTCTGGGAAGGGAGGCATAAGGGGCCGGAATCCGTAGAGATTCCGTCAGTGTCAGGGCATTTAGCTATATGTATCTGTACTATTTTCTGTATCTGTTCTGTTCTGTACGAAATTGTGATTATGACATGATATGATCCGTACGATTCTGATTTCTGTTTCTGACTCTGTTGATTTGTTCTGTTCTGATACGATCTGTACGATCTGTACGACTCTGATGTGATTTGATATCTGTCCGTAAGTTTTGATTTCCGATTCTGTTCCGACTTCTGATCTGATTTCTGTCTGATAAGTTTGGTTTTGTTTTCTGAGGATTTAGATTGGTGGTTTGTTGCTTTGCTGAGCTGTTGAGCTCACCCTTGCTTTCTGGTGGTTTTCAGGTTCTGGGAAGGGCAAGGAGGTCCAGGATTAGATTTCAGAGTCTGATCAGATTAGGTACTTTTGTACTTTTGATTTTTGTACAGTCATGGCTTTCCTGTTCTGTCTTTCTTTCTGTTGAAAGCCATGTGCTGTTCTGTAGATGATTATTTTGAGGAAATGAAAAGATAGATGTTTTGTTCCGCTGCATTTGATGTTTTTAGTAGCTCTGTTGTTCTGTGTGCTTCTGTTGAGTTAGGAATTTGGAAGATCAGTTCAGTAACCTAATCCAAAGCCAGATCCTGGTTAGCTATTCTCTCCGTCGCGATCCGGCGCGGGCGGGATCCGTCTCGTCTCGGGTCGGGTCGTGACAGTGACAAGAGTTAGAAAGATTGTTGTCTGTCGATGGAGGTCAAAAGGATCGTAGTAGGCGACGGAGGTCGGAAGGATCGTAGTCGGCAAGGGTCAGAAAGATCGTTGTATAGCAATGGAGGTCAGAAAGACAATAGTAGGAAACATGGTTGGAAGGATCGTAGTCGTCATGAGTCAAGGGTCAAAAAGACTGTTGTCTGTCGATAGAGGTCAGAAGGACTGTAGTAGGCGACGGAGGTCGAAAGAATTGTAGTCGGTAGGAGAAAGGGGTTAAAAAGATTATTTTTAAGTGGTGGAGGTTGGAAGGATTGTAGTAGGTGACAAGGTCAAAAGGACTGTAGTCGATCTTGCGAAATAATAAGGATACTAATCGGTTGATCTTGCGAAATAATAACTAGGTTTTCATCATAGATAAATATTTTAAAAAAGTTTCACAGAGTTCAAATGAGACAAATAAAGAAGACGAGGAGCAAAATCGAAAAGAATTCGCACAGAAATTGAATCATCAAGAAATTTAAAAGTTGATTTAGATAACCTTCCATCTGATTCTGGTTTGCGAATTCCTATCAATGAATTTTCTCCTAATATTCAGGATCAAGTTCGTCGGTCGTATTTGCAAAGAGGTCCATTTTAACCTCACATTCATGAATTTCCTAAAACTAAATTTGGGGCAAAGGATAGATAATTCAATGCTGCATGGTTTGATAAATATTATAATTAGTTAGAATACAACATATGTAAATACAAGGCATATTGTTTATATTGTTATCTATTTAAAGCAGCAGGAAGAGGAAATGAGGTTGATGATGCATTCAATAATAGTGGATTTTCAAATTGAAAAAAATCAAATAGATTTGAACTTCATGTTGGGGGTCATAATAGTGCGCACAATAATGCACATTGAAACTGTGAAGACTTAATGAAACAAAATAAAAAATATTAGTTTTGTATTTAAGAAGCAATCAGATTATGTCACAACTGCATATCGTACTCGTCTAAATGCATCGGTCGATTGTGTGTGTTTTCTTTTGAGACAAGGACTAGCTTTTAGAGCTCATGATTAGTCTGACACATCCATAAATCAAGAAATTTTTTTTCAACTGTTGCAATTTTTAGTTGAACATAATAATGAAATAAATTAATAATGTGGTGCTAAAAAATGCTCCAAAAAATTTAAAGTTAACTGCATCAGATAGTCAAAAGGATATCACCAGAGCTACATCGATTTCCATCACAGACTTCATAAAGAAAGAAATTGGAAAAAATTACTTCTCTCTTTTGGTTGATGAAGCACGGGATATATTCTCAAAAGACAAATGACTATTGTGGTTCAATTTGTTAATGAAAAAGATCAGGTGGTTGAACATTTTATAGGCATTATTCTTGTTCCTGATACAACAGCTAGAAGTCTCAAAAGATTTATTGAAGAATTATTTTCAGCTTAAAGTTTAAGTGTATCCAAATTGCATGGTAAAGGATACGATGGCGCAAGCAATATAAGTGGTGATTTTAATGGTTTAAAGGCATTGTTCCTTATTGAGAATAAAGCAGCACATTACATTCATTATTTCTCACACTAGCTCCAGTTAGTCTTAGTATCTATCACAAAAAATCATGTTCGCTCTTTTATTCTCAGTAATTTCAAATATGATGAATATTGTTGGGGTTTCATGCAAGCGATGTGACCAACTTTGAGATAAGCAATGGGAGAGAACTTTAATAGAATTACATAATGGAGAACTAGTAACTGGACAATGGTTGAATCAAGAAATAACTCTAAAGCGGTGAGGTGATACACGATGAGGATCACACTATGAATCAATTATAAAATTGATTACAATGTTCCCATCAGTTATTGATATTCTATAAGTGATTATTGAATATGGATCAATTCTGAACAAAGTGAGGCATTCACATTATTAGGAAAAATGCAATCATTCGAATTTTTATTTTGCATACTATTGATGAAGGATATATTTGGTATAACTGCTGAGTTGTCACAAGCTTTACAAAGAAAAGAACATGATATTGTAAATGTCATGTCTTTGATTCAAATATGTAAAAATAGGTTGCAAGTTATGAGAGATAATAAATGGGAATAGTTCATCACCAAGTTAATTTCTTTTTGTGAGCAACATAAAATAGATATTCTTGACATAAATGATATATGGGTTTATCGAGAACGGCCTCGTCTTTGAGCTCAAGATATGACAACTTTACATCACTTTCGAGTTGAAATTTTCTACACAGTTATTAATATGCAACTTCAAGAGTTAAATAATCATTTCACATAGACGAATACTGAGTTACTTTTATCTATTGCCCGTTTGAATCCAAATAATTCTTTTTGTGCATTCAACAAAGACAAATTAATTTGAATGACACATCTTTATTCATGTAATTTTACTCATATTGAATTAGAAAATCTAGACAATCAGTTGGAAATATCTATCATAGATATGCAGTCAGATCCACATTTCTCATTATTAAAAGATATTGGACACCTTGCTGAGACAATGATACATGACAGTAAAGATATTTTATATCATCTTATTTTTAGGCTATTAAAACTCGTTTTAGTTTTACCGGTTGCAATAGCAAGAGTAAAAAGAGTATTTTCTGCAATGGTTATCATTAAAACTCGACTGCGAAATAGGATTTGAGATCAGTGGATGAATTGATACTTTACTCGCATATATAGAGAAGGAAATATTAGATTGTATTGATAATGATGTAATTGTTAATCCTTTTCAAAATATGAAGAACAGACGCTATAAATTGTAAGTATTTTTCATCTTATATTTAGTTTTCAATGTTTTAAAAAAAATTTAAAATTGCCTATGCCGGTCCCAAGCCGGAATGAAAAAAGTTGAGGGAAATTTTTTTAAAAAAATTTGTGCCCCTCTATATATATATATATATATATATATATATATATATATATGTGTGTGTATATATATATGTATATATATATATATGTATATATATATATAAATATATATATATATATATAGTGATTTTATGTCATACATGTTTATATAAACATCTTCAAAATTATTATAAATATATTTATTATTTATTGAATAAACCCTAAACTAAAAATTTTTAATCAATCACTTTGTTTGAAAAGCTATTGCCACACATGGCACCATTGAACGGCCTCGCTAACCATACAAATATTAGGAACATCTAATCCCATTCGTTATCTTACTCTCTCCTTTGTCCTATTCCACCACCTGTACTGGCAGTCTGGCATCCAGATTAAGTTTAATTGTTACCCTCCCCATATTCTTAATGATCTTAATCTTCATGTGAATCCTCTCAACTGCACCAAACGATTGAACCCCTAATCCAGGCTTTCTAATTGGAATTTTACAAATTATAACAATAAATAATGAATTAACGCGTCATTAGCAAGATCATTAATTTAATACGTATAACGTTAATCATAATGGTCAATCTCTAATTGGATACTAATTAATAAATAAATAAACATAAAACCCGCCGCCAAAGGAGAAACCCGGTGTTATTTTTAGAATGGTAAAGCAAAACAAAGTAGACAAATGCATATCGGTAAGGAAAAACTTATTTAGCATTCTCATCATCCTCGATGGCTCTGCTAGGGTTTTGCCCTAAGCGTGTCGGCGGCGGATGGTGAGGCTCATCGGCGTCGTTTTCCGTCAACTTTCGGTTGGGGAGTGCGATATCCTCTGGTATTTTATACTTTCCTTTCATCTTCCTGTTGTTTGGCGCGTCCTTCTCCGGCCGTTCTGGCTGGATGGCGGTCCGTCGGGTTGAGGACCCTAGTTTTTTGGTTAGTTCGTTTAAATCTAAATCTTTTGCTGAAGCTTTATCTGGCTCTGTATCTTCGGAGAGCTTTCCTGATCTCCGGCATGGTTCTTTCCGAGGTTTACCGTCTTTGTGGATTTCGGAGGAAGAAATTTGTGCGCTTTCTTTGCCTTTTCAGTTTGCCTTAGTTGGTTTTTTTCCCACAAAACGCCCTTCTTTGGATGCCATTCGAAAATTTTTTTTTGCCCTCAAACTCAAAGCGGATTTCTCTGTCACAGTTCTGGATCAATCGCATGTTTTAATTAAATTGTCAAATGAGCTTGATTACAGCCGTGTTTTTTGCCATCGATCTTATATGGTGAACTATTGTTTTATGAAGATTACGAAATGGTCGCCTATTCTGGACATTGGATGTGAATCTCCGGTCATTCCAATTTGGATATCCTTCCCTAAACTGAGACCTCATCTCTTTACTCCCCGTATTCTTCATGCTTTAGGTTCTATGTTTGGCAATCCTTTGAAGGTCGACTCGGCTACTTCGGTTGGTTCTCGACCTTCTCTCGCGCGTGTTTTAGTCGAACTGGATGTGACTAGGATTTATCCGAAACAGATATGGCTGGGTCCTGAGGATTCTGGGTATATTCAAAATGTGCATTTTGAAATTTTCCCTGATTTTTGCGAGTCTTGTAAATGTCTCGGACACCTTAAAGGTCACTGTGCCCCTTATGCGAAGCATTCTTTGAATTCTAATCTTCCTCTCGCTGAGAATGTTTTTGCTGAGGCTCAAGATGTTGAGAACCGTAAATTGAATGAGAATGAGGTGATTTGTGTGGTGCCTCATCTGGATTTGGTTGTTCCGTCTCCTGTTGTGGAGGTCCCTTCGGTCATTACGGAGGTTTTGGCCGTGTCTCCTCTTATTCATGATGAACTGCATCTAGAGGGTGTTAATATTTCTAATTTAGAGGTGTTGCCTAATAATGAGGAGGGCTGTATTGTGGCTGAGCCTGTTATGGTGAATATAACTCAGGAGGTTTTGACTGGGTCGGTTTCTGATCCTGATAATTCTAGTTTAACTAGAGAGGTTGTTGGAGGGAATGTTCTATCTCCAAATGCTTTGCCTTTCTTTCCACCTGTAGCTACGCCCATGAATGATTTTTTGTTGCATTTGGGAAGTCAGGTAGCTCTTACCCCGCCTATTGGTGTTGACCCGGCTGTTAATATTCCAATTGAGGTCCCTGTTCTGGTGCCGGAGGTGGGCGCTGATCCGGTGACTGCTGTGATTTCTGATGGTTCGCCTACTCTGGGTGTAGTAAATTCAAATGGGGGTGTACAGCTTTTAAAATTTTCGGAAGGTGGTGCTGATGGTTTTATGCCTCTGGGTGGGGTGGAAGGTTTTCCTTCTACCAATAGTTTAGTTGAGGTTCCCGTAAACGAAATTGATGCACAAGCGATGGCTACCTGTGTGGGTAATTCCTCTGGTTTGGTGATTCGAAAACAGGGTGATTGGCTTTGTGATTCGTCGGATGATGAATTGGAATCTGAACTTCATGAGACTGACAATGATTTTTCTCTTGGGTACACTACAAATGTTGCTACTCGGGGAAAATTTTGGGGGAGAAGTCGACGTAGACGATGAGTTCTCATTTTGTTATGTTGTTCTTCTTGATGTTCCTCTTCCGGTTCGCTTGGATTTACTGTTCGATTTGCAGCTTTATGAGGCTATGGGCAATGATATGGTCGGGGCTCGCGTCCCGGTCCTTTTTGCTGTTGGCAACCGTTGGTGTGGATTTCGAGACGGGTTTTGATCTACACTAACTGGACGGTCCGTGCTGGACGTCGTGGACGCTGGAAGCCTTGGCCGTTATCTGAGCCGATGTTTTAGCTTGAATTTTTCCTTTTTTGGTTCTTTGTGGTCTTTTCTTCTATTTGCTTTTACTTTGGCTGTAACCTTTTTTTTTTGGTTTTTTTAATAAAATTTTATTTTAAAAAAAAATGCATATCGGCTAATGGCTATGAACAACTCTTAATTAACCTTTTTTAAGTAAGGTTGGCGCCGCCAAATCAACCTCTTAAACCACTCACCGAATACAAATCGTTTTTTATTTTATTTTTTATTTTTGGAAAAATATTGGCGGAGACTTATTAATTTAATTAAAGTGAATAAAAAACTAAAGAAAATTTTTATTAAAAAAAAGCAGCAGTGGACATTTTCATCTAAAATAAAACCTAAAACAAGAGAAATTGAAAATTATATTTTAAAAAAAAACTTAAAAACTTAAAAATATAATAATATTATTATTATTAAAAAAAAAACTTTTTTGAAGAGCATGAGATTACTCAATGCTTATTTTTTTATTACGAAAGACCAAAAAAAAATGTCATTTTTATTCTAGCCATATACATTGTATTATAGACACCACATATAATTACCCAAGTTACAAAAACAGGAGAAGGAAAATCCTCAACCTGCGCCTCATCAACAGCCAAAGAATTAGCAATCACACCAATATTCTCATTATCAATAGGCTTTACCACATTCTCGCGAGAGTGAGGACCATTCAAACTCCCCGAAATTTCACCCACAGGTAAGGGCCGTCCCCCATGCACAGAAACGGGAAAATCACCGAGATCCAGATTCACAGCAATCGATTCCACATGAACATGATCATCAATTTTAGCTACATGCTCTACATTTTTAGGTAAAGCAGACGATTCCAACACAACATTTTTAGAACGACATTCACCCAGTGCATGGCCAAAACAACGACAAGAACCGCAAAAAGAGGGGAATTCATCCATAACGACATCTTGAACATAGCCAAGCTTTTCAGAACCTAACCAAATACGATCAGGATATGATTTAGTGATATCAAGCTCAACTAACACCCTAGCTACAGACAGTCTAGAACCCAAAGAAGTGGCAGAATCAATTTTTAGAGGTTTGCCAAAAATGGATGCCACTCCATGAAGAATTTTTGGGGCAAACATGTGCGGCCGCAAGGAGGGAAAAGATACCCAAATAGGGATCACCGGAGATTCAACCCCGATGTCAACCGTAGGCGACCATTTCGTGAGCTTCATAAAGCAGTTAAATACCAGATAAGATCGATGACAGAAAATGCGACAATAATCAAGGTCATTGTCTAATTTGATCAAAATATGGGATGAATCCAGCAAAGTGACCGAAACTTCACCGTTTAACTTGAGATTGAAGAAAAATTTCCGAATAGAGTCAAGAGAATGTCTCTTGGAAGGAAAGAAACCAACAAGAGAAAATTGAAAAGGCACAGCCAAAGCCAAGATTTCATCATCCGAAATCCACAGAGACGGCATACCGCGGAAAGAAGACACCTTCAGTTTAGGAAAACCATTACTAGAAGAAGATCCAGACAAAGCTTGAAGAAAAGAGCGAGACGAACTCGAAACCCCTAAAAAACCAGGATCGGCAAGTTTCGGAGCCATCCGGCACACGCCGAAGAGAAAAAACGGCAGCAAAATCACAGAAACAAGAACACAAAAGAGAAGCGAGAAGCAAGGAGGAACTTCCCTGGAAAAAGGAGGCCAGCCCGCCCTCAGGCCCGCTGGAGAGCGGCGAGAAAAAGCCGCAAAAGAGAAACCCTAGCAGAGCCCACGCTAAAATAATGAACTTTATATGACTAGAATAACAATGATTTAGTTGTGGTCCCTGTTAGTGAGGTTGATACCTAAGTGATGGCTAACTGTGTTGGTAATTCTTCTGGTTTGGATATTCGGAACCAGTGTAATTGGTTGGTTCACTCGTCGGATAGTGATTCGGATTCGGAGTCTCTTGAGTCCGACCATGACTGTGCTCTTGTGCGTACTGCAAAAGTTGGCTCTCGCGGAAAATTTTGGGGAAAAGGTCGACGCAGAAGATGATTTTTCCTTTCGTTATGTTGTGTTGTCTTGCTATTGCTGCTTGGGTTTTGTCGGATTTTCTGTTCGATTTGTTGCTACGTGAGGCATTGAGCAATGATGTGGTCAGGGCTCGTGTCAAGGTCGTTTTTGCTGGTGGCAACCGTAGGTGTGGATTTTTGGGATGGATCGTTGGGAAGCTATCTTCGACTTACTGGAGGGCCCAAGCGGGACGGCCTGGACGCTGGAAGCCTTGATCAATTCCTGAGCTCTGTTTTATATTCTAACTCTCTTTGTTGTTCAGTTTTTATTTTCTGCTTGCTTTTTATTTTTATGCTGTTGTAACCTTGGTTTTAATTTATTAATATAAAAAAGCTTGTTTAAAAAAAAAAAATAGACACCACATATAATTGTGATGAAATTTTAATCATAGTAAAAAATTGACCATCTATCCACCAGTGGACTAGAAATTTTGTATTAGCAGCAGAGCTAACTTCTCTGATTTAAATTACAAATCAGTTGTTATCGAGGAAAGAGCCTTATATAAATTGATTATCATTGAACAATTGTATCACAACTTAAAAAAGAGATTAATAAATGAGAATTGTTGCGTCCTAGAATATTCACGGCGGTACAGAGATAAGAAGCTTAACGTTTTAGTTTTGAATGAAGATCCAACGCACATATAGATAAGAGAGAGATGGATGCAAGAGTCATAAGAGACATTAAGATCTTTACGTGAAAACCTCTGAAAAGGAGAAAAACCACAAGGTCTCGCCCAACTAAAGCAATTCCAGTAGTGTTTGTTGTCGATTACAAATGGTACCCTTCCTCAGGGGGAAGGCCTTGACTCAATGTATTATATATAGCACATAACACAATTGGGAATCGAAAAATCTAATGATAAGGGAGCCATTATCAAGAGAACGTTGGCATGTTCGTTTGGTTGGCAATACTGTCTTTAGGAGACAGTGGTCAAAGGGATCGTAGTCGACTGGGAATGATGGTTGGAAGGACTGTAGTCAGCAAGCGATGGAGGTCGGAGGGACCATAGTCGGTGGTTAACGGAGGTCGGAAGGACAGTAATTGGTAGGTGACGGTGGTCAAAGGGGCCATAGTCAGCAGATGGCGGAGGTCGAAAGGACAGTAGCCGGTGACTCGACAGTAGTTTAAGGGATTGTAGTCAGCGGGCGCTAGTGGCCAAAGGGATCATATTCGGCAAATGACAAAGGTCGAAGTGGCGTGTCAATGGCAGTCGGGCGGATGTCTGTGATGGTCGATCCCGGGTGAAGGTTTGATGGTGATTGGTGGCTGAGTGGAAGTCCGAAGGTAGTCAGCGTCTGGTTGGAAGCCCGGTGGCACTCGACTGTCGATTGATGGTCCGACGATCGATGGTTGGGTGGAAGTACAGAGGTGTTTGGCGACTTGGAGTAAGTCCGTCAGGAGTTTGCGGCCGGGTGGAAGTCTGGCGAATAGGCGATGATTTGACGACAATCGGTAACCAAGTAGTGGTCTGGCGACGATTGACGACGATTCGCCGATGATGGTGCCTAGGTGGAGCTTTATATTCTTGAAGCCACATAGCTCTCTTTAATCTCCAGCCAAAGGTCGAAGCTCCAAGTCTTTATTTTCTTATGAGAAATGAGGGTCTATTTAGAGTTTTTCATAGAGGCATACTCTGTAAATAGTGAGAAGATCCATGAAAAAATCGAAGTGGTCAATCGGACAACTCATATCAATTCCCTCAATCATAGAGCATTTATCAAGCATTTGAGTACCATAATGATGTTGGAATGATGCATAGGCTCGTTGGATTTGTCTTGCCTAGTCACTCGACTTAACTATAAGCATGCAATATTTGGATATCATATGATCATCCAATTTATGCTTTGAAGTTTTCAAATATGCTCTGTCCCCCTAATTTAGACCCATTTGGGCTTAGATTTAACCAATTTTAGTGTCGTTAGGTTCTTCTCTTTGAGAAATTCAGTTTGACCATAAATTTATTGAAATTGGAGTTTGGATGACCCCAAATTTAATTTTGGAAGTTATTATATTAAATTTGTCTCAAGATTCGTGCTCGAATGATAATTTTTGGTGATGTAACAAGAATACTAAAATCCAATCCAAGAATCCATTTGCATTGACCCTGCCAACCAAATAATTCTTCAGGAAGCGCATCCTAATATGGGTTGACTTAGGGGTGTAAAAAAGTCAAGATAAGCTCGAGTCATCATTGGTTTGAACTTGAGCTTGATTAATTAATCGAGTTCTAGCTTTACTCTATGATTTCGATCCAGTTCATTTATTATGACAGAGAGAAAATAATTATGATTTGAACAATTATTATAATAAAATTAATGAGAAATAAAATATTAATAATAATAAAGAATACTTTAATATAAGAAAGTGAGATATTTTTACAATTTTGTAAATAAAATCATGAATGCTAATATATTTTAGATGTATTTTATTCTAATATTTTTTTAAAACAAGCCAGCTCATGCGCTAACAAATAGAGCTTTTTTTTTTTTTGGGGGGGGGGGGGGGGGGAGATTTACACAAGACTCAAATCTTAGACCTCTTAGTTGATAGCCTAAGAGATTTACACAAGACTCAAATCTTAGACCTCTTAGTTGATAGCCTAAACTCACAACCAACCAACCAAGGTGAGCTGTGCCTAACAAGACGAGTTAGTGCTGACTCAAGCTTGGCTCATGAACTCATCAAGCTCGGCTCATAAGCCATTTATCAAGTTGAGCGCGAGCATACTCACAAGTCATCTTTGACTCACTTATACCCCTAAATTTGCTATTATTGATCGTAATTGGCATGACAACGCTTATGGTAAAGAATGTCCCTTCTTATTTTTTCTGAAGTTAGGAATTCCTCATAGATCTACAAGTAGAAGTATAGTAGAGTCTACAGGTAGAGGGACTGAGGGACATGTGAAGTTTGAACTCCTTGAACTGAACCTCTGATGAGAAGAGTTGATTATGTAGAAATCCTAATCATAGACTTGAAAAATAAGTAGGAATTATACCTCTTTTTATTGTTTAAAATAGTTGTTCAGAAATAAGTAGGAATTCCATTTCTTTGATTTTAAAAATTAAATATAAACGTTAATATCTTTTATTTGGACCTAATTTTAAATGAAAAAAATAAATCAAAATATTTTAACTAATTTTTAATTGTTCTGAGTAAAAATTTATGGATAGACCGTTTGGTTTGTTAAAAAAAAATGCAGGTTAACATGAATGCAATGTGTTTGAAATGTTTTGAAATTATTTGTAATATGAGTAAAAAATAAAAGCAAGTTTTTTTTTTTCCTATTTAACTTGAAACAAACTGGATGCAATGTAAAACTAAGTGATGGTGGTGATTAGTAACTAGTGACAATGATGATGGTGCAACTGGCAGCGTAAAGCGATGGTGGTGGTAGGACGAGATTGACGGGGCTGGTGGTAGCAGGCAACGGAGGATGCTAATGGCATGTGGAGGCAACTACTTATATCTGGTGGGCACAACCGTTTGTTACTGCATAAGGCAAAGCGTAGTCGCGAGCGCTGACAAATATAGCTAGTGTTGGCTAGTGATGACCGCAGTGGCAATGACTAACAATTTACCATGTATTTGCAAATCATTAGAGAGTGACTACCAAATGTTTCAAAATTTTACTCCGCATTCTTTTACTTCAAATCAAACATTAATATTTTCAAAATTCCTGCATTTAAAATACTTTACATCATATAGCCTATCAATTTCTTTTGACCTAGTTGAGAATAATATAAATTTGAAATTAATCTCTCACATACTGTACCATCTTTAAATATACACAACCTAAAGTATACCATAGCCAAATCCTACCCTACTTCTTCCATTTAAAGCAATTACCAATTACCAAACTGTAATTAATCTTTTATCCCCTTTTTTATTTACCATATGTCGATTTTATAAACCATTAATATACAAAACATAAGGAAAGCAACTTCAAAAAAAAAAAGGAAAATAAAAACATCAAATTAGCATCTTCCTAGCTATTACAAGCATAGCTATAAGCCCAATTGTTTACTCTCGCTTGAATTCTTCTAATCCTTAGCCTCATGATTTATCCCATTCATTCTGTCTTTATACTACAATCTCACAAAATTAGCAGTAATTAACAAGACCACTAATACAATTATTAAATCAGGCCCTGCTAAGTTGATCAAATTATATTCGAAGCAGTTTGTTGTATTTTTCTTTGAAGTGTCTCATTTGACAACCCTTAGCAAAATTAACAGTAAAATAAACCAAATTAATCGAAGGCAATTCCAAACAAATTAGTAGGGAGCATGTGGTTAGAAGAATTCAAGCATGCCGGCTCCTTATTTTCCTTTGTATTTAATACAGCTAAATAATAATTATAATTTAGGTGTCAAATCATTAGCTCATAAAAATCTTGCAACTTCTTTTTTTTTTCTTTTTTTAATTGTAAGATCAAAATACGCTAGCTAACATTTTAAATAAATTTTTAAGAGAATTATGAGTGTTATTTATTATATAAATTTAATGTATTATCAATCAAACTAACTGGCAATCACAAAAAAATAACATGATTGATTTCGAGCATTCGATAATTTACATCAAGATTTGAGTTGTGTCTAGCAGCCTGGCGATGAGCCAAATAGCAAATATACATACATTCACTTCCCAAATTAATCAGCCCTAAGTGAGAGAATTCAAAAAAAAAATTTATACTACAAAGTTACTTTAAAAAGCATTTAAAAAGCTGTCACAAATGAAATCTGACACTTTAAGGCTTCGTTTGGGACGGCTTTTTTACTGCTTTCTAAAATAGAGTTTTAGTACAAAATTTTTTATTTTTGTACTAAAACTCTGTTTTAGAAAACAATAAAAAAGCCGTCCCAAACGAAGCCTAAATTGATCAAGTCCTACAGAGAGTGCTTTGAGAGTTTGGTAATTAAGGCTTCATTCAAAAAAGCTATCTCAAACGAAATCTAAGGCTTCGTTTGGAATAGTTTTTTTGTTGTTTTTAAAGCAGCTTTTTATTATAAAAATTAAAATTTTTATGCTATAAAATTGATTTAAGAAGTAATAAGAAAGTCGTCCCAAACGAAACCTAAGTATCAGTCATAGCTTATACTTTGAGATCTCCCCTCCATCAATGCATCATTAACAAGTGTAAAATATTACTGTGCAAAGCTGGTACTCCTTATCTTCTTTAAAATGGATATTTATCATCGCCTGTACGTGTATTTAGTAAGTGCTTCAGGTAGCTAGAGAATGAGAATAACATGATTTTTAATCTATTACCAAAAAAAAAGAGGTAATTGAATATAGGTTTTGGATTCTTAATCAGGATTTTGGGATTAATCAAAGCATAAGAACTTACAAAAGTGTTCATAGGCTATCTCAAATTTTCTCTGTAAGTGGCAGGTGGATCATATTGGGATTTCAAAGTTTTACGATGGTGCTTAAAGTATAACCACATAAGTGGAAATATTAAGATAATGATCATTGTACTAGTGTTATAATTACCATCATGATATAAGTGAATATAAGATTCTTACAACAGTTTCTCTAATATTGCTCACCAACTATGAACCTGTAGCCCAAACGAACATATTAACACTGATTCTTCCAACTCCCACCATATAATGCACTCTGTATGATGTATATTTGCAACATCGAGCCAAGACCTTCCTCTTCAGTAAGAGACTCATTTGTAATCAATTGCAAATACTAGTGGATTCATTCAAACTAGGCTAGTCATCGTGGTTTTTCTCCTTTTCAGGGGTTTTCACGTAAAAACTCTAGTGTCTCTTATAAACGCTCAACTTACTTATTTATCTATTTATATGTTGGATTTTCGTACAAAACTAAAATGCTAAACTACATCACTCTCTATCGCTGCGACTTTTTCAAGACACAACAATACTTAATATAATCAATATTGAATATATTCGTGGCTCAGGTCTACTAGATATGGTCATGGAGTATTGCTCAGTAGAAATGAACGTGGTGTGCCCTTACAATGATATCTTTTCAATGATTGCCTAAAAGGGTATGTCTGCAACACATGCAAAGCTTGGTGTTGGTCGTAACTAATACAAAAACAAATATAAACCAAGCTTTTGGAGACGATTGTGGCTTATGGTGATGGCCATAAAACTAGGGAAGATGTAGTGCAGGCTTCGATGGGATAATACTTGCAGCAAATGCAATCCCCGAATAGGTTCAGCCCATCAATGGCCTCCGGTCATCAATAGGCCAGATGTTGATTGACTGATGAACGTGCATCCTGTCCGTTCATGCCAATGACGTCCTTCACCCCTTCATCGCAGGTCCCACAAAAGTTTAAAGAGAATTGGAAAAATTCTTATATGCAGAGTCCAGACATCATCCAAAAACCAACAAAAATGTGTCACGTCACCTAAAAGTATACCGCGCTCGGTACCGAGCACGATACCGACGCTGAGTACCAAATGGTACCGGACAGTTCTCCCGTCCGATATCCGCACAATCTCTCCATTTTTTGGCCCTCCCTCTTCTTAACGGTTTTTTTCCTTCAAGAAAGCTAACTTATGACCGTTAAAGCATTTCGTTATAACCCACAGCACAGTCAATAACAGTTATCGTCTCAGTAGTTCACAATCCAGTCTCCACAACTCTTTAGCTACTTGGCTTCATTTCTGAGATCCCCAAAAATCACTAAACGCACGTATTAACTCTGTGAAACTTCAAATTGCATATTCCATTTTATAGTAAAATGCTAAATATGATTAATTAGGTTTAATATTTCATTAATTGCTTTAATTAGTAGTTAACAATGGGAAGATTTCCGTTCGCGAAAGCAACCGTTGGGGTCGGGTCAGCGAGATTTGACCGAGGACTTGTTTGTAATAACATACAAGGGTAAAAATGTCCGTTTGTATCATTTCTTACTACTCTGTTCTTTTGTGTTCGAGTATTTAAGCCAAGAGGTCTTCTCGGAGGAGGCATCCTCTCAGATTCGGACAAACAAGAGAGGGAAAATAATTAAGATGCATACCAGGAGTGGGCTTTGCTACCCTCGGCCATCGCCGGCGGCGTCACCGCATACGGTTAAAAGGGGCTTTGATGGCTATTGCAGCGAACCTCGGAAACGAGCTCGCTCAGCGGAACAGAACATCGATTTCTTCAACGGGCTCCCGGACGACCTTGTCCTCCTCATCCTCTCCAAGCTCTCCGCCTCCGCTGGCTCTCCTTCAGATCTCATCAACGTCCTCCTCACGTAAGCCAGATTAAGACATGTTTCCCCAAAAAATCGAATTTTGAAGGTCTGTTTCTAAAAAAAAATCTGATTTTTATGAACAGATGCCGGAGATTTAACCAATTAGCGATACATAGAATAGTTCTTTCCAAGCTATCCGTCAAGGGGACTGCAGTAAGGGCTAAGAACTGGACGGAATCAACTCACCGATTTCTAAAAAGTTGCGCTGAAGCAGGAAACCTCGAGGCCAGCTACAGTCTTGGCATGATCTGTTTCTACTGTTTGCAAAACAGAGGACTCGGAGCATCCCTAATGGCAAAAGCTGCCATGGCGTCTCACCCTGAAGCTCTCCACTCCCTCTCCATCATCCAATTCAATGGTAGCGGTGGATCTAAGAACGACAAAGATCTCCGCGCCGGCGTCGCTCTCTGTGCCCGCGCCGCCTACCATGGCCACATAGACGCGATTCGCGAGCTCGGGCACTGTCTCCAGGATGGCTACGGCGTGCGGCAAAACGTCGCCGAGGGGCGGCGCTTCTTAGTCCAAGCCAACGCCAGAGAACTCGCAGCGGTGAGGAAAGGTAGAGTACCTGTAAAGTTCTCTCCATGTTCCCTTCTTAGTGACTTCGGATGCAACGTGCCGACGCCGGAGGTGCATCCGGCGAACCGCTTCATGGTGGAGTGGTTCGCGGAAAGGGGTGGACCGGCTGCTGCGGGTGAAGGAGGAGAGGGGCTAAGGATGTGTTCGCATGTTGGTTGTGGACGGCCGGAGACGCGGCGTCATGAGTTCCGGCGATGTTCTGTTTGTGGGGCGGTTAACTATTGCTCGCGAGCGTGTCAAGCGATGCATTGGAAGATGGCGCATAAGGGCGAGTGTTCGCCCATGGATCGGTGGCTTGATGGGGAGGGTGCGTTGGAGGTGGAGCAAGGTGGCCTGATTGTCGCCGGCCAAGCTCCGGCAGCGGCGGAAAATGATAATATGGAAGAAAATTTGTAGAAAAGGGGAGGATGTATTTTGTAGGAGGGTTTCTGAGGTTTTCTTTTCTTTTGTTTTTTGGTAATTTATTTAATATTTTTGTGGAATAGTTGAGGCATGTTTCTTTTTAAGATCTTATTTCATCTTTGTTTAACAATTTTTTTATTTTATTTTTCTCGTGGAGGTAAAAAAAATTTTTTTTTGGAATTTAGAAATTTTCTTTTTCTTTTTGGGTTTCAGTACGCAATTAGTAAAGTTCAGTTATATTTACTCTTTTGTTTTTTGTTACTTAAAATAAGTTATAAATTTTTTACCTTATATCTCTTACTACCGTTCATTGCGACGGAAGCTTTATTAACGGACAATTTCAATCTGATTGGTACTTAATTTTTGTTTTGTCGGGATGTAATTTGTTTCATATGACTATATGAGAGTAAATTTTCAAATTGGACTCACCTAACATAGAAAATAGTCAAAAAAAAAAAATCATTTTTGAATATTTTCAGCCATATTATTTTGGTGTATTTTATTTGAGCCATTTTTATTATATAAATTTAATTTTACAAATTATATATTTTTCTAATTCCAAATACATCAAATTGAAATTTAAAATCTTAGAATTCATATCAAGATTAAGCATCTATTTGGAATGGTTATAGCATTTTATTAAATTAATTATGAAATTATTATGAGAAAAATAGTTTATTTAATCTGATTATGAAAAGTAAATTTTTCACAACAGAAACTTTTGAGAAAATGACAAAAACTATAAGAAAAGAGTAGCTAAATAAAATTGTGGTTGTTATCTAAAAAATAAGTCCCAAATAGAATTAATTATTTTGTGCGGATGTCGATCGCCGTCTATAAATCAACCAGAATGCGTCACGTCACCCATGTGCTCGATACTGTATCTCAATACTTCTTGGTATCGTTGACAAAATACATTCTGGTTGATCTCCGAACTACGTTTTACGTCAGATCTCCGCGCACAGAACAATTCCTCACCAAATAGACTCTAAATTATGTGAATTACAACATAAATTGAACAGTTTTAAAATTAGGCTCCTAATGTATTTTCAATTTTTTTCATGATATAAATGAAATATTATATTATATAATTAAATTATACTAAAAATGTTAAATTTAATTATACTATTTAATAATTCATTTATATTAAGAGAAAATATGTGATATATAAAATTAAGAATTCATTAAAAAAAAAGGTTCAACTTTGATAGAAAATTTTTTCAACAAGTGCCAAAATGCGCCAACTTGACTATTAGAAACAGATTTTAGAAATAATTAAATAAAACGGCAGCGGTTCATACGGGGTGTTCTTGCAAATTGGAGACATTCTAGACTTACCAAAGCGGATGGAATCACTTAACCGCTCTCAAACAAAGTGAAAGGCTAAAGGCAGCTCGAATCTTGGCTCACTTTTGCATCTTTCTGATGCCTCTTTCTTCAACTACTTTATCTTTCTGTAATTTCTTTTTTTGTTGGAGCAAAAAGCCTAAATTGCATATCTGATCACGCACTCTTCATAATGTTTCTCTTAAATAAAAATATACTTTAAATGAATTTTTTTATTCGTTATATTGATAAGTATATTTTTTTACATTCTTCATATAAATAGTCACTCGGATAAATACATAAAATTACAAATAAATGTTCACATTTTTTAGTCAACTAATATAATCGCCAAGCATATTATGACTTGATGAAGTCGAGCATAATTCAAGCGAATCAACTAGGGCCTAACAAGATTAGTTAGGGTTTTGCTTGGGCTATTTGGACTTAAAGCATACAATCATAAGCAATATCTTACACTTTTATTCAATATAATGAGATTAAGTAAGTAAATTTATGATTTAGGTCAGTTCGGGTCCATACAACTATAACGTTTTATAGTCTATTATGATATTGTTGTAGCGCAAATAATTTAACTATTCTAACAAAAACTAAGCTTTTCATTGCATAAGCTTATGAAAAAATAATGAGAAAGCAATTGTCAAACTAAGGCTTCATTTGAGATGACTTTCTTAATGCTTCTTAAAGCTGCTTCCTAGTACTAAAAATTTTGTACTAGAAAGCTTCTTTAAGAAACAATAAGAAAGCCGTCCCAAACGAAGCCTAGATTGTGATATATGTATGAAAATCAAAGCATTGGAAAATCTATCTCAAACAAATTCATAATCAATTTAAATTTTGACTTAAAAAGATATTCAAATAAAAGAAAATTTCTAACACAAGTGAAACCTAATTTTATGTAAGAATGAATGTATTACACATATCTAGCCTAAAATTTGCCTATTAAAATTGTGATAGTTTTATTTTATTCAATTTAATTATAATAGTATCAGATGAATTTTATGAAAGTATTAAGAGAAAAATTACAAAATACAAGACATAAATTATTATTTTAAAGATATAATTATTATATTTGATTGATGACAACCTATCCTTTCACAATATTAAGTGAATTCGTGGAGGTCATTGATTCTCTATCCATGAATCCTATGGCTTCCCTTCTTTGAGCAGGCCCACAAAGCTCAGGTATAAAACGTCTATATATTTGGGTTTCAATCTCTTGTACGCAATCCTGAGTCTGTAGTGGGAGAGGAATCCAGTCGAGATTTTGCTTTCTTTTCCAAGATTTTATTCCACCATCTAATTATTCTTGATTTAAGGCCTTATTTGATTACTTGAAGTTAAGGTTACAAAATATATTTTAATAATAAAAAACTGATTTATTTGTATTATTTCATGAAGTTGAAATTATTATGGGATTTAATTCTACATTTCTTTTAAATTTTCTTTTTTTTTATTCAAAATAAATTTTTTATTTATATATTTCTTCATCAATCTGCTACAATGAGTTCTTATTTTGACCACTGCACCTAAATAAGATAAATGCCACTGAAAAAATGAGAATTAATTATATTTACTTTAAAATTAGTATAATATAAATTTGATTAATTATCAATAAATTATTTTTATATTAGAAGTTTTATTCAATGTGAGATTTATCTTGTTGTGTGCTAGAAAAATTTACGGCGATAAAAATATAATTTTTACATTTTTTTTTCACAAACATTCAACTCACACAAATTTAAAAAAAACTATTTACTAAATGTTTTACACTCGATAAAACGATCCACTTTGTATATAGGATACAAAAGTATGTCCTTTCTCTCAATCACAAAAGACATGTGTAATAAAAGTTTGTATTTATGTGAATGTAAGTGAGAATACAGAAGATGCATCCGTTCAATTGTGCTTGTCAAATGATGATGATTGAATGACAATAACAAGGTGAGAATGATTGTGCGATAATGATAATTTGATGAAGGTCATCAAGCAATGGCAGTTAGATGATAATGAATAAATCATGAAGATCAAATGATAATGGTCAAACGATGATAGTATGGAAACGATGGTTCGGATGATAGCAATCAAGCAATGATGACTATAAAACAGTGGTCAAACGATATTGATGGATGGCGATGATAATTGATGTCAAAAGTCAAGTTGATCTCTAAAGTTCTTCGTACCTGTTACTTCTGTTGATTCTCTAAAAAAATGGATTGTCCTAACCGTAATTCTAAACCTCCCAAGGCTGAGCCTATAGCTGCGGATTTTCTCAAGGAACCTGTTACTTCTGTTGATCCTGTTTTTTTCTCGTGAATGTGATGTTTCGGGTAATGCTAATGATGCTTCTTTAGCTAGAGATGCTATTGATTGTGAAATTCCTATTATTAGTAATATGGATGGTGCTGAGCAAGTTTGTCTGCCTGTTGTTGATGGTCGGTTTGCTCCTAACGACCAAGCTGGTGTTTTTATTAATGCTGGTGGAATTAATGAGGTTGAGGTGGTTGCTGGGCTTGATGTTGACACTGTTTTTGTTGGGGTTGATGGTTTGGAGAACGAAGTTAGTTGTGCTTTATCTCCTTATGCTCCTCCTTTTTTTCCTCCTGTGTTATTACCTAATTGTGTTGAGGCTGTTAATGTGGCTGCTTCGGTTGGGGTTTCTTCTGCTGTTATTCATCCGGACCTTCATTTAGCTGTTGATCCTAAATGTAATGAGGTACGTAGTTAATTCTTTAGTTGATGTTCCGGTTAATGCGATTGATTCGCGTTTTGCTGGGAATGTTTTGGGTGATGCTTCGGGATTGGATGTTCGGAACAATTCGAATTGGCTGGAGTCGTCTGAGGGGGAATTGGTGTCAGATTCTGATGTTGATTTCATGTCATCGCCAGATTTCTGTGGTGGTTCAGATCCTGGTTGTGATTTTAATCTTGTTAATGTTAGGCCTGTTTCTGTGGTTGGTTTTCAGGGCAGGGTTCGTGGTCGTAGTCGGGGCCGCCGTCGCCGTTAGTCTTTTGTTTTAGTTTTCTATGGCTTTAGACTTATTGTGGAGGTTGGTTTAGTCAGATGGTTTTGCGTCGAATTTGGGCAATGATGGGTTGAGGCACACATCATTGTGCCGAGCTTGTGGCAACCATAGCTGTGGGTTCTTTCGGGTAGCTTCGAGGTGCTTTTGGACGGTCCTAGTGACGTGTTGCTGGTGTGTTGCCTCAACCGCCTACTGAGCCCGCGCTTTACTGTATTTTCTTTTTCTTCTTTTATTCTTTCCCTCTCTCTCTATTTGTACTGTTTTCTTGGTTATTATTAATATATATTTCTGTTTAAAAAAAAAAAAAGTCTATTGCAAGTAGAAAATGAGGGTCTATATATTTATAGTAGTTTAAGAGTGACATTTTAGTAGATTCTACCAATTTATATGGCAATTTATTGGATAGTTCATATTAAATATTTTGATCATAGATCATTCGTTTAGCATTTAAGGCCATAATGACATCAAAATATAGTAATTTTAGTCTTGTTGTATTCGTCTGAGAGCAAGTCAATTTGACTATAAGCATACAAAATTTGGAGATTATTTGATCTTTCAAAAAATGTCTCAAGGTTTTTAATTTTACTTCAACTACTTAATATAGCTCATTTGGACTTCGATCAAATCACTTTAACTGTCTTTGAATTCAACTTATCAAAACACTCAATTTTACTATAAATTTGTTAAAAGTCAAAGTGTGGACGATTATAAATTTAATTCAAATTTTTTTTAATATTACCAGTGAATTAAGACTCATATCGATCGGATGAAATTTTTTATGATGCATTAATTTAAATTTAAAAAATGAATAAAAATTTTCTGATTTGAGTATTCTATGCAGTAGAAAACTTCTTGTTTCCAAAAGAATAGAGAAAAGGGCAACCCCTTCGAGATAAGGATTGAACCGTGAAAAAAAATACTTTATCTTTCGACATCTGACAAAAGCACGATCGTGAGAAGGAATCTAGTTTGTATTATATACAAATATAAAACATCCCATATTTTAATTTACAATCATTTAAATATTTTTTTTATCTAAAAACAAACGATTAATTTTCTTAAATAAATTTTAATTCTATCTGATTTAACCATCTCAAATGCCTTCTCTATCTTTAAAGAACCTCAAATATAAAATAGGGTGAGAACAACAAGACCGTAGGAGAGAACGACTTTTTTTAATTATATTTCTTTTATATAAAAAATTATTTTAAATAGTAATTAGAAAGTCATCCCAAATAAAATCTGAAGCTTTAACATGATGGGTAGTTTTTAAAAGTCAAGATGGTAAGTTTTCACAGGAGAAAAACATGCAGTTAATCGATCGGCTTCGTCTGACACAATTTTTTTACAGTTTTTAAAGCAATTTTATTATAAAAAAATATATTAAAAACTATCCCAAACAAAATTTATTTCTTTCAACCTATAAATATTTGTAAATATTCAAACGATCAAGAAGTCCTTCATAAAATATAAGTATCAAGCTAGGTAGGAAATAGAGAAAGAACGATGCAGAGGATGCAGGCGAGAAAACGACGAGCATCACAACACTGTTGCAAAAACCTTCAGTGAAAACAGATCTGTGCTAATCTGAAAACTTAACAGTTATTTACAGAGGTTCAAAACTGCAGCTAAGAGGAAGGAAGCTATTACCCTTTTTTTCTCAAATAACGTACAAGTGAGTACGCTGTAGACAATCTCATTTTCATCGATCGACCTGTTTCCGAGCGTCTCACGCAACACAATAAACAGTTTATCTTATGGGTCAAAGATGAACATGAAGACTTGTAAGCACGTTGACGAAGACTTCACATCGGAATTGGCCATAGTTCATTCAAACGCTAGCTCCTGCTAAGTCAACTAATGCAGCCAAATGATGGGTCCATTTCTAAGCTCATTATCCTCATTTTGACTTTTATTACGTGGATAATTAAAACAACAGGGAATGAATAAGTAATGCCTGTCATGATGGATGGCCGCATCTTAGATAACATTAAAAATGGTTTGCATGAAGCGGAGACCCCTTCATCTCAAATACCTCTCTTTGTTTTGTTTATATATTTTAAAATATTATCAATTATTTTAAATAGATATCTGGAATTTAAAACTTTTAATTTTTAAATTAGAAAGCTGTTTTAAGAAGCAATAAAAAAATCGTCTCAAACGAAATCTAAATAATATAATTTATATTATATTACAACATTTTACGTGAATTTATAAGAAAATTGAATATTCAAATTTGTTTCTAACAGTATACAAAAATAAAACAGAGGCCTTCCGTTGAGCTGATTAGAAAAGTCGAGGTATTAGATTTGATTTATGTTAAGAAAAGTAGAATTAGACCTAAAAAACTTGGTAAAAAATACTAGAAATGATCTTTCTTTATTAGATTTAAATGAGAATTTGACTTTTAACAGAACACAATGGCGAAAGAAGATTTATGTAGCCGACCCGGCCACGTAATGGGAAAAAAGATTGATGTTGTTGTTGTTGTTGTTGTTGTATAAGTACCAACAAAAATGATAATGTCAAATCATTATCCCACTACATGGAGTCTGCTACATGATTCTTTTTTCTTTTCAATTGTATCATATCAAGAGTCAAATTTTCATTTAAATCTAATAAAAATAATAATTTCTAATCCAATCTATTAAGAGCTACCTGATCTACCTAAACTATAAGGCAGCCTTTTTTTTTTTAATTATATAATGAAAAGTGCAAAACCGTTAATTTTTAATATTATTTATTTAAACGTTTTTATAATCTATCCATAATTGATGCTCCCCTTATGCAGGATCGGCAACCTGGGAAAGACAGAAGACAAGAGATTGCAAGAACAAAGCAGGAATGGGAAGATGAATACCTCGGTATTCTCTGTATTCTCCGTTTCGGGGATCCAAAGTTTCACAAAATGAACATCTGTGTTCTCTTTCTATCTTCCTCCTATATGTAAATTCTATGTATCTATATTTGGAGAAATAAAGCAAAAGCTGTAAAAGAAACTAATAACAAAAACGGAAATGAAGGTAGTGGTCATGTGCTAGCTGTGGTGCCAATACTATCCAGGCGCATAAGTCATCCTGGCGGCTTATTGTAAGCTAAAGTTGCATCAGTCCTCCCCGGCTTCATCAGAGCTCGACTCTGACGAGCTGATCGAAACAACGGCTTCGTCTGCAGGCCTGTATTGAGAAATATCGGATACGTTGAATGTGGGGGACGTGTGGCTGTCCGGAGGAAGATCAACGCGATAAGCGTTGTCATTGATTTTAGCCACAATGGGTACGGGACCAAGTTTGCGTTTGGCTAACTTCGAGTAGGTTCCGGGCGGAAACCTTTCACGTCGGAGGCGCACCATGACCAAATCGCCCACCTGGAAAACCTTCTCCCGACGGTGAGTGTCCGCAGCAGCCTTATAACGCTGATTCGAGTTCACGAGTTGTTGTCGTATTTCCTCCAACATATGAGAATAATCCTCTGTGAAGTGGGTAACGGCCTTGGACGCACTTCTGGGAATTGCAGTGATATCAACGGCGGAGTTTGGAGCTTTGGTATATACGATCTCAAATGGAGCCTTACCGGTGGAGCGGTTGGGCATTGCATTATAGGCAAATTCCGCCCTGGCCAAGATGTCTTCCCATTGCTTGGGCTGTTCTTGCACTAAGCATCTAAGCATATTACCAAGTGTTCGGTTCACTACTTCTGTTTGCCCATCGGATTGGGGATGATAAGCTGAACTGAATCGTAATTCGGTCCCTAATCTCTTCCAAACCTCGCGCCAAAAATGGCTCACAAACTTCACATCCCTGTCTGAAGTAATACTTCTCGGTACTCCATGTAAACGAATGACTTCGTTAAAGAAAAGTGTCGCAATGTTCAAGGCATTGGAGGTCTTCTTGCACGGGATGAAATGGCTCATTTTTGAAAATCTGTCAACGACCACAAAAATGGAGTCGTTGCCGCGTCTGGTCCGCGGTAGGCCGAGGATGAAGTCCATGCTTAACTCCTCCCATATGGAATTGGGCACCGGAAGTGGCATATACAGACCGGTATTTTGAGCTCCGCCTTTATATGTCTGACACACAATGCAACTATCCACAAACCGAATGGTGTCTCGACGGATCCTCGGCCAGAAGAAACGAGCTTGGATTTGATGAAGTGTATTGTCTCGGCCTAGGTGGGCAGCCAGTCCACCCCCGTGTATCTCACGAATCAGATGCTGCCGCCATGAAGAGACCGGGATGCAAAGCAGATTCTGTTTGAATAAAAATCCCTGGGCGATTGAATAGCCTTCAGGCACTTGTTTTCCTTGGCATAGTTTCCAGATTGAGCCAAAATCTGCATCCTCATCATATAGGTCCTTGATGTGTTCGAGTCCTAGAGCTTCCGCCTTCATCTGTGTGAGTAGTGTCATCCTTCGGCTGAGGGCGTCAGCCACTTTGTTCTCTACCCCAGGTTTGTGCCGGATGGTGAAGGTAAATCGCTGTAGAAAGACAAGCCACCGTGCATGCATCCTGTTGATACTCTTTTGAGAGTTGATGTATTGGACTGCCTGATTGTCACTGCAGAGTATGAATTCTTGATGCAATAAGTAGGTTTCCCATTGTTTGAGTGCCCGCACAATAGCGTATAATTCCTGCTCATACGCGGCCCATTTTTGGCGCGCCGGTGATAATTTTTCGCTAAAGAAAGCGACAGGTTTGCCCGATTGTGATAGCACGGCCCCAATGCCAATCGAGGAGGCGTCGGTGTCGACAGAAAAGGGCTGATCAAAGTTGGGAAGTGTTAAGACTGGGGCGGTGGTCAGCGCTTCTTTAATGGCGTCAAAGCTATGTTGTTGTTCACTCCCCCATTGAAAGGATTTAAGCTTAAGGCACTCGGTAATAGGTGCCATGATCATGCTGAAATGCCGAATGAACCGCCTGTAAAAATTGGCTAGGCCATGGAAGCTCCGCACGTCGAAGAATGACGTGGGTATAGGCCAGTCACGGATGGCTGAAATCTTCAAAGGATCCATCTGAATTCCGGCACCCGAAATGATGAAGCCAAGGAATTTAACTTGTGCCGCAAACAGCTCACATTTTGGTAAGTTAATATATAACTTTTGCTCCCTCAACACCGCAAACAAGGCTTTGAGATGTTGCAAATGATTAAGTTTGTCCAAACTATAAACTAATATATCATCGAAATACACGATACAGAAACGCCCCAAGAATGGTTTAAGTATTTCGTTCATCATCCTCATGAAGGTCGACGGTGCGTTGCATAATCCGAACGGCATGACCTTCCATTCGAATAAGCCCTGCGGTGTTTTGAATGCCGTTTTCCATTCATCTCCTGGCCGAATACGAATTTGATGGTACCCGCTGCGCAAATCAAGTTTGGAAAAAACTGTAGACCCCGTAAGCTGATCAAGGAGTTCGTCGATGCGGGGCATTGGAAACCTATATTTAGTTGTGATTTTATTAACTGCGCGACTGTCAATACACATTCGCCAGTTACCATCCTTCTTAGGTACCAATAAGGCCGGCACTGCGCAAGGGCTAAGACTTACTTGTATGAGCTGCTTTCTAAGCAAATCATCAATCAACCCCTGTAAAATACCCTGCTCCTTGGGGCTGAGTCTATAGTGAGGAAGGTTTGGCAGCACCGCACCTGGCATGAAGTCAATTCTGTGTTGGATGTCCCGTAATGGAGGCAATTCAGCAGGTAAATCTTCGGGTATAAGGTCGCAGTATTCTTGCAGGAGGTCGGAGACTTCCGCTGGAATTTTCTGCAGTGAAGAATTTGAGTTCGGCTCGGTAATGAGGAGTGCAAACATAGGGGCTCTATCTTGCCATTCTCGAACCAAATTGGCTCCCGAAACTAACTGGATAGCAGCCTGTTTGGACAAGTCCTTCTCCCGGGACGTGGTATTGTGCATACCAGGTAATAGGCGAAGCTTTCGTCCCTTCCAGTCTAGAGAATAAACATTTGCGCGACCGTCATAATGCACCCCCACATCAAATTGCCATGGTCTGCCTAAGATCAAATGGCATACATCCATCTCCAATACATCACATAAAACTTCACATGAATAATGTTTGCCAATTGTAAAAAATACGCGACATGAATCCGTGACAAGGATTTCCAACCCTTTCTTGACCCAACTAATCTTGTATGGATGTGTCAGTTTAGTAGTTTTCAATTGTAGGCCTTGAACCACCGCTTTAGAGATTATATTTTCAGTGCAACCGCTATCAATGAGCAGATCACATACCTTGCCGCTTATGGTGCATCGAGTCTTGAAGATGGCGTGTCGTTGCGACACATTCGGTTGTCGTGGTGCCAATAATAGCTTCTCCATAACTCCAATAAAAGGCTCCCCCTCGTCGGCTGGAACTTCTTCATCAATAGCCTCCTCATCAAATTCATCCAGACCGGCGTTTTCTTCTGGCTCCGCTACATGGATTTGCTGTCTTTGAGGACATTCGTTGGATTTGTGCCCGGACTGAAAACACCGGAAGCACTTTAAAGTGGAGGGTCTGGCATACGGGTTTGCACTGGGGCCACCCTTCTGCTTGGGCACAAGTTTCCCGTCCACAGTCACATTGGACGACCCAACTGCCGGGTGTGGCGGCGGGGTATTAGGCGACGTCTTTGGTGTTACTGGAGGAGGACCTTTGTTAGCTGTAGGAATCGGTTCTTGCCAATGTCGCCGTGAGTAAGGGGGTCTGGCTTTCCGGCTCTGCTGCATTTCAATCTTCAAGGCAAGGTTGACTGCTTGTGGCATAGACCATACGGAATTGAGCTCGAGCTGATCCTGGATACTGTCCTTGAGGCCCCCAATGTAACGAGCTACCAATTGATTGGTAGACTCGTTGAGATCATTTCTGGCACTCAATCTGTTGAACTCCTCGGTGTATTCACTCACCGATCTTGCACCTTGGCTGCAATGCTGGTATCTCATATACAGTATCTGTTCATAATCTGTGGGGAGGAATTGTGAACGTAGTAATTGCTTCATGCGAGCCCACGATCGGACCTGACCTCTGCCGTCTCGTCGCCGTGATTGCACGGTTTGCTCCCACCAGGCGCTAGCTCCCCCCTTCAATCGGCACGCCACGTATTTAACTTGTTTATCCGGATCAATGTCCAAGTAATCAAAAAAATTCTCTACCGCCTTCTCCCAATCAAGGAAGTCTTCAATGTGTAGGTGTCCGTCGAAGAACGGAATGTCCATCTTAACCTTGAATTCACCCGAATGACGTCTGTATAATGGGTTTCGCCGGTTCCTGATAGGATTCACGCCGTATCGGTTATCAACCTCTTCTTCACTGGAATACGAGTGATGTTCGCCTCGGGCAGGGATGATATCTTCCTCTGAATCCGATACACCTTGCGGATTGACGTGTAGCAATCGACCGTGCTGTTCGGTCTCTCCTCTTCTTCTGGGAAGGGTTCGATGTGCTCTGGCTTCCTCCCGATACTGTTCCTGGTTCATTGGTCTTGCGCGGAGAAGATTGAACTCTCGGCGAAATTCCGCGGCTAGTTTCTGCACTTCAGCCGCGACCTCGTCAATGCGGCGATTGACGCTGTCTTGATTTGCCCAAAGCATTTCAAGTGTTCGGGTTCCCTCAACTGCAGGTTCCTTCCCTCTATCAGCCATTCCGCCTCCAGGTTATTGGCTCTGATACCAAGCTGATGCTCCCCTTATGCAGGATCGGCAACCTGGGAAAGACAGAAGACAAGAGATTGCAAGAACAAAGCAGGAATGGGAAGATGAATACCTCGGTATTCTCTGTATTCTCCGTTTCGGGGATCCAAAGTTTCACAAAATGAACATCTGTGTTCTCTTTCTATCTTCCTCCTATATGTAAATTCTATGTATCTATATTTGGAGAAATAAAGCAAAAGCTGTAAAAGAAACTAATAACAAAAACGGAAATGAAGGTAGTGGTCATGTGCTAGCTGTGGTGCCAATACTATCCAGGCGCATAAGTCATCCTGGCGGCTTATTGTAAGCTAAAGTTGCATCAATAATTCTCTACTACTAAACTTTTATACCAAAAACTCTAAACATAATTTGCTTGCTTCAAATATATTATCTTAAGAATCATGCATGCATATGCATTCATCATTCATTAAAACCAAAAATTAAAAGAAAAAAAAATATAAAAAATCTTTCCTTTGAAGCCACTTGCTCACTCATGATCGATGATTCAGACCAAATCATTAGCTTAGCTCCACGTACAAAACGTACGATTATTATATATTTAATATAATTACGTGCCCATTTATCGCGGCATATATAATTAATTCATTCTGTGGCTTGCCATGCCAACCTCCCCCAACCACCTTCAATTTTTGTCCACCGTGTCAGCAATATTTATCTCTTATCTCCATCGAAGCCTCCTCCTTACGCAAACCCCTCTAATGTTCACAAGAAAGTACTTTGAAAAGATTTCGAATAAGTTAAAATTTTGACTCGATCAGAGATTGCTCGCAACTAAGATCACATTTCAAACTCTTCATTGAAATCAACATTCAAACTACCGACATTAAAATAATTATGAGCTTTATCTTTAATTATATTTTGATGAAAATTTTATTTTAGTCAATTTTTATTAGAATTATTATTCTAACGGAATTTTTTGATATAAATTGTATTAGAATAGCCATATTAATATTATTAAATTTGTTTAGAGATTAATATTACATATGAAGTTTAAATTATTTTTTATAATTTATAAGCCCAACTTGATATAATTTATATCAGAATATTCTGACATTTTTTTTCATTTTTAGCACTAAAAATTATATTTTTATCATATATTTGTAAAAATAATGATCATTTTTTTTAGTCATGGTATCAAAATTCACTCGTCTTGAACAAAATGTGACTATAAGGTATATAAAAAATCAACTTAGATATCTTTTAAGTCATGGTTTATCCTATATATTTGAATGTACCCAAAGGTTCATTTAATCGGAGGTACTCTGAAGTCACAGGAATGGGTAGGGTTGAAAAGGATCAATGACAACAAACTCACTAAAAATCAAGTTTTGCTTATCAAAATCACAGCGAACTCACCAAGGTCATCTAGGGCTCTTTAGCAAAACACTCGCCCTAAGATTTGATCAAACAACTCACCTAATTATGAGAGTTAATTAATCATCCTACATCTTAGATCACTCACCTCATCATAGGAGGCACTCGCCTTATCTCATGCACCACTCGCCCCCTCTTAAAGAATATTCATCTCACTTTTGAGGGCTAACTCTCTCGCACCTTGCTAAAGCCGATGACTTTATCAAAGAGTTGGTGACTTTTCTCATCAATTAGCCTATACATATGTCCATGTGTGCCTATTAGTGTTCAAACCATCATATTCACATGTTTGTAATAATAAACAACAAGCCTTCATCCCACTATGTGAGGGTCAACTATATGAATATTATTTCTTAATTGTGTCATAGTAAGTGTCAAATTTTTATTTAAATCTAATAAATTAAAAGATTTTTTTAATATTTTCTAATCAAGTCATTTTAGGTCTACGTCTGCCTTGCTTAATATAGGCTAACTCTAATAGATATACTTTCCTAATATGATCATCGGAAGGTCAACGTTTATGTGACCAAACCATCTAAGGTAACAATCGACGTAAAACTTGTTGACCAATCATGCATGAATCCACATATATATAATAAACTTGTTGTTATTAGAATTATTATTATTCATGAGAACAAGATCTAACTTTTTCTATTACTCCCAAAATCTTATAAATGTTGATTTAAAGACTAATTTTTACAAATGAGTTATTATTTAGATATTTGGAGCTAGTAATTTTATTATTATTATTATTATTTTATATTTGAAGCTAGTAATTGAAATCTCAGGCTTTTCTTAGTATAAATGTTCTAGCATTGCAATGATCCGGTCGTGATCCAACATATCTATATTTGTATGCATTCAAATTACAACAATATATAGATGTAATGCATACTGTTAGATCCAAAGCTATATGTAGATGGCACTTAACCTTATTAGCAGGTTGTTTGCAGGTTAGAGCTAGACAACTAATATACCAAGATTAGTGAGTATGGAGAGTAAGTGAAAAGTTCTATTATCTCAAAAAATAACCCAACAACATCAGTAGATCATTTGAAAAGATTCAGAATATGTCTCTTTACTTTTTATTTAAAAGATTAAAAGGGCAATAAAAAATACTAAACTTAGAAGAAAAAATAATATACTGACTAACATGAACACATATATCTATAATTGATTTCTTTAGTAGAAGAGAATCTTTATTGATTATTTTTATCATATTATCTAATAAAATATAACGCATTCATCATAAATTTTAAATTTATCATAATTATACCCTCCAAACTACTCATCATAGGTATAACCATGTCTTAAAACATCTAAAATAAATTTAATAAAATGAATTAATTTTACAACAACAACATCAAGCCTTTGTCCCACTACGTGGGGTCAGCTACATGAATCCTTTTTCGCCATTGTATCCGGTTAAAAGTCAAATTCTCATCTAAATCTAATAAAGAAAGATCATTTCTAATATTTTCTAACCAAGTCTTTTTAGGCCTACCTCTACCTTTCTTAATATAAGCCAAATCTAATACCTCAACTTTCCTAATCGGGTCATCGGAAGGCCTCCATTTAATATGACCAAACCATCTAAGGCGACTCTCTCTAATCTTATCTTCCACTGGAGCTACTCCAACCTTTTCAAGTATATGCTCATTTCGTATCCTGTCTCTAAGGGTCAAGCCACTCATCCACCTAAGCATCCTCATCTCTGCAACACTTAACTTAGTATTATGCTTCTCTTTTAATGGCCAACATTCGGCTCCATAAAGCATTATTGTAGGTCTCACCACCATCTTAAAGAATTTTCCCTTAAGTTTGACGGGAACTTTTCTATCGCACAATAAGCCCGATGCATTCCTCTACTTCAGCCATCCAACTTGAATTCTGCTGATAATATCCCATCAATTCCACAATCACTCTGAACAACATATCCAAAATATCTAAAACATGTACTCTTAAAATGAATTAATTTTACCTTGAATAAAATTTGAATCAAAATTTGTAAGTTAATTTTACTGAAATTGAGATTAAATGATTAATAGTTAATTTAAAGTTTTATTACCAAAAATGATGCAGCTCCCTTTCATTTATTTTTGTGATATACAGTTAATGAATTTGTGGTTAAATTTGGTTAAAGCCTAAGAAAATTCGGAAACAATCGACCCGTCCATCTCGTTGGCAATACTACAGCACACGAATCTTAATGCCACTTGATCTTCACGTGCATGGGTCCACCTCGGCAACTTGCTATCGCCGCTAAAATAATAGAGTGCTGCTTGCAATTGCAGGTCTCGTGACGCCCTCGTCTTAATGACGGAGATAAAGCTGTCCTTCTCCTCTACTATTTAGACCGTACTTGTAGACTTCTAAAAATTAACCAAATTGTTTAGGCCATATTCTAGGTCATTACGAGATGGGTGAAATTTTGGGGGAAGTCGTATTTGGTGAGATTTGAAAATAATAAATTGGTTGCATTGTGGACCCCACTTGCCAATTGCTGGATTTTCCGCAGACAGGAGGACATGCATCTGCTGTTTGGTGCTCTGTTACCAACAGCCAATTAGAAACTCCGGCGAGGCCTGGCGGCAGACTTTTATTGTCGTTCAAATTCGTTTATTTTTTTTCTCTAAATTTTGTTTGGGCTTAAATCGAATATTTTTATTATGAGTTATGAGTACTATAAATTTTATAAGAACTCCGTTGAATTTTTATTGTTTTATTAAATTAAATTAATTTAATATATCAATTTAAATATTTGCTCAATACTTTAATCGAACTTATACTTTTAACATAAATAAATTTTGAAATGTTAAATATAAAAATTGATATAATAATTTAAAATTAATTATAAAAATAATTAAATTAACTTTTTTTTTTAATTCTCATGGAACTTAAACATAAAATGAATATAAATGAAAATTTAAATTAATATTTAGTGTTAGATTAGTTATATACTTAGCTTTAAAATATTTTATTAATTTTTTTAGAAGATTCAATTACATTTTAATAAATAAAAGATTTTAAGAATATCAAGTTAATTATAAAGTTCATAGATATTATAATTCACATGAAAATAAATATTCCATGCATTCAGAAAATTAAACAGGTTGAAAAAAAGGCTAAAGAAATTGATAGTTTAAGATTTATACTATAATATTCTAGTAGAAATCATACTATAAATAATATATGTGAGATTATACATAAAAATTTAAAGAATAATGTTATAAAAATTAATATAATTGGATATAAAATTAAAACTTTAAAGATTATTATTGATGCTAAGATTATTAATATTAGAAATACTTATGCTCATCAAATAAGCTTGAATATGTCTAAAATTATTAATATTATAAATACTTATACTCCTCAAGTAGGTTTGGATATATGCTCAAAATTAAAAATTTTGAAATAACTTAAAAGAATTAATATAAAATATACCTCTTGAAGAAAGAGTTTTTAATAGAGAAGATTTAAATGAATAAATTAATAGAGAGATATTATTTTAAAAACATTCATGTGGCTATGAGTTTGATACCACTAATGAAGTTGGTAATATCAAATTAATTTTTTTTATAGCTTATAATTTTGTGATTACTACTAATACCTTATTTTATAAAAAAAAAAAGATGAGCATCTTATCATTTAATTAATTTATTTACATCTATAGCATTCATCAAAGTAGTTGCTTTATGAGCTTGTTAAGAGCTCCATATTGAGGGTCAAATCAAAATTGAGTCAAGGTAATTTAGGTTAACCTTGTATTGGCATGAGATATGCCAAATGACTCGCTGGATGTGGGACTCTTGCTTGATGTACAAAGCTCATCATGGCGATGGAATGAGAGATTAGAAGAACATTCTCATGGAACATCATCAATTGCAAGATCAAATCTCGATCTATGAAACTGACAAGAAACACATACAAAAAAGTTTTAGGGTTGCTCACTCCACAGTAAGTTTCAGTTAATATTGCATGACTAAGAAAAATTCAAACTACAACAAAAACTGGTTTTTCAAAGAATACACTCATCTGTGGGTCTTGAAAATGGTCAAGAAACTCTGGACTGAAAGGAAAGGTGAAGTCTTATAACTTGAAAAAAGTTTAGTAGACTTGCCCAGCTCAGAAGTATATTTGCATCTTGATTCACAGCAAAAGGTGTTAACCGCAGCTTCATATCAGCACTCTCAGCCCAGAAAGTTCAAATGTATAGAGTATTGGCTTGCGAAAGTCAGAGATATAAAAAAAACCTGAAAGAAATATGTAAGATGATAGATAATTAACTATCAGGTATTCAATTAGAATAAATGGTAAGTTCACTATCGTTGCAGGATAAGAACACTTAAGATTTTAGAAATAATATAAGCTGAGACAAAGGAATTAGCATTCAAAAGCTGATCAATGCGTGGGTTTTGGTAAGGCGAACATTTAGGCTTCGTTTGGGGCGGCTGGCTTTCTTACTGCTTCTTAAAGTAGCTTTCTAGTAGAAAAATTTTATTTTTTTATTAAAAAACTGGTTTAAGAAACAGTAAGAAAGCCGTCCCAAGCGAAGCCTTAGAAGCTGCCAATCTTCGACATTCTCATCTTCAATTCCAAGGTATTTCCAACCCCTTAGTTCAGTTATGAACAGCTCTCGAGAGTTCACTCTTCAGTTTTTATATAAATAAACAAATCTGAACTCAAGCTAGAGCAAGATTACCTACATATCCGCTCGTTCCTTCTGTTAAAGCCTTTGAAGGATGATAAGATAATTCAAAATTTGAAAAAAAAGAAGTCTTCAATAAAAAGCCTCACACAATTTCTACCTTAAACTAACTAAAGCTTCATTTGGGGCGGCTTTCTTACTACTTCTTAAAACAATTTTTTAGTACAAAATTTAAAATTTTTGTACTAAAAAAACTGTTTTAACAAGAAACAAGAAAGTCATCCCAAACGAGGCCTAAGACTTCGATTAGGACGGCTTTCTTACTGCTTTTTAAGGCAACTTTCTAGTAAATAAATTTAATTTTGTACTAAAAATTTGCTTGAAAAAGCAGTAAGAAAGTCGTCCCAAACGAAGCCTAAGAATGTACAAACTAGCCGTTCAGTGACATGCAGCTGCTTTATCCATGACCTTGGTCTTAACCACCAGCTCCGCAAGTTGATCATTAAAAATTAAAAATAAGTGCCAGTAAAAGCAATACCATGAATCCAGATAGAACGGTGTTTATAATCTTCTAGTATTAATATTCTGTAAAAGTACAACAATATGATGTTTAATGGCGTCTAAATCAGACGAAATACAATTGAACCTCGAAGATGTAAAAAGTGCATTCAAATAGCTTAACAAAAGAAGAAATTTAGAGGATAAATAAAGGGATTGCAGCTACAATCACTTGTACAGGGCACCCACTAATCATAAAAAACAAAGCCAACATTCAACTAAAGTTGATCAATGGGGACAAAGACGAGATAGAGCATCTATGGCATTGACATCTCAAGGCATCAAAAAAAAAAGCATCAGCATTGTGCCAAGATTCTCGTATTCCCAGTGATTGGAAGTAACATATGTCCAAATTGGGTGCTGATGCAAGCTAACGAAATCAAAGATATCTTCAGGGTAGAATTAGCATGTGAGCAGATAGAAATTGCCGATAATCATTCTCTGAAAAAAAGAAGAAAGACTCGCCCCAAGTACTGCTAGCTAAGTTGCACCGATACACCTATTTATAAAGGCGTGTTGTATCCGATACACCGATACACGGATACACCTGCGATATGGCACCGATATGTGTCGGATACGACAAAGCCGTATCCAATTAAGATACTATTTAATTTCAAAAGGACACGCGTATCTAATACGCTTGTCCGTTGAAAAAATAAAAGAAATCCAAAGAAAAAAAAAACCTGTCATATTTACTTCCACGACTGCGAGCGAGGTTCTTTCATTTTTGAGATGGATTTGAGTCTCTTGATGATATGAGAATATTAGAAATTGCTAATATTTCACTTGATGAGCCTGAATTAGAAGATATGATATTTATTGAAGGTGATATAAAAGTTCAAAGACAAACCACTGAAGAAGCTAATCATATCATTCCTTCTGTTGAATAGTTTAAACTTCATATGCTACACAATTTATGTTTATGCTTTGTTGTTGTACTAAACATTTAATGCTTACTTTTATTTTGATATTATAAGCTACAAGGCTACAAATGATATTACTTTTTTTTTTATAATTTCAAATATTATGCTTTGATTGTTTTCTTAATTTATATATATGATTTATAAATTATAATGTCGTGTTCGTGCCGTACCCGTATCCTATATTTTTTAAAATACACGTGTCCAGTATCCGTATCATGTCGTATCCGTGTCGCCGTATCCGTATCGGTGCAACATAGACTGCTAGCGTTTAGAGGAAAAAAATAAATAATGCATAAGGTGTTGCAATCCTAACTTGTGAGCCATGACCTAGCAAGAATGAACATTTTAGGGATGATGCTGTGCAGATAAATAGCAGCAATAACTTTATAGTTGAAATAAGGAGGCCATCTAGATGTGAGAATAAGACGAGGGAAAACAACATAACCCATTCCCCAAGTGGATTATAATCTCCTCCCCTCTTCTTTCAAAATCTGCACCCCTTCATTTATACCCAACCCCCTCACGCCTCTTCCCATACCTTCTACGAATCTCCTCCTAGGAATAGGTTCAAGAGGAGGTCTTCTCTCTTCTCCCTCCAAGATCTCCACCTTTGTTCTCCCCCTTCCCTTATCAGAATAGGGTTTTTCCTACTTCCATGGTTGTCGGCGACTTCCCTCGTCTCTGACAATGCCGTTTTGGTTTGACCCTTGAGCAACTTCTTCATCATCTCCTCCATGATAGCAAAATTTTCATCAATATTCTCGTGGACGGCTGAAATTTGAGTTTGAAAATTGAAATTTCATATTTCAATTGTTCAATCTCCCCTTCCAACACTTCTACCTTAGTTCAAGTGAAGTGTATTAACTATTAAGGATGAAAATCAAAAAATACTTTTCTTATAAGATGATATTCAACAAAGGTGGATGAGATATTTTGCTAAACTTTTTAATGAAGATTGTGAAATTAAGATTGACTATAGTGACCTTAGCATCCTAAATGAAAATAAAGATTAATGTTTTTATCGGCGTATTAGTAAAACTGAAGTTAGAGAGGCTTTAAAGAAAATGAAGGGTGGAAAAGCTGTTGGACCTGATGATATTCCAATAGAGGCGTGGAAATGCTTAGGAGATGAAGGGATCTCTTGGCTTACTAAACTTTTTAATACTATTTTGAAGACTAAAAAGATGCCACATAAGTGGAGAATGAGTGTGTTAATTCCTATTTTTAAGAATAAAGGTGATGCACAAGATTGTTCGAATTATAGAGGTATTAAGTTAATGTGTCATACTTTAAAACTATGGGAGCGAGTTATGGAGCATAGGTTGCGGCGTGATACTAATGTTTCTCAAAATCAATTTGGATTCATGCCGGGTAGGTCGACTATGAAAGCCATACATTTATTAAGAGGTTTGATGGAGAAATATAGAGAGAATAAGGACGATATACATATGATATTTATTGATTTAGAAAAAGCATATGATAAAGTTCCAAGAGAAGTGTTATGGAGAGTTCTTGAAAAGAAAGGAGTCAATAATGCTTATATTCAAATCATTAAAGATATGTATGCAGGAGCTATTACTTGTGTTCAAACACAAGGTGGTTTGATCAAGTATTTCCCTATTTCGGTTGGGTTACATCAAGGATCAACCTTAAACCCATATCTTTTTGCTTTAGTCATGGATGTTCTCACTAGACATTTGCAAGAGGATTTACCTTGGTGTATGCTTTTTGCTGATAATATTCTTCTTGTTGATAAGACTAGAGAGGGAGTTGAAGGTAAACTTGAATTATGGGGGTCAACCTTAGAGTTTAAAGGTTTTTGCTTGAGTAGATCTAAAACGGAATATATGGAGTGTAATTTTAGTAGTAATAGACCTAGTGAGGGGATTGTGACTTTGGGCGATCAAGTCATTAATAAGAGTGCACGTTTTAGATATCTTGGATCTATTGTTCAGAGTGATGGTGAAATCGATGGGGATATTATCAGCAGAATTCAAGTTGGATGGTTGAAGTGGAAGAATGCATCGGGCTTGTTATGTGATAAAAATGTACCCCTCAAACTTAAGGGAAATTCTATTAGATGGTAGTGAGGCCTGCAATGCTTTATGGTGCCGAATGTTGTCATTAAAAGAGAAGCATAATACTAAGTTAAGTGTGGCAGAGATGAGGATGCTCAGGTGGATGAGTGGCTTTACCCTTAGAGATAGAATACGAAATGAGCATATATGTGAAAAGGTTGGAGTAGCTCCTGTAGATGATAAGATTAGAGAGAGTCGCCTTAGATGGTTTGGTCACATAAAAAGGCGGCCTTTCGATGACCCGGTTAGGAGAGTAGAGATATTAGATTTGACTTGTGTTAAGAAATGTAGGGGTAGACCTAAAAAGACTTGGTTAGAAAATATTAGGAATGACCTTTCTTTATTAGATTTAAACGAGAATTTGACTTTTAATAGGACACAATGGAGAAAAAGGTTTCATGTAGCCGACCCCACGTAGTGGGATAAAGGCTTGATATTGTTGTTATTGTAGGTACTCGAATCTAGGCTCCAAACATTAAGAAACAGCAAAAAAATAGAGAATATGGTCTATCAAATTGGTATCAGAGTGTCCTGGGCTAAAATATAGCCTTTCTCGTTGATTTCAAGAAAGTAAATGCAATTTCAGCAAAAATCAACGAACAACAATAAGAAATTGAGAAGAAGATCACACCACGAATCTCTTTATTACAAGATATATGAAAGAGAATAGCGAGATATAGTTGGATCTTCAATTGGAGAGGATGATCAGGCTCTCCCAAATCCCTAGCTACCGGCTAGAGCCCTCACAACGTATGAAATTCTAGTTTCAGCAAACACAAGCATAAGTCATAAACCCTAGGGTAAAAACCTACTTAAGGCATAAAAAAACATGGCAAATCCTAAAACAGCCCTTCTCCATTCAAATTTCCCTCCTAGCCGCTCAAACCCCTTGAATTATTCCCCCAGGTCCCACCCCAAGGGGACAGCATCTAATGCATGTGGGATTTCTGCCTGCTATAAGCGAACATCGGTCCAGGACATACTGGCTTGACTGGTTCAGGAGGGACTAGTCTATCAAATTATTGTGGATGAGGAGTAAACACCACAATGACAAAACAAGCAAGAATTAAAAGCAACAGAAAAATAAAGGACAACAGGATTTGATGTGGAAAAACTCAAAATAGGGGAAAAACCACGGAGCCACACCACACCAAAAAATTCATTATGAAAATTAGGAGAAATAAGAACAAATCTCTCTTCTCTCTCGCTCTCTCCTTGCTTCTCTTCTCACATGCACTGTTCTCAATGCCTACAAACCCAAAATACAAGAGAAAGTCAAGTAAATAACCCCAAGGGACGCAACCCTTCGGAAAAATAAGAAAGAAAACTGTCCACAGTATCATATCTAGACCATTGCAGCGCTCTGCTCTCTGTCATACAGTGATAGGGCGCTCGGGTACGTAGTGCCGAGGTGCTCAGGTTCATAGCAAACATGTACAAAAAAAAAATGTCGGGGGGTAAACCCCCTGCACCGCCCAGCAATCACGACAAACTTGAGATTAGAGGCAACATAACAACCCGATTGATCAACACAATCAAATTCCATAAATAACACAAAATCACTCCAGAAAGAGAGAAAAAACATGAGTTAAAAAAAGTCAAGAATGGAACATCTTCTAGAAACGTAGTGATGCTGAGCACAATTAACATGATCTCAAGAAAGTACAGGTAGCATGATTAACGCATAGAAGACTTAAAGGTCACATAAGAAACTTACAACTAAGAGGGCTTCGTCTTTAGACCAGGTTTTGAAATGCGCTTCAGAACCTGTACACCCTTATTCATCTCCCTACAAAGGAAAAAAATATATTAAGCATCACTCTGAACCTTTAAGCATTAATGATACATGATTCGAACCTTTGTTGCAAGTAAACCACAGTATAGAACAAAGGTAGCAGCATCACAACTAATATGCAAACAGCTAGGTAGAATACACTCGACTCCTTCTGCATAGACAATAAAATCAGTGAGCCAACAAACATGATGAGCCTGTCAATTTGAGAAAATCTAAAGTTCTAATCATTAAGAACACTCATACCATCTATTATAAATAGATGAATTAATCGTTTCTTGATTATAATATATAGAATGAGAAAAATCCACAAAGTAGATTTCACCATGAAATTGAATTAAAATAACATAATTTTAAGAAGCCTTGAGCCTTGGCAATATTTTTCATGGATATGAAAGAATGAAGACCTGAGCAAACACTATGGCTTCGTTTGGGATGGCTTTCTTACTGCTTCTTAAAGTAACTTTTTAGTATAAAAAATTTAATCTTTTAGCTAAAAGCTGCTTTAAGAAGCTATAAGAAAGCCATCCCAAACAAAACATATATCCACAAGAAAGGTGATATAATGATCAGTAGATTTTAAAAACATGCTATTTTACCTTGCCCCCTCTAGAAAATGGCTTTTTCCCTCCAGCACATGTGTGAGCATCACAAAATTGACGCAAGAAAAATTCTACAAAAAGGGAAAAAAGAAAGGTAAATGCCAGTAGTAAATAACATATAAGATAAACTTGTATGAAGTAAAATACCATGCAGACGGCTTGCTGATTGACCCTTATTTAGAGGAAAGCAACTATCGGCAAGGCTCTGCAATCAAGACCATCTAACAAACTGTTAATGAAAGGAATTACATGAAAATTGATAAGCTTATATTAATTTCTAGTAATAAAAGAGCTACGCTTGGTGATCAAAACTAGACAATCAATCAGTGTAAGCTGTTCGTGCAGTTTTCTAAGTGGTACAGCTCGAAAGAAGCAAAACTCCACAAGCACTAATGCGATTCATCTAGAAATTGTCACTAGTCATGTAGGATTTTACCGTTAATACAAAATCTTTCTTGGAAACGTTAACTTGAAAATTACAGAAGAAGCATATCATTCATTTCTATCAAACTCCAGAGAAGTTCATTCGAAATAATCATGAACCGTACTAGCAGAAATCATTCAGCTCTAGAAGATAATGGGATCACAAATGAACACAAAGTGGTCCTTGAGCTAATTATGACAAGTGGAGCTTAGCACGCATAAAATATATTAGATTATAGTCTAGAGAGGACTACATCCTTAGTCAAAGACAATTAAAAAGCCTAGCAAAGGAATAATACAAGAGACAATTCTTCGTTGGGTTTGATGAAATTAGAGATAACAAGTCTCCAAGGGAAGCCTGGTTAAAGGAACTATTTCTTGAGGTGGCATACTCATATAATTGGCTTCCCATGTCGGTGATTTTGCATAAATCTATGCTTGTTGAAGAGACAAAATAGAAAAGAGAAAGAATACCTGCTAAAAGAACTATTTCATACTTTGCAAGGAGAAATTACAATATTACACAATTTACACATACAAGCACAACCGCATACAAGTTCTTCTTCATTACATGCAAATCGAGGCCCCTTTACCCATTACACTAATCTCTCAGTCACTCTAATCTACTACTTCATTATTGCTCAAGCAATTACAATACCCTTCCTAAGGACGTCGGCAAGTCACAAATCAAAAGTTCAATAATATAATATATACTACGAATAATATATTTGAACTCTACTTGGACACTATGACACTAATGTGACAAGAAGTTTTCAAGCATTGCTACAACATCACTCAAGGACTGCTTGTAAGATTACTACTTGAGGTGATCTCCCCCGCCCTATTAATGTTTATATCAAGGAAACCCTCAGAATTATAACTTCTCATTAATATGATGTTGAAAACACTATTGATCATTGTACACTTGTTAAATAAACACTTGAATCAACATTACCAAAGAATATTCATTCAATATCTTAGTACTAAACCATGTCACCCATGTCAGATCTCTTGGATTCCATTGCAATAGGCACAAGACATGTTGGAAATATTGAAAAAAATGTCACGCTTGTCATTGCAATTTGAGGCAATTCAAGATAGACTTTTATGATATTGTTCGACATCATTTACAAAATATACTGATTTGAGAAAAAATTGGCAGCAAACTTTCACACTTTTTTTTTTCTATTTGTCAATTAGATCAGGTCCTTTACAATGGCCCTTTCTATCTTACCTAAGAGTTCCACGTCCTCTTTCCAATTCTTACCTTATTCTTTGTTGGATTTTGACACACGGCGTAAAACTTTATATTGATATGGGACGTTTTATCTAGGATAAAAGCAGCATAAAAAAAATGGCAGCCCCATCATGCCCTAGAAGCATAATTAAATTGTTTCCCTCTATACTCGCAACTCATACATTGGCTTATAATGCATAAGTGCATTCATAGTTGAGCATAAATAAGTTTAGCTTGAGCAAGCTCAAGTATTATTTAAATTGACTTGTTAAACAATTGAGCTCTCTCTTTTCTTTTTTTTTGGTTTGTGTTCAGCTCATTTATTTATCAAGATGAACACAAGTTGTTCACCATCATAAATTCTACTTGAAAGTCAACATATAATTAATAGAGCATAAAGGCCACCATACTGATAAGCTCCGCCCAGATTAGCTTGGCCAGCCCGGCCCAGACCAACCAAGCCAATTAGCCCAACCTAGGTCGAATTAGCCATGTGGTTGGGCGGTACCAGGGGCTGTAGGAGGGGGAAGTTCGGTCCCCCTTGTGAGATCAATTATATTTTTTGTTGTTGGAGTAAACATAAATCAGCCCTCATACTTAAGTTCATGCAATTTCTTCTTATCTAATTTGATGTTTTTGCTTCCAAGTTGCAGAAAATTGGCATCAAAGCGAGATTTTGGAGAGATGGCAACAAGTAAGATGGATGTGTTGGAAGGCAAAGTGGAGCAAATCAAATACGGGATGGAGGAGAAGCTCTTAACCATCAAAGAAAGGTTTTCAGCCAATGAGAATTGGATGGAGAACTAATTTGGAGTTTTGGAGGAAATAATGAGAAAGCTCGTGAAGAAATAATCCAAAACTCCACTGGCAGTTCCGATTGCTAACCCTAACAGAGATTTGACCGGGATTCCCTTGGCCAAATCCAAGGTAAAGGAGCTCAGATGGGAGGATTTCGATGATGAGAGTTTCTTTCATCGAGAGCCACCTCTTTTTTTTTTACTAGCTCATTAACAAGTTGAGCTCATCAAGAGCCACCTCTTAGGGCTCCGGTAAGGGGCAGATCAGGGTTTTCAGATGAGGGGAGCAAGGAGGAAAAATTTTGGTTGAGGTGGTAGGGTGGCCAACCACTATGAGAGGCATTTCGAGCAAGGGGAGTAGGCGACCGGAGATGGAAGGGGTTGAGCCGAGCCATGGGGATCGAGTTATGCAAGGAGGATGGAAGAAAGATGGGATTCCCACCCTCAATGCATGAGGGGAACCGTTGGAGGGAGAGGAAGTTGGAGTGAAGATGCTAAGGTGAGGAAGTTGAAGATGTAGATATTTGAAAGGGAGCATGCCCATATGTGGGTGCATCGGGTGGAGAGAGATTTCACGATGAATGTGCTGAATGAGGAGGAGAAGCTTACGATCGCAGGACTATGTCAGGAGGGAAAAGACCTAACTTGGTTTTAGTGTAGGGAGGCCAGATATCTGATTCGCTCTTGGGAGGAGTTTAATGATTACTTGTTATTGCAGGAACCAGACAATCATCTTGGTTACACGCTAAGGAGGGAACAACGGCTAAATCATGGGCGATTCATCTTACCGAGGACATTGGGTACATTCCCAAGATGTTGCAAGAGTTTCATGGCAGCGTAGTTGGCAATACTCAAGAGTTTAGAAAACCTACAGTCGGTTGTCCTCAGAGTTATACTGGGTGGGATGGGCCGAGATGTAAAGGACTAGGTGGCGAGATGTGATGTGTGACAGCAACACAATTACTTGGCCATTACCAGAAGGATTACTACAGCCTCTAGCTCTATCAAAAATGGTGTGGAACGAGGTGGCGAAGGACTTAATCGAGGGGTTGCCGCATTCGGAGGGATTTTCAGTGATACTACTAGTAGTAGTGGATCATCTGAGCAAGTATGCAACTATGCATACTTCATCCCTCTAAAGCATCCTTACACTGCGGTCTTTGTGGCTACTACTTTCATATGGGTGGTGGTGCATTTACATGAATTTTTTGAATCCATTGTGTCAGCTAGAGACAGTGTTCATCAATCATTTCTAGAAGGAGATGTTACATTTACAGAGGATAGTCCTGTAGATGAGCATAACATACCATCCCCAGACAGATGGCCAGACAAAGGTGGTCAACATAAGTGTGGAGACCTATTTGCGATGCTTTGTATAGGGTACGCCGAAGAGTTGGGCAAAGTGGATTGCTTGGGCCGAATATTGGTACAACACTTCATACCATTCAGCAGCATTGACCACCCCTTTCAAGACTCTCTATGGAGAGACCCACCTCATTTGATACATTATGGCCAGAGCACTAAACCAGTATCCAATGTAGATCGGTACTTAGAGGAGAGAGACAAAATATTAATAGAGCTCAAGGGACAGCTGTTGAGGGCCCAATAAATCATGAAGAGGAAGGTTGATGCCACATGAGATAAGTATAATTCAAACCAGGAGACATGGTTTACTCGAAGTTGAGACCCTACCGATAAAAGAAACTAGCCAAGATGAGCAATGAGAAATTGTGCCTAAAATCAGCGGATCTTACATATTCCTAAATACAACAAAAAGGTATCTAGAGAACTGTTAAATAGGCCCACTCAAAAGTCAAATATATCGCTTTTATCCATGAGACCAAGATGAAGTTCTCAACAATCAAACAAAGTAACATCTCTGTCATTGAATATTTCTACGTAATGAAGGTATATTGGCTTGAACTAAATTACAGTCAATATCTTAAGATGAAGTATAGTGATAATAATGTGGTTCTTAATTAATTTATAAAAAAAATAGGGTGTTTAAACTTCTTGTAGAATTCAATAATGAATTAGAACAGTTCGTATTCAAAACTTAAACAAAGAGAACCTATTACCCCTAAATGAGATCTCCTCACTCATACGAACTATAATAACAACAACATCAAATTTTTATCCCACAACATGGAGTTGACTACATAGATCCTTTTTTGTCCATTGTGTTCTATTAAGAGTCAAATTTTCATTTAAATCTAATAAAAAAATGTCATTCAAACTAAAGAAGAAAAAAATATAATAATGCTTGATACTCTGAACTCATAAACATCGGTCATGAAAATAACTTAAAGCCAAGGGAAAGGACTTATATGACTGAATCTTCTCACAAAAAAGGATAAAATCCCCCCCCCCCCCCCCCCAAAAAAAAAATAACTTGTGGTGCAATTACTTCAAAAAAAATAGACATGTCAAAGAGTAATGCTAGAAACTCCATGGAAAGACTCAAAACTATGGTGCAAGCAAAGAAGGGTTATCAAAAGAGTAGGCTTATCTTGTTAAATCATAAGGGGTCAACTCAAAAGAAATTGACAAGCAGGAGGACATCCTTAAAAAAAAAAAAACTTTCAGGTCATGGTATCTAGCTCAAAGTGATACAAATTTTAACTTTTGTACTTTTAATACCTCAAGTAGTTCCCTTAAAACTAAGACAATAGATTCAGGTGCTACCGATCATATGACAAATCTTGCCACCATTTTCTAAGCCTACTAATTGTCTCCCATTAATAAAAAAATAAAAATAATTGATGGCTTCCTAACCATTGTTGCAGGACATTTTGACCAAGGTCTTTGCAATCATATAATAAAAATATTTTATGTAAACTTGGAATGGTAGATCTCTACCATTCAAATTGAGGGGGAGTATTGAGAATACAAAATCCCATAAATTGATGACTTGGCATAAACATGAAAAGAATTGGCAAAATTAGCTCAGGCATAATGAAGGGACCTTAATCAGGCAAAATCAGCTCAGGCAACATGAAAGAATTATATGACAGTGGGAACCCAAAAATCAACCAATCTTGGCATGGTTCCTCAAGCACACGGATTAAAAGTTCTAATCGTTGAATTGATCCTCTTATGACCCTTAATTCCAATTTGTGTAACGTCTCTTACTCTTCTAGCCGCCAACCCCTTTGGGGACCATTTTTCCTTTTTTATTCAATCATAGATTTATTTCCATCGTAAGCCTTCTATAGAATTCACAAATACTTTAACACTTCGTACAAAAACAAGTAATAAAATTCAAAAGTCTTTTTCTACTTTCTACATTTCTACATATTAATTGCCAATTTATTCCACTATTGTATTCTTACATCAGGTAGAATAAGAAAGGAATGCATACTCCCACACATTAGTGACTTGGAGGGGCATGTGGTGCTATAATAGAATGTATGTACATAAATTTTATTATGTGGGGTAGGCAAATGAGTGGCTTTACTCTTAGAGACAGGATACGAAACGAGTATATACGCAAAAAGGTTGGAGTAGTTCCAGTGACAGCTAAGATTAGAAAGAGTCTCCTTAGATGGTTTGGTCACATAAAATGGTGGCCTTCCGATGACCCGGTAAGAAGAGTAGACGCATTAGATTTGGCCTATGTTAAATAAGGTAAAAGTATACCTAAAAAGACTTAGTTATAGAATATTAGAAATGACCTTTCTTTGTTAGATTTAAAAGCGAATTTGACTCTTAATAGGACACAATGGAGAAAAAAATTCATATAACCGATCCCACATAGTGGGATAAAAGCTTGATGTTGCTGTTTGGGGTTGGCATCCATTTAAATTCAATGTAATTATTTTCCTTAGGAATTGAATAACTGCCTAATCCTTAGATACATCATTTGTGAACAAATACTGAGAAGATAAATAAATAATCCAAAATTTCTACATTCTACATAAATACATACATACAAACACAAATATATATATATATATATATATATATATATATATATATATATATATTTCAGCAGAAAGATCTCCAGAAACTGAAATGGAAGGATGAAAAGGGTATTGATATTTAAAATTACCTCACAAAGATGTCGGTTCCTTGCAGCAGCTGCAGGATTACATTTAGTCTTTGTCTTCTTGGAATCAATCACGAAGTCACAATGCAGTGCTCCACATAAATCTGCCAGGCATCGACCTTGACTCTGGATTCATTATAAAATAGATGGCTTCTGTTATCAGTAAACAGGGAGGGGGGCAAAAATTGAAGTAACAAAACGAACTTGATTCATATAAATGAAGTTTAAACCTAAGATCTTAAATTATAATGGAAACCTCCATTCTTTCAACATAAATTTAGCTGATATGAATGTCACTTGAACTAAATATCTCAATTAGAACTAAATCAGTAGTGATTTATATAATGTTTAGAAACCCTGATGGTAATAGATCATGCTCACAAAGGCATCACTTCCATTACTTCAATCCAAGTTTGAAGAAAATTAAAACGTACCACTGAGCTAGTTTGCCGCAAGTGCAATCCAAAGGTGCATTAATCAATATCAAATAATTAAGGCATCACTTTCACTTTACTGTTACTCTCCAAAACCCTCCATGATAAGAAAATTGTTTTCATGCCAAAAACAGAAAAGGCCAATTAAAACATAATGGAAAATGCCCTAAAAGTTGTATCGAAGTATTAGCAAGATTTACTCCATTGCATACGATTATAAAAATGTTTGAAAAAAAAACTAGAAACTAGTCAATATTTATTGCTTGAAAAGGAAAGTGAAAGGAACCAAAAAAACACAAAAAAATAAACAAGTGAATTGGTTAAATGTTACCACACTGGTTTCATAGGATGAACAACACAATCACATAAAAAACAAGAATGAATTGATATGAGGGGGAAGAATAAAATCTACATCATTAAGCTGATTATAATGTCGGTTGTCAAAATGCTGATCCAGGAATTTTTCAGCACGAAAGCTTTTCCTGCAAAAGCCACAGCGCCACTCATTTGTATCCACATGGATTTTGTGTTGTTCTTGATCTCGAAACATATCGTTCTCCGGGTTCAGCCTACATTTTTTTGGAAGCTCATATTGTTCCTCATCCACAAAGGGTATCAAATACTGTTATGAGACAAGGAAATTATGAGTAAGGGCATAAAATATGATAAAAAGGAATAACTAAGACATCTCACCTCCGCAATGGCTTTCCAGGCTGCCCTACTCCTCTCTCTAGAACAATGCACTTCATGTCTTTGTCCAGCTTCCTGCTTAAGACTTCTGATAACAGAAGATAAACAACATTACAAATTTAAATTGGAAAAACAAAGATCAGAACAAAATTTATGTTTATCACCATGCCATGCTTCCCCGTATAACTATAGAAAGTTTGAGATCAAGTACATTGCATTGTTCTCCAAACATAAACCATTTTTTGAGATGTTCTTACGGATGTAAGTCCAGATTATACTTCAGAAAAAATTAACTTAATAAGATTTTTATTATAGCAAGTCAAAATCCTAGACATTTTAAAGCACATATTAATAAAATCCGATATTACAAAGCAATTTCAGTTGTAAAGTTCCTGGCAGAAACTCCAACCTGATTTACCTTTGAAAGATAGATCTTGTTTTTCAAGGGGATATTAAACTAATAAAATCGAGGAAAGCTTAATCAAATAGTATTTCTTATGAATTCAAGTAATAGCAATAAAATTAGAAATATAAAAGGATAATTATAAAATTACAGCATAAACATGTATTAAAGTTAATTGATTGACAAATATTACACCAAAAAATCAATCTTAATAGCATGGATGGATATAGCACCTCGATGTGGCTGCTTGGTCAAACTCCTAGAGAAAAAAAGAACAAAAAGTGAGAAGTTTAGGGGTTTAGTAAAGTACGTGTAAGTACTATCAAGCGATGCTTAAATATTAGCAAAAAACTGGCGCTTCAGGAAATGAATTGAACATTAAATTCAGGGTCAAGTAAACAGCAGGTTTCATTAAGTAGCAGTTCCACTCACATGAATACAAAAATATGCAGCTTCCATTGAAAAAAAATATATACAACAGAGGGAGTGAAAAAAGAAACAAAACATCGCATATCCCTCACAATGCTGGGAGATAAAGATGGACTGTGCAATAGTTGATACAGTACTGGAAACAAGGTTGAAAAGAGCATTTTTCTTTTTCTTTTATTTTCTATTAACTTATGAAGTGAGAGCCAATGATTGCATCGGCTAGAGGTAAAATTTACTTTGCATGAAACTAACTGTTCATATAATTTTAAGTTGGGGTAGTATGCTTCATGAAAATACACCATATGTAAATGAGAGATCCTAGCTCAGGTTCACAGAAAAAATGACCAGCAGAAACCAGACCTGAAAGAAGTCAAGAACTATGTCATTCCACATTTTTAAAAGGGCGATTCCCTCTACAAACCAAAAGAGTTTTACTACTTAAGAAAGGGATAGCTATTATTGTCACAAATTTCAAACACATGTCAACACAACATGGCACTGAAAAAGAGAGGCAAAGAGGAAGAATTCTTGAGATGGGGAAGAGAGAAAACTACAGCAAGAACAATCACCACCTGTAAATCGTTTCCAGGATACAAAAATCAGCCTTGGCTGAAACTAAATTTCACTCCATTCTGTTCACCACCTCAAAATGAGACCAGCCATTCCTATTTATACAATCTAATAACAAAGGTAGAAAAGACTACAACTTAAAAAAAATAAAAGGGCCGAACCGAACCACAGGGTTCGGGCGGAACAAAGAGCAGGTTTAGCCTTTGGCAGAACCAAACCAGGAAAAAAAAACAGGGGAGACGTGCAAACTGAAGGTTCAGCCAAAACTCCAGCACTACTGGACCAGAGTTCGGTCCAATTCTAAGCTCATGCATCATTATCCTGGGTTGAAGGGTGAACCAAAACTACAGCAATATTGAACCAGAATTCGGTCCAATTCTAAGCTCCTGCATCATTATCCAAGGTTGGGGGAGGCTTCACCATCAACAGAAGCCGATGCATCCTCGTAATAGAGAGATAAATCTAAAATATAGAAAGTGGCAGACACTTATAGATTTCTCAGTAGTTCTAATTGATAGGCATTATTATTAATGTGCTTAATAATGTGGAAGGGACCATCCACCTTGGGTTTGAACTTGTCACATGCTCCTAGTGGAAACCTTTCCTTGCGTAACCATATCCAAACTAGATCCCCATCTTTAAAATCCCTTTTGGATTTGTTAGCCTGTTTTTGGGAGTTGACAGAGCTACTAGATGGCAAGAAAGCACTGCAGAACAAGTGAGTTTATACGCTGAAAGAAGAACCTGATGGTAGCAAGCGCTATAAGGTTAGGCTTGTAGTTAAAGGTTTTCAGCAAAATGAAGGAGTGAACTTCACTAAAATTTTCTCTCCCATTAGATGACTGCAATCAAAGTTATACTGAGCATGGTCGCAATACACTAGAAACTAAGTGTTTATCCTTAATCGAAAGTGTTCTCTCTTCACTGGGAAAGATAATTAACCATAAAGGCTTACGTCTATAGAAAACTTGAATTTAGATCTTAAAATCCTCATAAATGAGAGTGAAATCTCTAGGTAGTATATTATCTCTAACCAACCTATCTTCTGAAAATCTAATCCCAAAATATAATCCATTAAAACTTTTTTGAATCCACACAGAGAGGTTGAGGTGCCAAAATTTTTGGATACCACAATGCCAACTCCCAATTAGATCCTGAATTATCAGTAACTTCATGCACTAAGTACGCCCAACTTTTCAACATTCTAGATTCATTAAAGTTGGGACTTAGCCTCTACAAAAACTTTTCCACCACTATTTCATCGAGAATAGAATGAATGAATGAAAATAAATAATAGAATTAAAGACGCTTTAAACAAAAACCGAGCGAGTGATTCATCCTTATTTAAATTTCCTCGAGCATTTTCAAGAATCCTCTAAGCACAATGCTGATAAATTTTCTTTCTTCCTAGAGTGATGCCAAAAAAGCATACAACAACAACAACATCAAGCCTTTATCCCACTACGTGGGGTCGGCTACATGAATCCTTTTTCTCCATTGTGCCCTATTAAAGGTCAAATTCTCGTTTAAATCTAATAAAGAAAGGTCATTCCTAATATTTTCTAACCAGGCTTTTTAGGTCTGCCTCTACCTTTCTTAACATAAGTCAAATCTAATACCTCTACTCTCCTAACCGGGTCATTGGAAGACCGCCGTTTTATGTGACCAAACCATCTAAGGAGACTCTCTCTAATCTTATCTTCTACTGGAGCTACTCCAACCTTTTCACGTATATGCTTATTTTGTATCCTATCTCTAAGGGTAAAGCCACTCATCCACCTGAGCATCCTCATCTTTGCCACACTTAACTTAATATTATGCTTCTCTTTTAATGGCCAACATTCAGCACCATAAAGCATTGCAGGCCTCACTACCATCTTATAGAATTTTCCCTTAAGTTTGAGGGGTACTTTTCTATCACACAACAAGACCGATGCATTCCTCCACTTCAACCATCCAACTTGAATTCTACTGATAATATCCCCATCTATTTCACCGTCACTCTGAACAATAGATCCAAGATATCTAAAACGTGTACTCTTATTAATGACTTGATCGCCCAAAGTCACAATCCCCTCACTAGGTCTATTACTACTAAAATTACACTCCATATATTCCGTTTTAGATCTACTCAAGCGAAAACCTTTAGTCTCTAATGTAGACCTCCATAATTCAAATTTACTTTCAACTCCCTCTCTAGTCTTATCAACAAGAAGAATATCATCAGCAAAAAACATACACCAAGGTACATCCTCTTGCAAATGTCTAGCAAGAACATCCATGACTAAAGCAAAAAGATATGGGCTTAAGGCTGGTCCTTGATGTAACCCAACCGAAATAGGGAAATACTTGGTCAAACCACCTTGTGTTTGAACACAAGTAATCGCTCCTGCATACATATCTTTAATGATTTGAATATAAGCATTATTAACTCCTTTCTTTTCAAGAACTCTCCATAGCACTTCTCTTGGAACTTTATCATATGCTTTTTCTAAATCAATAAATATCATATGTAGATCCTCCTTATTTTCTCTCTATTTCTCCATCAAACCTCTTAATAAATATATGGCTTCCATAGTCGACCTACCCGGCATGAATCCAAATTGATTTTGAGAAACATTAGTATCGCGCCGCAACCTATGCTCCATAACTCGCTCCCATAGTTTTAAAGTATGCCACATTAACTTAATTCCTCTATAATTCGCACAATCTTGTGCATCACCTTTATTCTTAAAAATAGGAATTAAAACACTCATTTTCCACTCATCTGACATTTTTTTAGTCTTCAAAATAATATTAAAAAGTTTAGTAAGCCAAGAAATACCTTCATCCCCTAAGCATTTCCACACCTCTATTGGAATATCATCAGGTCCAACAGCTTTTCCACCTTTCATTTTTTTAAAGCCTCTCTAACTTCGATTTTACTAATACACCAATAAAAACAGAAATCTTTATTTTCATTTAGGGTGCTAAGGTCACTATAGTCAATCTTATTGTCACAATTTTCATTAAAAAGTTTAGCAAAATATCTCATCCACCTTTGTTGAATATCATCTTCTAAGAAAAGTATTTTTTGATCTTCATCCTTAATACACTTCACTTGAACTAAATCCTTACTATTCCTATCTCTTTGTTTGGCTAACATATACATATATCTTTCTCCCTCCTTAGTTTCTAATCTATTATATAAATCACTAAAAGCTAAGGTCTTTGCATCGCATATTGCTTTCTTAGATTCCTTACGAGCCTCTTTATATCTCTCCCAATTATCAGAATTTTTAAAATTAAACTAATTTTTATAACAAATCTTCTTATTCTTAATCTTTTCTTGCACATTTGGATTCCACCACCAACTATTTTTACTATTAAGAGTTTTTCCCTTTGATACTCCAAGCACATCTTTTGTAATATTCTTAATATAACTAATCACTTTATCCCACATAATATTAGTATCCTCATGCACAGATAAAATCTTACGATCTAAAATCTTACTCTCAAAAATATTTTTGTTAATATTCTTTAAATGCCCCCATCTAATCCTAGAATATCGTTTTACTTTATTTTTTATTATCTACCCCTTTATCATAAAGTCCAAAACTAATAATCGATGTTGGGTACATAAATTTTCACTCGGAATAACTTTACAATCTTTGCAATCTAACCGATCTAATTTTTTCTTATAAGAAAATAATCAATCTGAGTTATACTATATCTATTTTTATAAGTGATGAGATGCTCATTCCTTTTTTTAAAGAAGGTATTAGCAATTGGAAAATCATAAGCTAAACAAAAATCTAAAATGGTCTTGCCACCTTCATATGTTGTTCCGAAACCATAGCCACCATGAATGTTTTTAAAATCCTCTACCTCTCTACCAACATATCCATTTAAATCTCCTCCAATAAAAAGTCTTTCTTCTAGAGATATCTTTTGTAATAATTATTCTAAGTCATTCTAAAAATTTAATTTAGAACCCATATCCAAACCTACTTGAGGAGCATAAGCACTTATAATATTAACAATCTTATCATCAACAACAATCTTTAAAGTTATAATTCTATCTCCAATCCTATTAATTTTTATAACATTATCCTTCAAACTCTTATCTATAATAACACCTACACCATTTCTAGTATGACTCCTACCCGAATACCAAAGTTTAAATCCTAAACTATCAATTTCCTTAGCCTTCTCTCTAACCCATTTAATTTTCTGAATGCACAAAATATTTATTTTCCTATGAAACATAATATCTATTAATTACATTAATTTTTCAGTAAGGGAACCTATATGCCAAAAAAAGCATGCTAAAATAAAATAAAATCCTCCTCATCTGCTTGCCTTGCATATACCCTTCAACCCTAACATTAATCCACTGAACACGAATTAGGAAAAGTCAATACTTCATGAACCAAATGACAAAGAAACAGTACACTAACAGTGGTGTTAATGAGTTAGCATAGGTAAGAAACTGAACAATAAACTTGCCGTTGCATACACTTACAACTGCTACACAGTAGCACCAGGCGGCGCATACTTATACACCTCAAGCATATTATCTACATGGATCTTGCCTGATAAAAAAATGAAGTGATTTTTTACACCTTAATCTATATTAATCAACAAATACATGCCATTAATATCATGTAAAGCTCTCACATGAGATCAGCCAGTCCCTTTTTCTGCCCGGCTTTACCATTCGAGGCTGCCCTACGGGACTCGACATCAAAACCTAGCAAAAAAATCGTCTTTCCCGTTTTAATTTTTTATCAGCATGACATTTTTGAACTCAATACTATTCAAAAAAAGAATTATTTTAGACAATGAAGCTGGCCAAATCCCCATCATGTATCAAAATTCAATGAATTTATTTTCTTATGCCCAGAAAATCCGCTTTGGAATTTATGACCAAAATAAAAGACCATCAGAAGAAAACAGAAAAGTAAACTATGAATTGAAACATCATAATTTTATCAAATTTAAGAGTGAGAAATGGCCAGTGAGTAGAAGTCAACCTACAGATCTTAAGATTGGTAAAATTAAAGAGGCGGATGAGTTACCGTAACAGCTCCGACTCCCTGGAGCGGCAGTAAGACGAAGAGATGGAGAAGCAAAATTGTCTCCAACGTTGCCGCCCACATCGTCGTGCTCGTTAGGACAAACTATGGCAATTGATGCCACCGGAGCGTAAAAGAAGAGCCTTTTTTTTCTCGGATATTTAAGGGATCGTTTCGCGAATCAGTACACTTTTCAGACGCGAACGATTTTATGATTTTGTTTTTTATAGACTTTTTTATATATATAAAATGAGTTTTAATAATTTAAAGCCGGGGATGCCCTAGCCGCCTCCTCTCCTGCGTCTGCTTCTTCGTCTTCGCCTTCTTCTTCCCGTCGCCACCGGCCTAGGCCGGTGGCCTTAATGGATTTGCGTGACACTAATCTGTTTCCCGCCATGTCACATGTTGCTGCTGGTGCTCCTGCTCCAGCAACCCGATCGTTAAACCGTCTTTGGTCGAACATAATCTCAGATCCTGGTCCATCTACTCCGCATATTCCAGTCTCCCTAATGGAAACTCCGGAAGAGATCATTCCTTTTGATAAAGGTTACACTGAGCCAGCAGCGGTGGAATGGAATCTCTGCCTAGTTGGCTACTCGGTGGGTAAGCGCCCTTACTATGAAGCTTTGAAAGAAACTGCTTCGCGTATTTGGAAGCTTAAAGGTAATTTTCAACTTTTTGCCCTTACGGATGGATTTTTCTTGTTCAAATTTTCTTTGTTGGAAGATTATGATATGGTATGGTCCAAAGGGGCCTGGTTCTTTCATGGAAAGCCATTCATTTTTCAGAAATGGACAAAAAATTTCAGCCCTACCAGGGAAAAATTTACTTCTGTACCCATTTGGGTAAGAATACACAATCTTCCCCTTATCTATTGGAACTCAGAGGGAATCTCAAAAATCGCTTCCAAAATAGGAATTCCAATAGTGGTAGACTCCTTAACTGCTGCAAAAACTAGGCTTACTTATGCCAGAGTTTGTATACAAGTCTCTATCTCTTCCTCCTTCCCTGAAAGTGTCGCAGTTGCTATTGAGGGGGATGTTATCAGAATGCGAATCCAGTATGAGTGGAAGCCTGTTCCTTGTGCTACTTGTGCCTCTTTAGCGCACCTAACTCCAAACTGTCCTACTGCACAGACTGATAAGCAAAATCACACAAATCAAACTAGGGGGCGTAGCTCTTCCAGAAATCCGAGGAACTCTAATCAAGCCAGAAAACTTTCAGCAAATAATATTAAGGCCAACGTGGCAGGATCTTCTTCAGATATCCCAAAAATTACTCCCAATGCTAATCTATCCTCTGCAATCACTCTGGCCTTAGTGCCTTCCCAAGTCATATGGGTTCCTAAAGATAAGGGGATAAATGATATAGTTATTGATAATGATGAGACACCTTCCGAAGAGCAATTTGAGCATCCTAAGAATATTGAGTCTAATGATCTGAACACCCAGTGTGATCCTCCTCATGTTGACAATATTCTAATCCCAAATCTTAATTCTCCTAATAAGGCTGATTGTGGTGAGGCTGATATTTCTCATATCAGCTCTCCTCCCCCTCCGTCCTTACAGATGTGCAATAAGTTTTCTTCTCTTCAGGGATTGGATGATGTCCCGATCACAAAGCCACCAGCAGGATCTCTTCTACCTTCTACCTCTGAAACTGATAGTTCTTCTTTCTCGGAGCAAGTGTCTAGCTCTAGGGGTAGTAAGAGTAAAGCTAAAAAGAATCAGGGAAAAAATACTAAGGGGAAAACTTCTAAAAAGCCTCCCACCTCCTCTGCCAAGCGTAAATGATCTGTCCCTCTATAGCTGCTTGGAACATTAGAGGATTCTCCTCCTCTAATAAGGTGTCTCAATGTAAGATTCTTACTCAATCTCTTCGCTTGGATATGGTTTGCATACTAGAGAACAGAATTCAACTATCTAGTCTCTATGATCCGAGCTTCCTCAACTGTCATAGAATTTTTGATTTAGAATCAAGTTGCAATAACTTTGAATATGCTAATCCTGGTAGGATTTGGATTAAATGGAATTCTGATAAATTGATTTTTCATCCCAGTTTTTTCTCTTCTCAAATGATAGCGGGTATGGTTTCTTTTGGTCCCAGCACCTCTTTTCTGCTCTCTGTGATTTATGCCTCTAATCACTTGTCGGATAGAAAAGTTTTATGGGATGATTTAAGGAACCTCTCACCTGCTAGGGGCATTCCTTGGATTGTTATGGGTGATTTCAACTGCTGTAGGTTTGCTTCTGAAAAACTTGGTGGGAATTCTCTACTGCAAAGTCATCTTCATGATTTTAATAGTTTTATTTTTTATACTAATCTTTGTGAGTTAGCTTCTTTTGGGCCTTCTTTTACTTGGTATAATCAGAGAATAGATAATCCCATTCATATTCGACTGGATCGTATGCTGGTTAATGAATCTTGGTTATCTACTTTTCCTGATTCTTATTACTTGGTGAGAAATTCTGTTGGTTCTGATCACTGTTCTATCACTCTTAAATCCAAAGATATGACTGCTTCTAAGCACAGGTTTTTATTTAAAAATTTCTGGGTTAATTATGATCAATTTTGGCTCCTGCTTATGGGTATCTTTGGTACTAAAGCCACTGGCAATCTTTTAGTGGACCTTGCTTCTAAACTCAAGCATTTGAAATTAGCTATTAAAAGCAAACCTTGGGCAAATTCCAATCACATGGCTGATCATATCAAATCGTTGCAGGATAAGCAACTTGATTGCCTCCTTAAGCTTAATTCTAATGTCAATTTGCATCAGGCTTCTTTGGAATTAAAAAATACTAGCAATCAGCTTGAGGAGGCTTCCTCTATGTGGTATTCATGGCTCAAGCAAAGAGCTAAATCTAAGTGGCTCAAACAAGGAGAAGAGGATCTCAAATTCCTCTATTCTAAAATTCGGATAAGGAGGAGTTATAGGAATGCTGCCATTACTTTAGCCATGAGTAAATCTGGGTCTTCCATCTCTGATGCCATTCAGGACTCAATTTCGTACTTTTATAATCTATTCAATTCTAATTGCCAAACTGCCTTTAATCCTGAGCATTTTCCTTCTGGTGAGGTTATCTCTGATGATATGGCTGATTCACTTGCTTTACCTTTTACTGATCAGGCTATTAAGAAAGCGGTTTTTGCTGGTTCTTCCAACTCTTCGCCTGGTCCAGATGGTTTTAATTTTGAGTTTTTTAAAGCTACTTGGATTTTAATTGGTAATACTATCTGCAAAGCTATTAAGGGTTTTCATGGTAATGCTTATATTCCTCGTTCCTCTAAAGCTACTGCTATAACTCTTATACCGAAATCTAGCAATGCTGAAGGCTTGAATGATTTTAGACCCATAGCTTTATGCAATACTTCTTATAAAATCATTGCTAAGGTGTTAGCGGATAGGATGAAGCCTATCATGACTCAAATTATTAAAAACAATCAGGCTGGGTTTATCCATAAAAGAATTTCTACTAACAATATTATTCTAGCTAATGAAATCCTTCAGTTTTCTAGGAAATCCTCTAAGTTCAAGCTCGTGTGTGTTAAGCTTGACATCAAAAAAGCCTTTGACAGTGTTTCCCGAGAATTCCTTTTGGCAAGGATGAAACAAAAAGGTTTTCCTGATATCTTTTTGGGTTGGATTAAAGCCTGTATTAAAGATGTGTGGTATTCTTTATGTATTGATGGTGCTTTAGAAGGCTTCTTTCCTTCAAACAATGGACTTAGGCAGGGTTGCCCACTAAGTCCTTACTTGTTCAGTATAGTTATAGATGTGCTTTCTTGTTTACTGGATTACAACTTAAGTGATGATTGTTTTGAGGCCTTTTCTTTGGGGGAGTATAGGCTCTCTCATTTATTATATGCAGATGACTTAATAATTTTTGGCAAAGCTGATCTCAACAACTGTGTTAAACTCAATCAAATTCTGAAGGTTTTTTCTGAAGCGTCTGGGCTTTTTATTAATTATGAGAAGAGTTCTATTATCTTACCTCCCAACTGTAATTTTGCTGCTAGTATATGTGAGGCCCTCAACATTGCCAATTTTACTACTTCTATGTCCTACCTTGGAGTGCCTTTATCTCCTTACAACCCGAAAATTGCTAATTTCTCTTGTTTGCTGGAGAATGTTATTAGAAAGCTATCAGGATGGAAAGCTAAAGCTTTGTCTTTTGCGGGAAGGTTGCAATTTTTAAGGTATACCATTTGGAACACTATCGCTTACTGGATTCGAGGTGGGATTATACCTAAAACTATTTTTAAGCAAATTGATAAGTTATGTGCTAAATTCTTATATTTTGGAGATGCCAGTGCCAAAAAGTTGCATCTTATAGCCTGGAAAAATACCTGTAAACCCATACAGTTTGGTGGGATTGGCCTCCCTTCTTTACAATCTATTCAATTCAGTTTTAACTGCTCACTTATTGCTAGAATTTATAATACTCATAGCCCCTTAAGTGAATGGTTTTTTAAAGTTAATATATCTCCCTTGAAAGAGCCCACTTCTAAATCCTCCAAATTCTAGAAATTAGTCTGTATGGATGCTATTTTAGCTAAACAGAATTTCCATTTTGGAGTTAACACCTCCTCTCGTTTCTCACTTTATTGGGATCACTGGTTTAAAGGGAAAAGGTTAAACGAAATTGTGGAGTTGATGCCACTGCTTGGTTCATTTCCTGTTAATGACAACATTTCTGTTATTATTGCTGGTGATAATTGGGTTCTTCCTAATGATATGCCTCCTGCTGTGCATGCTGCATTTTCTGATGTTAATATAGGAAATGGCTCTTCTGATACCTTATACTGGGGTGAGGGTAAGGTCTGTAATCACAAGCTCTATAGAGATTTTTATTTTAGGGATCTTCCTAAAGTAAATTGGTGGAAATTTGTTTGGCACAAAAGATTTGTGATTAGATATTCATTTTTTTGTTGGATGGCTATAAGAGGAGGTCTTAAAACTGCGGATTGTCTTATTGCTAGAGGCATTCATGTGAGCAAAACATGTGCTCTTTGTCACAGCTGTGATGAAAATATTAGTCATTTATTCTTTGAATGTGACTATTCCTTTGCCACTGTTTCCTCATTACTTAAAAACATGGGGTTTCTGCTGCTAAGACCGAACATTCTGCAGTTGTTTGAATTCATAGATGGTGTACACACTGAAAATAAAAACTTGTATTTTCTTTTTGTATGCTCTGCGGTATATCATATCTGGCGTGAAAGGAATGAGAGGAAATTTGGGGGTAATGCTTTATCTTCTTCTTCTCTAGTTAATAAAATCAAAAATGTTGTTTTGCCCAAATCAGAAAGTGGAAGGGTGGTATTATATCAGATCTACTGTAATTTCTGGAGGTGTTGTTGCTTGGTTAAGCTGGTTTCTATCTATTGGCTGTATCTGGAGCTTTTCTCTGTTCTGCTGGTAGTAGATTTTTTCATGAATGGTGAAGGTTTTATGTTGAAAGTAGGCAATGATGTTAGAATTGCCACTTTCTTCCTAGGATGGCAGGAATTTTGAGATACTATTTTTGCAACCAGGTTGAGAGAGCGGCAATTTCTGAGCCCTTAGATTTTTGTGCCCTCTCCCCTTATCTTCTGCTTAGTTTTGCTCCTGTCATTTTATTTCTTCAGTTCTTAGCTTTGGAATTTTGTATGGGGGTTTTTGTTCTTTGCCCCGGTTTTTGGATCTTGCATGTTTAGGCAAGATCTTTGCTTTTTAGTTCTCTTTTCTTATAGGTTTTTCTTCTTCATTACATGTAACTAGTTTATATTAATGAAAATGCTATGGCCATATTTCTCCCAAAAAATAATAATAATAATAATTTAAAGCCGCCAAAATTCACAACAAATTAATACTAACTTAGGAGCGGGGATAGAGTTTAGCCTAAGTGAGTCTTTAACAAATTTATTAGTCTGAGAGTTTATCGAGTCACGAGCTCAAATTTTATGAAGCTCGGCACATGAACTCGCAAGCCGGCTCGAATTACTAATTAAATTTAAAAATCCCGGTACCATTCATGTGGGAGGAAGTAGAAACGAGGCGAGTGCGCGAAGGAACTCAAAACGAGGCGGGCGTGCATAAGAACTCGGAACGAGGCCGGCGAAGCCACGACAAACGACGCGGGGGCGAACAACATGAAGGCGGATCAAGAGGAAGGCAGCCCAGACCATTGAGTCTCGTGTGTTGTCTTGAGCTCGTTTACAGCAAGACGTGCTCAATTTCGAGCTCAAGCTCAAATTTGAGCCGCCTTTTTTACTGACGAGCTGAGCTTGTTAAGGCCACTACTTGACTCAAATCGACTCCTAATATATATATATAATATTTCTAATATTAAGAAGTTAAATATTATATTAATTAATGTATACATTATATTTTTTAACATTTTTCAAATTTATTTAAAAATCATTTTAATATGATAAATTAATATATGACAGCAAGCTTTAAATGATGGGCTTCAATAAACATGTAGTATCGAAGATAATCAATAACAATAATCACTAGCATAGAAAACAAGCTGGCAGAAAACAAAAGAGATGTTTAAGCTATTCAAAATACTAAAGACGCCTAATTGAATGTTCCAAATAAGAGTCATCGAAGTTCTGAAATTCTTTTATTGTGAGCAACAAAATTTTGTTTTACCCAAAGATGGTAAAGGGTTGTTCTATCTAAAAAGATAGACAAAATTATGAAACTATGAAAAATAACAAATAATAAGAAATGAGGTTTATATCCAATGATTTGTGTACACTATAACAATGTTCATATTATGCTTTTATTGATATGGTGCAAGAACAATAGTTTTAGAAAAAAGACTTCTAATATTAAAAAAAAAATCAAATAATTTATGATTATATTTACAAGTGTTGGGCCGGCTATTAACAATCTTGGATGACTATGTCATTAATGTTACTATTGATATGATTGGTAATCAATTGCATAATTTAGATTTTTTGACCAATGATAGTATGTTGAATATTAGTTTAAAAACTTAATTGAATATGTTTAAACTTAAAATATCCTAATTGAAAACTGTCTTACAATAGGGGACCTCTCGAAAAGAATTCACTATGAGACTGAGTTTTCAGTAAGTAGGACGTTATAATTGACAATAGAGAAATATACTTGACACATAAATGTATATTAATAGGACATAAGCATGATTATGATGCAATCATATTTATGAACAAATTCAAATTATTTAGTTTCCACATTTTGAAATGTTATTAATAAGTACAATAGAAATTTTAGATTTATCACTTATACACGATAGTTTTTGCTAGAAAATTTTTACAATAAAAAGATATTTTGCAATCTTTAAGCGTCCATCTTTAAGAAATTCAAATCCGATGAGGGCTTGAGGCAATGAGATATATCTCGGATTCCGAACATTCAGAGAAAATGGTGAAAACCAGTATAAAAATCTCTAACTCAAAAAAACATTAAGAAATTAAGGCTTCAATTGGGACAATTTTTTTTATTGCTTTGTAAAGTGTTGACCTCTATATAGGTATCATAGTCAATCAAGCGTACCGGAGGAGGCAACTAATGAATAGGTCACACGTAACGAATATCAAAACACTTTGCTTGTAGTCAAATCACTCAAATAACATCTGATTACAAAATAGATCACATTGATAAATTCAAAATGTCAAATTTGCCACAAAAAAAAAAAAAGAAAAAAAGAAAAAAAAAGAGCTGCTCGTATGAAAATCAACAAAATCAAGTAATGAAAGTAACTGTTGGCGAGCACCATGTCATCAAAAAAACTACCTGAATGACTTCTGATCATCAAACAGATTGTGTCGATGTGATCGAGACATGAGATTTATCTAAAGGGAAACCTCTCGTACATAAACCTAGTGAGAACAGTCAAAATCGATGGCCTATGAACTGAACGTTGCATGACGTTGCCCAAACGTCACCTGTTCATAAAACACACTTCATCATTGTGTTCGGAACATCGCAAATGCCCAAAAATGGCTGTAATATTGCTTGAGTCACCGCACGATACAAAAATGTGAAATTGAAATAAGTTTTAAGACGATAATGTGCAAACTATCAAAAATGTATGTTCACGAAACGGACTTCACCATTTGCTCTAAACATTAAAATTACCCAAAGATTGACCTCTCAAGATCAATTTGAGCGAAGGTGATCAAAATCGACGGCCTACAGACAAAATATTATGTGATGTTGCCCCAACGTTGCCCGTTCACAAAACTAATGTCGTTGTTGCATCCTAAGCGCCAAAAATACCCATAATTGACCGTGATATTTTCATGTTTATTTCACAAGCAAAAATTAAAAATTTGCACAAGTTTAAGGGCAACGGCATACAAGATGAGACACATGAATAATGAGAAATTTCCTAGACATTGATTCATATATCTTTTTCTCTTATTTTGATTAAGTTTATTAGAGATACATATATTTAATTATATGTCTTTGATAATAACAAAATTTATATAAACTAATATTCTATTCTATCTACTGCCAATTCCTCTACCTACACCTGCCTCAGCTGCCTAAGGGCATCTCCAACGGAGAACTTCATTTTTCACTGCAAAATACAGTAAAACTTTAAAATGATGTGGTGCTGCTCCAATGGAACTGCATTTTAAGTACTTCTGCCAAGGTAACGATCCTTCTCCCTTCCGCGCATTTTTCCGGTTGAGATAGCAAAATAGAGTAGGTGAACAGTGCAACACCAATATTGGCGTCGCATTGTTCACCCGCAAGTAAATGCCGGAAGATTTGACGTTTAGCTGGAGCGACCGAACGACGTCATACGCACGTTTGACCTTGGGTTGGAGATGCTCCAAGTAGCCTCATATCCCTGCAAATCAGCATGCCTAATCCCAAGCTCATTAGTCGACCACTCCCTAAGTCCCTATTAAGTCAGCCAGCGATTAAGAAAAAAAAAAAAAACCATATTCTATACACCACTCTCCCCTACCTACTCACATTTGTTCCTCTCCATTCACTCACCTAGCTCCCATTTTCCTCTGTTTGAGTACTACCGTCCCCCGTACCTCTCCCCTCTACACAACTCTTCTCAACTAGAGAAATTATTTGGTGCAGAATTCAGACGTAGCTCTGTGTCCAGACTCCAATTAAATATTGACATGTGAAGAAGCAAGCGGATGTTCGATTGAATATTGTTAATTATTCATGCCTTCTTAGATGATGACCTTTAAATCTTGTCATAACATCCGACCCAACTTGGTTCAACCCTAAAAATTTGAATTCGCAGGCAGAAGTTCAAAAGACTTGAAAGCTAAGTCATTTTACTTTTCATCGAGCATTTTTTTACTTCGCTTGCTCTCTCTAGTCCGGTCAGAACATTCTTCTTCCAATCCTTCAGAATTTCAGGAGATCGCATTCCAGATATTGTAAAAGTTTGTCTCATTTACAAACGGGTACAACTTGTTGCCCCTTTGATGCGCTTTTATGGTTATATATATATATATATATATATATATATATATATATATATATATTGTAAAAGTTTTCAAAATTAGGTTGCACAGCTTTACAAAATCTTAAGTTTTCAAAACTAGGTTTCATATCAGTTTTTATATATGTTTTAATAGAGCTTCATTATCTACTACGCTTTCGCTGAATTTTTGTTGCAATTTTACTGTGCTTTAACTGTGTTTTTTCTCTAAAAAAATAAAAGTACATCTAAAATGAATATAAAGAGAAGCGCATCCAAAGAGAACTAAAAGCACAGTTAAACTACAGTGAAAGCAAAGGAAAAGCCCAAAAAAGCACAGTTAAAATGTAGGGAAAGTGAAGAAAAAGCCCAGCCAAAGCGCAGGAAAAACAAATAAAAGCACAATTTTACACTGTTACTGCACTTTCCTTTTAGCTGCTTTCATTCTGCATTTATTATTGCGCTTTCATTGTGCTTTAACTGCATAGTTAAAGCACAACAAAAGCTCAGCAAAAGCGCCAGAAAAGTGCAGTAAATTACTCTTTTATTGAGCTTTTATTGTGATTTTGAGCATCCATCAGTTTTTGAAGTTCCCACCATTCCATTAAAATGTACCTTATATATTCGAGTTGCAGAAATTTTGAGATATCTCTAAACAAGGCTTCATTATCAAAGATTATTTGTTGAGATTCACATATGATGAGGTGGCTCTGTTTACATATTTGATTTCCAAAAATAATTTTTTTTTCGTGCTTCAATTTCTCCATTTACTTTCATCAGTTAATTTGACCAAATATTGCTCACAGGTTTGCCCAACAGAGAAGTTGAGATCATATGGCAGAGGGTGCCACTTACAGGAGTTTTATCAACTAATATAAAAAGTGAAATGATGGAACTAAACAGATCAACTAACCAAGCAACAATGTTAAAGATTTTTATAACATTTTTTATTTCTAATTTATTTTTCTTCCTCAATAACCTCCTCAAGAAGGCTCATCTCTGTAGCAAATAATGTATATGAGTTCTCATCTATTAATTGGGCTGGGAGTATTATGAAATTTTTGGTTCATGAATTTAATAAAATTGCCACTAAATTTGCTAAGGAGAAGCCGCTTGATTACATAAATGGTTTTCTACCTCTTTTATTGGAGCATCCTAAGTTCATTTAAATCTAATTCATATTATAAATTCTTTTTATAATTCATTACCTAATATTACTTTACTTGATCTTTTGCATATATGATTATTTGAGCACTTCTCTCTAAATACCCCTAAGTACCCAGATTTAAGTCCATGTTTTCTTAGCGGGGGTGGGGTGGGGATATAGATATTTTTTATTATGCAGAGAAGGATAAAAATTTATTTGCTAACTTAAGGAATAATAGGTATGTATTGAGATTTTTATTGGAGTAAATTTTAGTTAAAATTTTGCTTTACATAATAGCTAAAGCGTAGTGAAACCGCATAAAATGCAATAAATGCTCAGCAAAAGAGCAGTGAAAAAGCAGCAAAATTGTAGTCAGAGCATAGTGAAAGCGCTTTCACTGCACTTTCATTGTGCTTTTACTGCCATTACACTGTGCTTTTTATTTGATTTTGCTCTCTTAAGACTTGATATTATATTTGCTAACATTATTATAATTTCTATATAGATATTTCATGTCCTCCAGGATGTTACTCAAGAGGAAGCAAAAAATATTAATGCTGATATAACTGGTGAGCTATGAGGTTCAATAAATTATCAAATTATATAAGAGTTAAATTGAATAATTATAAAACTCACCATATTGAAATCATAAATTAATCAAACTTTTTATTATTTATAAAATAACATAAAATCATATTTAGCATTAGCATTTACTTCATTTGAAATTATACTGAATATCAATATTAGTTTTTTTTAAATTTTTGTTAAAGTTTCATAAGAATGTTTAATTAAGACAAAGTAAACCTGATATTATCGTCATTGAATAATATAGATGTCCATTTTGCCTCTGCAGGGATTCATTTTGCCCCACCTGCTATGCCTGTATTATATTTTTGGGGTCCCTTTTGCCCAACCTATAATGCAGGTGTCATACATGGGAACCCGTTTACGCCACCTGCAATTATAAATTTAACATCATTTTATAGTTATACTATACCAAATTGATATTCAATAAACTTTACATATTCATAGTTCATACTTGTATTATAGGGTTGCAGATTTTCAATACAGCATTATTGTTATACTATTTGTATGAAGATCATGACTCATGAGTATGTATTATGTACAAAATAGTACTTGTTTTCAAAATATTCTCAACTAGAAAAATCTTTAAACATTCATACTACATCTTCTTCTAAATCTGATTCTCCCAAATATACAAGTAATTGCTCATACATGAATACTTAACTATGAATATATATTAATAACATCATTATCTTTTTTTAACTTTTTCCATAAATTCTCATTAAATGTTAGTGTTCGTGTCTACAAAAATAATAATATATACTTTTAAATTAAATTTCTATTACTTCCTTCCTTGAAGAGCTGTCTCTTTAATTCCTCCACCACATACTCTTTTCCTTTTGTAAGTAACCTCCTTTTCGCATATAATAGATGAAACCTCTTCCTTCTTCTTTCTCCTACTTCTTACTCCACCAAGAATCACTTGATACTCTACAGAATCCACGCTCTAAATTCTATGTTCCACTCTGATTCAAAGCTGCAGCCCTTGCTTCTACCATAATAGACCCCTCCAGTCAAACTCTTTCTTTCACGTTGTTCTTCAGAACTAGCCGCAGCACGCTTCAGCCCCTACAAAAACCACAGCTCAACACCTATGATACCCCGACACTTCTTCTCAAAGAGGCGTGCAATGTCCAACACCGTATCCGACACGACACTCCTCCGACACTTATCGGACACGCCGAAAATGTGTCCGATTAAAAAATATTAAATATAAATTGGACACACGTGTCCGACACGCTTATCTTAAATTTTTTATGAATTTTTTTAAATATAATTTCTTGTATTTGACGGGATTTAAACTAAATTTCTTATTTCCTATCCACAACACCAAATCAACGTTTGCACTTTATAATCAATCATCGAATATTCTCATTTTCATTTCTTTTTGGCAAAGAAGGTATTTTTATCTCCTCTCTCGGTGACTGATAAATGACGTCGATGCCTGACTCTCAATATCTTAATACTAATCATTTTAAGCATAAATTCTAATTAAATGACTTATTATTTTCAAATTATTTTTAAAATTATACTTATTTATTTTTTATATATTATTCTTTAAATATAAAAACTATAATACTGTGTCCAACCCGTGTCCGTGCCCTATAATTTCAATAACTGACGTGTCCGTGTCGTGTCATATCCGTGTCGTCGTGTCCGTGTCTGTGCATCATAACTCCACACTAACTTATGAAAAGGCCATAAACGGCCATGCTTTAATAGTCAGCCTAACATCTTCCTAGCCATTGATTTCATCATCAACAATTTCATGGTTCACATAGGCTTCATGATAATCGGGGGCGGAACCCCATTATGACTGGCAATTGCGTCGATGTGATCGGAACATCAAATTTATCCAATGGGAGACCTCTCGTCATCAATTGAGCGAGGGCAGTCAAAATTGATGGCTTACGTACGAAACATTGTGCTATGTTTCCCAAACATCACATGTTCACAAAACAGACTTCCTCGTTACATTTGGAACGTCAAGAATACCCAAAAATACATAAAATATTTCTCAGGTCACCACACTATGCAAAAAAGGTGAATTGACACAAATTTCAAGGCAACGATGCACAAAGCTATCTAAAACAACGTCCGTTCACAAAGTGAACTTCACCGTTTTGCTTGAAACATAAAGTTATAGTAAAGAAAGTAATTTTTAAAAGTTGTTATAAAAAAGAGAGTTTCTAGTACAAACTTTTTTTAATTAGCAAAAAAATAACGGTCAAATAGAAATTTTTATTACGATCTGAAAAAAAAAATAAAGTAATAAAACTGTAACAAACAAAACCTAATATATTGAATTTTTTTTCCTAGCTTTCTCAGGAATGGTTTGCAGTCAGAAAGTTGTAAATTGATAACTCTTGGACCTACTCAACTGCAGGAGAATACCACAAATGCAGATGACTTCTAGCCTCTCCTTTCATCCTGAGAAACCCTCCAACAAGCATTCCTTTGAAACTTGTATCTCACTAGAAGACGATATTCAAATGATAAGTTACGTAGGACAGAATATACCACAAAATAAAGGAGATGCTAACCCATCATTGATACTCTCCACAACTACGAACAAGGGGATAAATTGTGCTGTAACCAGCTAGAAGTTTGCATTAAGGCAGCATCAGTCTCTGACAGTGGCGCTGCAGTTCAACATAAATCGTTGAGAACCTGATAGCATCTATCAATAGATGGTAAAAAATAGAGCGCAAAGCAATTGAACTTTGATGGTCATACCAAGTAAGTCTTCATAGCAATCATCAAAGACTGGCTCATCCTTCAAATATGAAGGTGAGAAAACTTGTTCAAGAGATTCTTCACTGTCACGAGAAGAAAAAAGTAGGTCGACCACACCCTCTTTGTGAGGAAAATCACTCGAAAGGGGAATAAAGAAATGCTCTAAACCAGCATTGCTGGTTTTATCCCCTGCGTTCTCAGAATTATTTGATGGCCCTGACAGTGCGGCCTCACGAACAGCACGCCTAAGATTCTGAGCATATATATCACTATCTGCAAATTGTGAAGAACGTAAAATTGTATAAACTGTCAAATTGGTTTTGAGAATAAAAGAACCACAGAGGAAGGTGCCAAACCTTCTTCGGTAAAATTGGCATGATCACCCCCAAAAAGTGGGGCAATTGAATTATCCTTTGGCAATTTTTCTGATTTCTCAAGATGAGAAAATACAGAATGTTGCTTTCCCCCGTGAGTAGTCTTCCGTGACCAATTTGGAGTTATATTAAACAAATTAGGTAGTTTCAAAACAGGCTTGTCGGAGGGTTTTAAGGAGACGCTAGAAGTCATCTCAGCAATTGCACCTGTGGTATTCTCCTATCGTAAAATACATCCAAAAAGTTGATCAGTTTGCAATTTTTGTACAACAAAACCAACCAGAGAAGGTGTAAAATATCAATATCAAAGTGCAAGATCACAGCAAATATGTTTATCTAGGGTAGAAGTGAGAACTGCGTACTGGAGTTCTTCCACTGCATTGGGTCTCAACAGGTGAGCTGGATTGTTCTCTGTTTTCTTCAAGGGAAATTGGAGATATAGTATTCACTTCTTCTGTGAGCTCCAATATCGACTTCTGCATTGTTGGAACTGCTGCTTTCAGTTGATTCACAAGTCCCTACATTTCGATACAGGTAATCAAACATGAAGAGAAAAGAAGAAATGGTAACTTGCCATTTAAGTAGGATGAAAATATTCCAAAAAGAAATGGGTTCGAATCCAAGGGATTTTGCATTTGCTGTTGGGCTCTACTGTTATACAGTTTCGTTCAAGACTTTTAAAACCGGACCGGTCAATGAACCGGAAGGAGGGGTTAGAGGTTTGATGGTTCGACCGGGGTCGAACCGGGGTCGAACCGGATGACGTAATAAATATTTATTATATTTAAATATTATAATAATGACACAATTATTTATAAATATATAACAAAAATTGAAAAAAAATTATAATACTTTTACTTATATAATAGTGAAATGTTAGCCAAATAAATTCAAATATTTAAATCTAAAAGAAAATCATATAGAATCAATTAGAGTTTTAAAAATAAATACAATTAAATCTACTAATTTAGTAATTTTTTTACTAATTTAATATTTTTAATTTTAATGGTGTACATTAGACATATCTCTAACTTATATTTTTAGTAATATAACTAATTAATTAGAATTATTAACTTAGAAGAAAAATAAAAAGTGATTAAGCCTGAAAAAAAAAATACATTGTCCCGCCGCCGGGTCCTAAGCCTTCCACTCATAAGAAATAAAAAACTTTTTGTCTCACACCGTGAAAGACTAAAAAATTTTGCTTTATATAATAAGACACCTTGAAAAGGTAAGAAACTTTGTTGTATGCTCTGGCCGGTAGTGATTATAGGGCTAGTAATAAATATATATATTATTATATAGTAAAACTATTTTGATTTAACAGATAATTAAATACTCATAAATATACTTAATTAAAAATTACTAATAAAGTTAGTGGGGGCACGTGCCCCCATGCTGCATGGCCCTACCTCCGCCGAATCCGGCGAAGATGCTGCACAGCCGCCGTCGAAGTGAAAACGGTTATGAGAAACCGGAGCCGGTTTTCCGGTTCAATGGTCGAACCGCCGGTTCGAACGTTCGAACGGTCCGAGACCGGTTCGACGCGAAAACGGTTCTCAGGCGAACCGTAACCGGCCGGGCAGCCGGTTCGCGGTTCAACCGGTTGAACCGGCCGGTCCGGTCCGATTTTAAAAGCCTTGGTTTTGTTAATGGACTAGTGGGGGCCATGCCCCCAAGACCCCCACTATGGCTCCGCCACTAGTTCCTTGTCTAGCAATATCACATAAAAGAGTCAAAATAAATCCCCTACCACATCAAGAAAGATATATATACGGAGAATATAAAAAAAAAGGATGTTCATGAGGAAGAGAATTTTTTTGGGAGAGAAAAGAAGAAAGTGAAGAAAATTTCAAGGAGGAGTCAAGGAGAGTATATATATATATGAATGTGTGCATTCTCTTCGCAATTTTCATTTCATATGTTAATTTTGTTTGTGCGCCCCCATTCATGTGGTGCAAGACGAGATTTATCTGAATCATTTTGACATTCTGAATGAATCATGACAGATCATTTGGCAAAATGAAAGAAAGATGGGTGTTCTATTATATAAATAGGGCATTTCACATCAATTTTTGTGAAATTGTGTCTGCATGTATTTGTCATTGCATTATGAGTCACATATGTAGGTTGACAAAATTATCTTGTGATTGTTTTTTAAGCACAATTGAGATATTATCAAGTCTAGTCCAATCTAGTTTTACTTTTTGTGGTGTGAAATGACTGAATTTATATTCGTGCATATACTTATCGCCAAAATTTAACTTCTAAATTTTGGTGACTTCAATATTATCGTTTGGAAAGAATCAAATATGCTTTTTGATTTTACATTAAACGATGCTAATCTTTGCATAAATTTAAAGTTGAGAAAGTGCGATTGTGATCTTTTGTGCGCTTCTTTGCGCATCTTGTCATATGTTTGCATTAATGAACCTCAGATCCTGACATCCTACATCACTCAATGACAAGAAGACTAATCTATGAAGAATTACAAAAAAGTTACCAAACTGTAGGATGAGTCTTCTTGATAAAGGGCAGGAGGATGATGCATCTAACACCATCCAATGGCTACAGTTCCAATGGTGCATGGGAAGCGGGTCCCGACAGCTAGTAAATCCAAGCAATAAATCCACTTCCCCTTCACTACAAATGGTGGCCTATTTGGGCTTATAAGGAATTGTATTGGAAATGTTTAGCCACTGATTTTACTGGCATATTTTAAGCTGAATGGTTTCTTAAGAGTGATTCCTCTGTCGAGAGTGAGTGAGTTACCTTAGTTTGGGTGAGTGTGTCTCCAATCTTCTTATGTAACTGTCTTATTCCTAGCACTAAAAATAATCTTCTTTTTTCTTCTCCCCTTCAAATTCTTGCTATATCATCCATGCATATCTAGTATAATTGTTTCGAAATACTTTGGAGCTTCCATCACTTCTTACGTACATTGGTTCTGATTCTTATTTCACAATTAGGAACTCGTTTTCTCTATGTCAACAATAGGTTGAAAAACACAATTTTCTTGCACAGGCTAGACTCGAATAAAGCAACCCCTGAGATCAATTCTCATAACACGGTAAGAAAAATAAAATTAAGTGACAATTACATAAGGATTCAACAAATGTGGTTTCTAGGGAGCTTCATACACAATTTTATAATGAGAATTTGCCTGCCTAGAATCACAATATTGACAACTTTAGTCAATTACATTTAAAATTAACTAAAATATACAAGGAAGCATGAAGAGACGACCAACGAGGAAACACACAAAAGTAAAAAATCAAGACAAACAACTCTGCAAGATTAGAATCCCAGCAGAAACAGCAAAGACCAAGACAGGGAACCTTAATTCCCACAAGGGTTCTAAAAATAAAAAAACTGAACCAAACACAAAAACAATTACGTTTGATAACTATTATTTGTTAAGCACTGCTTCCATTTATTTGTGAGAAAGCTACCTGAAATATCATTAATGCATTAACAGAGTTATTATTGCCTCTCAAGTAATTAGATATGCTATTCAATAGTCAAAAAACAATAGAAGCATTGTGCTAGTTATATGCGAAATTCTTCTTCACCTCTAGGCTTACTAAATGCTGTTGATGTTCAGCAAGTGTTGCCGCCAAATATTCCGTATGACCATCAGAACCATTTTCAGACATCAAGTGAAGTAGTGCTGGGTCCTCCCGATCATTAGCTTTGGCCTAAATATATAAAATTCTTGATGTAAATAATTAATGAAGCTGGTACAAATATAATAATAATTGTTGGGTCAAACTACATGACTAAAATAACATTCTCATTTGCCTAAATCAACACAAAAAAATACAAACATGAGGTCCGTCAAACCTACAGATATAAACTTTTTTATGGAAATAATTAATGAGCTAAAGTTACTGCAAAATAATCTTAACAAGAATTATTTGCACCGACCAAAGAGTATATGCTTGTTTAAATAAATAAAAATTTTAGCAATATTGCAATGCCTCGGACAAACGAATCATTAATTTGCTCTAATTTGCCATCCTAGCTTTCTTAAAAGCTAAAAGTCCTTACGCAAGTGTTGAGTTTTATAAAAATTATTATTAGACATATATTAACACCCACGAAGAGATTAAAATTGATAGTATATAATCACAGACAGATAACGCTTGCAGCGATCATCAAACATGAATGATAAAGGCTATGCAATTACCTGAATTGAAGGAGATAAATTATAATGAACATGCTGCTTAAATGCCAAATAATAAAAAAGTATGTACTTGTACTTTAATGCTAATGACAGCCATCTTTCTCTCAAGGAATTTTGAGCTCTAAAAAATCTCCGAAGGCTTCATATTCAAGTGATTTCATGTTGACTTTCATCCTAAATATTAGATAAGCATTACCCGTAGATTTTGCACTTTTGTACAAACTCCTACAGTTAATTGCTTCTCTCGATTACAAGAGAGAACTTTCTATTAAAGATAGTCTATAGGCTCTACAATGATTTGCTTTTAGTGGCAAAAATATGGATCATAAAAAAAAAAGATATATTGTCATAGGTCAAAGTAGATGGTAGGAGAATGATGACAAACCAGTGCTTTAAAAACCGGACCGGACCGGCCGGTTCGACCGGTTCAACCGTGAACCAGTCACAAGGCCGGTCCGGTTCAGCTCTAAAACCGCTTCTGCAAAGAACCGGACTGAACCGGTCAGAACCGCCGGTTCAACCAGCGAACCGGTGAACCGGTCCGGTTATTTTTGAACCGGCCGGTTCAAATCTCACAAAATTTAAGTATTTTTTTAAATAAATTAATTAATATATATTAAAAACATTTAATTAAAGTTAAATACATTTTAAATAATAAGTACTTTTGTCCTCAAAGTATCATGACACATCTTCACATGACCTCCCCATGTGCTCTCTTGTTTTCAGGAATCTAAATATGCTATATAAACAATAGTAAGAAAGTGTTTCTAAGGGATGTGGGACTAAAGAAAAGAGATGAGGAGTGTATGAGTTCATAGCATATATAATGGATATAAAATCTATTTTTAAACAGATTTTTTAATTAATTATTTTTTATGTGAGTGATAATTATTTATTAGTTAACAATAAAAATTTATTTATTTATACATAATAAAAAATAATTTATCATTAATAATTTTATTTATTTATTAATGATTTTAGATATAAATTTATAAAATAACTTTTGTATACAATATATCATAAACATGTAAAATATATTTAATCATATAATATAAAATATGAATAATTTATATTAAATTTATAAACTTATGTTAGAATTAAATTTATATTAAATATGTAACATAAATTAATAATAATATATATTAAATTATATGGTTATATATAAATTAAATTTAAAGTTTGAAAAATATTCAAATTTAAAATTATCATATTTTTATGAGTGTAAATTCTTATAATTATGAGATTTAAATTATTTTTGCTTTTATGTGAGATTTTAAAATAATTATTTTACTTAATTATATAAGTTTTTATGTTTCATAGTTTTTTTTTTAATTTAATTTTTTATCTCATACTTTGAATGATAACATTATTTTTATGTTAATTGTATTAAATTTAAATAATACTTATTATTTATTACGTCATCCGGTTCGACCTCGGTTAGACCGGTCGAACCGGTCGAACCGTGAACCTCTCCTTGTTCTGGTTCGTTGTCCGGTCCGGTTTTCAAAACCTTGTGACAAACCCAATCATGATCCCATTATTTTATTATCTTGAGCAGCAATGGACCTTGATCTACTTTATCAAAGAAGGTAGCCGACTCAACCTAACCTAGCCAACTCATAGGCTAAGTAAAAAAAAAAAAACTTAGTCATTACAAATATTCAGGATTGGGATGCAATTGTAATATAATGGCGTAATCACGATAAGTCCCTATCCTTAATGGTGGCAAATTTTATAGTGTGGCCATATGAATACATTTGATATGAGATTAGTTGTTTGTGAATAATGGATTGATGGGTGGTTGCTTTGAGTGTATAGAGGCTTATTATTGCTTGACTTTATTTGTTTTTCTATTATTTAATATTTTTTTAAAACCAATCATATTTAGATAGAGAACTCCATGGTTATGATTTATAATAGTTGTGTCATCACGGGGGAGTAAACGGTATCCTCGTATGGACTGGAAAACTCAACAATTCCTCCTAATCCATTGTTGTAAAGTGTATTTTTCTGTGGTTGGTAGCTTAACTTTGATGATGACCCATCTAGTTATGATTGACCCAACTATTGGGAAAAGAGACCAAAATTATATAAATTTGAGAGGGTATTTGTGACAAAATTCTCTTTGGTTATGATTAGTAATGAACATACATGTCATATGAGAGAAGGCTCAATATGTTATCTTTATGATCAAGAGCTTTATTTGGATAATTGAATCCTCCGATTATGACATTTTGTAACCAGGCCCATCATTTTTGTAAGAATCTCATAATTGAAATTGAGATACTATTAGTTTGATATCTTTAGTGTGATTATATACCTCTTGAACTGTTCAATCCAAGCCATCCCTCAGCATTTTGATCCCACGGCTAGGATGGGAATCCATAGGAGGCTCACCTGGATTGCGTCGATCCCCGCGGCCCCTTGGCATTTTAATCCCACGGCTAGGATGGCTATCCATGGGAGGCTCACCTGGATTGTGCCGATATCCTTCCATATTTAGGTGGCTGATTCAGGAAGGATTATATTCAAGCAATTATGTATGATTTTATAATTATTTGTTTCTTTATTAAGATATCTTGTATAGATCTATACATATGGACATGTTTGAGAAATAAAATTAAACATTTTCCCTCTCCAATTCTCTGAATTTAACATGGTATCAGAGCATAAAGAGATTAATATAATCTTCATTGCTATTCTTTGCCACCAAAATGTCTGGAGCTAATTCCTCCCAAAGCTCCATGGACGACTCTACGGTGCACCAAGGAAGAGAAAATTTCCAGAATATGCAACCTTCGTATCGCTTAAATGGAAAGAATTACTTGAAGTGCTATCAATTTGTGAAGACCTACTTGAAAGGGAAATAAAAGATGAATCACCTCCTTTGGGTAGGACTAAAAGAAGAAGATCCTAATTTTTGGGCATGGGATAAAACAGACTCCATGATCATATTTTGGTTGTGGAATTCCATGACACCAGAAATTAATGATACTTTCATGCAATTTAATATCATGTATATGACACAAAAGGAGGTAAAGAGACAAGCATTAGTAGATTTTCTTGCCACACATCATATTCCTGCAGATTCCCTGCTCAATGACGATTTGCCCAATGATTCGAGGAAGAGGAGAAACTATAATTTTGGGAGATGTATTTCAATGAGGCATCGTCGATTAAGCATGACCAACCTCCAAATCTAGCAAAAGCTCAAACCAGCATCAGTCTCATTTTCATATTGCCTGAGGGAGATATAATGAGATTTTCGTTCAGTTTAACTGAGCCTCGAACCAATAATGAAGCCGAGTACGAAGCTCTAATAGCAGGACTGGAGATTGCAATCAATGTTAGAATCCAAAATCTCCAAATCTTTAACGATTCTCAACTTGTGACAAATCAAGTTTTGGACTTTTACAAGATTTGTAAACTTGAATTGGTCCACTACTACCCTTCAAACTCTCAAGCTTCTAAAACAAGTGTCAAATATTAAAATAGCTCGAGTTCCTCGAGGTCAGAACAACATAGTAGATTGTCTGGCCAAATTAGCCAAGGATGTGGCGAATACGCACGAAGAAGACCCCATACTGATTGGAGTTTACAGTCATTGGGTCTTAGAGCCGGCAATCTTACAATTCTCGTAGGCAAAGAAAATACTAAATTTAAGCCAGCAGGATGCAACCTCGGTTGATCCTCAACCACCCCAGCATATCACTATTGAAAATCAACCAGAAGAACATCATGTAGTCAAGAGACGTAAAACTAGTAGATGCTTAGAGTCATGATTATATTGCTTAAATATTAAGGAAGGAGAGGATTGGAGGCAACCATTCATCGACTGTTTCAAAGAAAGTAAACTCCAAACAGACAAATCTCTAGCTATGCAAATCCGAAAGAGAGTGTTGCAATACGCATTCGTCAACGACACATTATATCGATGAGCTTTTTGATCAAATATAACTAATAAGATGCCTAGGGACCAAGAAAGCTGATAGAGTGGTAGTAGAAATCCATAAAAGAACTTTGTGGTGCACATCAGTCAGGTCCAAAAATGACTGCTAAAACTAAGAGGATTGATTACTATTGGTCAATAATAGTTATAGATTGTATTGACTACACCAAGAGGTGCTACGAGTGTCAAATTCATGATGTTGTTATACATCAGCTGCCACCAGCCACAAAATCCTCTGCATCTAACAGTGGCACACAAAGATGGCAGCACTATGGGCATATCGTACTACTTAAAAGAAGCCCACCAAAGCCACTCCATACGCACTGGTGTTCGAGATTGAAGCTGTGCTACCCTTAGAGATCGAGCTACCTTCACTTTGTGTAGCTATTCAACACGATTTGACCCACGAGTAAAACGATCGATTAAGAATGGAAGAGCTCAATGCGCTCGACGAAGTCAGACTACAAGTTCAACAGAACTTAGAAATCTATCGGGCGAGAATGGCAAAGTCTTTTGAGTGAATGGTGCGTCATCGATTATTTCAAGAAGGAGAATTGGTCCTGGTGCTGAAAAGGCCAATCATCCCACACAAAAAAATTGAAGTTAAATTTGTGTCCAACTGGGAATGCTCCTTTGTCATCAAGAATGTGTATCAAAGAGGAGCTTATCAGTTGATCGATATGGACGGTCAGAGGTCATGCCGCCGATCAACTATCGATACCTAAAGAAATACTATGTATGAGAATGATTACATGTTAAACCATCATCTACTTTATATGTATTCTCTGACATAAGTATATCTTATACTTGAAACTCTCTTGTAGTATAAAAATGCATTTCAAATAGCCCATAAAAATCTCCACAAGACTGGGGGCATTTTAAATATTTATTCGTGTTGACATCGTGCCACTTGCCCGAAATTCTCAAATAAATATTTAAAATCTCGAAATACAAAACCTATCCAAAATCTCCCTACAGAATATGAGATATTTTAAATATTTATTTGGGTCGACATCGTGCTACACGTCGAGATCCCCAAATAAATATTTAAAATCACCAACTGTGAATATTCGTTCGTATAGAATGATACAACAGCTTCTCTTTCAATTTATATGCAGGTGATCTTCCAAAAGTTCGGGACACAACATTCTCCAGCGCTCCAAGATTTCGAAAGCCAAAAAAGAGGCTTTTGTGATTACCTACTCTAACAAGTCGAGCTGGAACATCTTGAAGCCTTTCAACAGCCTGAAGCTTAAGGTTCGAATGGGTGTAAATGGTCGGATCCAACAAGCTCAAATATGATCGGATCGCTGGCAGCTCTGTCTACTCAAAACGCTATAAGAAGACCGTAGTAGCGGAACTCCCACTTTGTCAACCCGTCAGTAGGGACTATAAGAAGTACGAAGGCTAATTTGACTTGGCAAGTTCCGGTAGCTGTAGTCTAGAAGATTCACCTAATTGACTGGAGAATTAAAGTTCTTGTGGAAAGGAGTCGCAAACAACTACCATATGTGCGTAGGCTCTAAATATTCAACCACTAAGGATGACTCCAAATCTACCAACTTCAGTAGATTCAGCATCAGGGAGCATGTTTCCCATAGCTCCAATCTGAAGCCTGAATGAGTGTAAGAGGTCGGATCCAATAAGCCCAAATATGGTCGAATCACTAGCAGCTTCGTCCACTCAACACACCATAAGAAAGGCCACAATAAAGGAACCCCAATTTCAAAAACCAGATGACGAAAGAGCTATAAATCTTAGCTCACCTAATCTGATGAACTTAAGTGACTCGGATTGAAGCCTCTCAACTGGTTAAGGATCAAGATACTATCTATATTTGATACTATTAACTAAATCCGAAATCTGCAAATTCTTCAACAAATCCACGAAAGCACAAAGCAAAGGACTGAAGAAAATATCCTAAAGTCTATATAAATCTTAAAGTTGAACATAGAGGATTTTGTCATTAACAAGTCCGTTATGCAAAAAACTCTAGACTAATGACTTTTCGTCACCGACCTAATGCAAACCCAAAGGGTTTAGGTCATAGACATCTACTCTTTCATCAAGCCTGCCAAAACAAGAAGCATAGGGCTGAAGATGCAAAAATATCTTGACAAATCGATAATGAAAAATCAGGTAATCCTTCGCCAATGCCTGCCGCATGAAGCACAGGGCAGAAGAAACCACAACCCCAAAACTCCATTTTCTTATTTTGTTATCTATTTACACAATGCATTTTTATATTTTGGATGCATTTATATTTCATGTGAATTTGAATGTTGCAATGTGAAGCGTGCGCATAGTTTTAAAATAATTGAATTTTATTGCTTGCACAAATATTTGGTCATTAGGATGTGTGCAATATTTTAGTTTTAAGTTTTAGTAAAGTTTCCGTTCACTTGTGTGTGCATGTTGTAGATCTAATAGCATGGAAGGCGAGTTGAAATCTCACTATGCTTTTCATAATGTCATATTTTTTGTCTTCATACGATTGTAATTTGTATGATGGGCCCCGTGAGGAATCATTCCTCCTATGAATAGGAGGGAGTGTTGTAGTTCATTCAATTCATTTGTGTGCAAGGTTCTAGATTGTTCAAAAGAGCTCTAGAAGTGTGACTAGTAGGTTTTGTTAATGCCTGTAAGCAAGCCACCAAGTTCATCATAATTTTCCTGTAAATCCTTTCAAGTTCAGTTCAATGTTTAATCTTGCTTATATGATGAAATTGCCTAAATTTTGAGCTTAACTTCCATTTTGTTCTTTCATTTTTATTGTATCCTTAAATTATAATTTTGTATGGAATGATTCAAATAGTGATAAACTTCCTTCCTCTTTTTATTTTGCTAAAGGAAGATAGTGATAGAATTGTAAACTCTTAGTGGTAGTTTTTGCTCTTTTTGTTTATATAATGAAATATGCAAGTTCAAAAAAAATTTTTGCACACAATACGAGATCAAATCTTGATGCCTTCAATCCATTGCATCGAAAAAAGATTGAACTCAATCTCAACGGCTAATACTGACATTTTGGAACAGAGGCTAGCTTGGCATAAAAAAAAAAATCAGGGAAATGGTACATCACAGAAAGTACTATTTATGCAACCCTTTGAAAGGGTCAAAAATATATTACTGATGACTAAAATTGCAAACTAAAAGAAGAAATTAAATCAGTTAAAGTGAATTTGTTATGAAAACAAATCCGCCAAGCACAGAAAATAAAATAATGAAGAATGATATTTTCTATCAATACAGAATCACATATTTTTTGGAAGGAAAATAATGATAAAACAAAATCAAAACTGTAAAAAAGTCTGCCTTCAATGCAATCCAAAGTAATTACTAATCTAGTTTACAGAATGGAAATGAATTAGCATGCATAGAAAACATAATACCATATGCAGGGATTGCTTATGAATATGTTGTAACGCATGAGTCCACCGTCTAAGAATTTCAGCTATATCAACAGTATGGTTAACTCGTCCACCCCTATCATCTGTTCTAGAAAGAATATGAGAGTTCCCGTGGAACTGAGGTGAATCAATTTGTTCAAAGGTATCAATGGATGACAGCATTTTGCTTGTGTGAGTAGCCAGCAAATCTGAATGTGGAACATGGCTACTTAAATCCATGGCAGCAGCCAATGATGTTCCAGAGATTCGATACCTAATAATAAAGCGTGTATGCCAAAAAATAAAACAGAGAAAAGTACATACATGATTTTCAGAAAGAGTAAAAAATTCACCTATGTTCACGATATGCAATCAGATCTTCAATAGGACCTGAAGCCAGAACTTCATGTTGGCCTGCAGAAAACATACTAGTATAACCACATAATTATTCCAAATAAAAAAATTTAAGTAAAGCCACTCCTATTTGATTTCATAACAGAAACTTACAGCTTATAACAATGCATATGAATAAGCAGAAAAATCTAAATAATTCAAGAAAAAATGATTGATATAAATTGAGATTACACGGCTAAAACCCATGTGTAAGGAGACTAAATTAAGCACATTTTTTCTCCAATGCTTCTGTTTCAGCAGCTACTATTAATAATGAGCATAAAATAGTACCAGCATGCACAGGGATGTCAAACTTTTGAGATTGCAATGACAAAAAAATAATATGAAATAAAAATGGCACAACTGCACGAAACAGGTATGTGCTAGGCAATGCCATGAGTGCTGCAGAGATGAGAACACCATCAACCTAAATGCTATCAAACATTCATGAAATAGACCTGTTGAAACTATCTTAATTAAAAAGAAATTATCCAAACAGATTTAGAGTTCATAATTAAAGAAAAGCTAATGCAAATCACTACTTTAGTTCCTTTGATTTGCAGAATTTCAATTTTAATTTTATCAAGCCTATGAATGTTTCTATGAGAATAGATTATGTTCTTTATTATTTTTAACTCTTTCCCTAATCTAGTTCGGTTACATATGCTGGTTTTGATTAGAATAGGGCAGTTATTTGATACCTAGTTTGGTTTGCTCCTATAGATCAATGGGAAGCTATTTGATCAGAAGTCACAATGCTCTCATCTCATACACGCTCTGCTTTACTAAGGTTTTTTCCTAGCCCTCTTCCAGCAGTGCTAGCCGCCGCCACTGTTGTCGGTACTGATTTCAAGGAAGTTTCTCATTTTCCTCCTGTCCTTTAGTGTTGGTTTGTGATTTTTCGTTTTTTTCCCTTTTCGTCCACCTCCGCTCGGCGGAATGGGAATCGGCTGGTCGATCCTGACTTTTTCGATGGTTGATCAAATCCCGCTCTTTCCTTAATGCTTTATATGGAATTTCCCCCGCTGTGTATTTTCCCGACCTAAAATCTACTACCTTTTGTGGATTGCCTTCACTGTGGATATTGAAGGAGATTCTTGCTCTTGCGGCTCCTCTTCAATTTGAGTTAGTTGGCTATTTTCCTTCTCGCCAACCTAATCTTGAATCTATCCGTAAGTTTTTTTTTAATCTCAAGCTAAATGGAAATTTTTCGGTTACTTTGTTGGATCATTCGAATGCTTTGATCAAGTTGGTTAATGATCTTAACTATAGCAGAGTATTTTTTCATAGATCTTACTTTGTTAACAATTGCTACATGAAATTGACAAAATGATCTCCTTTGATTGACATTGGTGTGGAGTCTCCATTTGGATATTATTCTCTAACTTGTGGCCACATCTATTCTCCTCTCATATCCTTCACGGCCTAGGATTGTTGTTTGGTCGACCGTTAAAAGTTAATAATGCTACCTCTATTGACTCTCATCCTTCTGTAGCGCGTGTTTTGGTTGAGTTTGACATTACCAAAAAATTTCTAATAGTTTTGCTAGGTCCTGAAAATTTGGGTACATCCAACAAGTTGTGATGGAGGATTTTCCTCCGTTTTGTGCTCAATATAAATGTATCAGGCATTTGAAGGGTGACTGTCATCCCATTCTTGCCTCTGTCCAAGTGACGGTTAATGCTAATGCTACCAATTCAGGTAATGCTAATGTTAGCTCTGATGGGAATGCAACTGTTGTTTTGAAAATTTTGGATAATGTAGCTTTTTTATGCCTGTTTTGCCGATTACTTCTATGGTGGTTAATGAGGATAATTGCTTTTTAATTGTTAATGATGAGGATGGTGGTACTGGTGTGGTCGGTCATACTGACGATGTCACTGCTCCATCGACTGTTGTTTTGCCTATGGCTTTTTCTTGTGAAAACAGATAGGGTGATAATGAGGTTTTGGGATCCAACACTTGTATGGTTAACTTTATAGCTAGTCACATTGTGTCGCCTATTCTAATGTTGGTGATGGTGTTGATGTTGTTGTGGATTCTGATGTTAATTATGTTCCTTTGGAACCTAGGGCCTGTGAAGCTGTTAGCCCTATGGGTCTTTTGGTTTTTAGCATCTCTGTTGTGAGTGGAGATGTTGGGTTGGGTTTGGATACTCCGGGTGTTGTTGTTTCTGATGGTGAAGATCCTGTGGATACGAATGTTGAAATGCCTTTCATCAATGTTCCCATTTCTCTTGTATCGAATGATGTTTTGTTAGCTCAATTAGCTTTCAAATCAAAGGAAAAGGAGGTAGTTCAAGGTGACTGGTTAGCTTATTGTGATTCTTCGGCTAATTGGAATGCTTGGAAGGAAATTGATGTGTAAGGGGTGGACTCTTAGGAAATTTATGACTTAAATGTTATTCAAATTGCTAAAGAAGATTATTTCAAAAAAATTAATAAACGTAAATGACGGAAATCCAAAAAGAAATAATCTTCTTTTTGGATCTTGTTTTCCTCTTTTTTGTCGTTGGGTCCTGATTGGCTTAGGTGTTGTCTGTTTACCTCTTCGCACCTTGTATTATTCTTGGGTTGTTTTGGATTTTTCACTTTTTTTAGCATGATTGGTTGTTGGCTCTTGGGATTGAGGTTCTTTCATCGGTTGGATTTGTTTTGGTGGGCTATTGTTTGTCTTCTTTATGTTTGTTGGCTCCCGTTGGCTCTTTTAGTTGCCTGGTGGATTGTTGGCTTTTGTCTTTTTATGCAAGTTTATTTTTTATGTTATTCCTGCATATTGATGTTTGGTTTGTTCACGTGGCTTCATTTCAGGTGGATGTGCTCATGCCTGCTGCTTCCTTCACCTAGATTGATCTTCTTGTGTTTTTCTTATTAGCGATTCATTTTGCTTAACTTTTGTAATTTGTAGAACCATTGGCTCATAGGTTTTATTTCAAAGAATGTATTTTTAGTGAGCGTTTGGCTCTTTAAGAACTTGTAACTCTCTTTTTAATTAACGCGTACGCCCCTATGAGGGTTTTAACAAAAAAAAAAAGGGGCAGCTATTTGATCCCTAGTTTGGTTTGCTCCAATTGATTAATATTATGTTCATTGTTGTGAATGGAATGTACTTCTGTTTGGGATTGCAATGAACTTGAGCCTTTAATTGGACTGGTTCAGGGTTGGCTTGCTATTGGGCTTTGTTTAGAATTGTATTTGATTTAAGCTTGTACTAATTTGGTTCTGCATAAGATTTCAGCCCCCTGTTTCCATCGCATGAGTTATGGATCTCTATTAATATTACAAATGTTCTCATGTAAAGAGTAGTATATGTATTGTTAATTATCATAATGCAATTCATTGATCTCCTACAAACTACAAAGCATCTATAACACATACTGACAAAAAAATCATCTAGGGATGAATTTCATCTCATTCAAAAATTGCAGCTCATGAATATGCTTTTTACAATATATTAAATACAGAAGATAATTCGCAATTACAAAATGAATTTCCATCTCATCATGTAGAATAATAATATGTATGGGATAATATTTGAAAATGGAGAAAGAATTAGAATTTCAGTTTAAAACCAAAATTGAGTATGGGATAATATTTGAAAATGAACATCTAATAGAAACTGAGTATCTTCTTAAATATGAAACTGAAACAATCATGCAAATTATCACTAATAAATTAACTGAACAATCTAATAATTAATTTCTAATGAATATCTAACAAAATTTTCTCTACAAATTAAACTGCGACTAGCTTTATTTTGTTCCAGGTTCCTTGATCCACAAATTTAGAACAAAAAATTTATAGGGATAGTTAAACTGCGCTAATATTTAAAATGAGTTACTAATGATAATTGCCTTATAGAAAATTTGAAATTTAAAACTCCATGGATCTAGACAAATATAAAAATTTAAAATTCATTATGACTAATTTTTTAAGTCAATTGAGTAAATTTTCTTTAACTATGTTAGTCTATATAAAAACATCATATTAAATTTTCTTTAGAATCACACCCTCAGGGATTAATTGGGGGTCTTTAATAGCGTCCATTAGGAAGCATATTACCATACAAATTTCATTATTTGTCTTCTATTATATCGGTCATTTACAGATTTACTTCATTTGCATTACAATATTGACGGAAAATTGTATGTCTATAGCTGATGTGAATAAGCAATACATAAAATTCAAATAAAGTGATAGAATAATGTTATATCTAAATCCTGAAAGTTTTCATATATAAAATAAACCTTTAAAAAAGCAGGGAATATAAAAAGGTGGCAGCTTTTTCCTTGGTCTCTTTCTGTCCTCAAAAATTAGCTTATTGCTTGGGAGACTAACGTTTTCTCATGACTAATAGAAAAGTCTAAATATAATCAAGACGGTCAAAATTAATGTAGCACCTTGGCTAAAATGCAATTTTCACAGTTAAGTTCTCATCACGCAAGCCATTGCTTTCCTTACATTGTAATGCACCTTCTTCCTTTTCTCCTCAACATTAGTTTTGGTAGGTGAATGTTTGTCAATTTTTCATAGAAGACTATAAAGTGCTTGTATAAGGTTCCCGAATCTGATGCAATTACTGAATGATTCAACAATTATTCTGGAAATATATCTAAACCTACATATAACTGAATCATCACACTAAATTTTAGAATAAAAATAACTTTCTAATTTAGACCTCACCAATGAAAATGTATCTATCATGGCAAGAATATTAAGGAAATTAGTCAAGTTATAAGTGGTAAAATGCAACGAACCTAGTTGATGGGCTAATATTCAAACTTATAAATCCCTGACAATGAGAATAAATTTTAAGTTATCAGGATTACTTAAACCTAAGAGTATTATATTTAATCAAAAGAACTATAATAAAATAATCTAATAATAAGTGGTGCTAGTTTACACTGCATTTGGTTGCTGCATCTATATGTCATTATATGAACTCATCCTATTCCCCAAAAAAAGTAGGTTCATACAAAAAGAACTTACTCTTGCGAGATAACAAAGACTCCCACAAGCGTGTTGCTTTAGAAACCAACAAGGAATTCTGAACAGAAGAACTTGAGATACGATCATCCCACAGTTCGCCATCCAGCTTAGCTTTATTTCTGATATCTTGCAGCTTTTCTAATTCTTGCTTCAAATATGCCTTGAAATAGCAGTTGGAATGATAAATAACATGATTTTACTACATTTTATCCGCAACATAACCAGAGAAGACAAGAAAATGCAGTAAATGAGTTGAAGCATCAACTCCAATAGCTGGACCACCATGATGCACATCATGAACTGATTTTAGAAAGAAATGGTGACTACCTCTTCCGCCGAAAGTTCACGAAATTCAGCAGTCATTTCATTAGACAAGTTTGACCACGTAGCTTGCCTTTGATCGGCAACATTTGCATTTTTTAGAAACTTTCTCCTCTCAAGAGCAATCCTAGCCTGTAGAAAAAGCAACGGGAGATAGTAGAAAATAACCAAAAAGATTTGAAATGCACTGCACATATCCTTTAACTTAGAAAAATAATAAAAGTGAAAGGATTCGGCAAAACGAGTGATGGAAGACAGGAAAAAAAACTGACTAGCCTTGACCTGCACTACACATGTCATTATTTAGAACAAAATAAAATAAAGAGAAATTGATGCGGACATCCAACGGTGAATGCTTATCTGAGGAAGAGACAAATATCAACGGCCGAGATCATTCTACTTTATCTTATTTTACTAATTGTATTTTGATGCGGACATCCAACCGTCCATGCTTATCCGAAGAGCTGAAGATCGACGACCGAGATCACTTTGTTTTATTTTAGTTTATTAAGTGTATTTTGATTTAATTTTGGAATTTCCCTTTTTACCCTTTTGTCTTATGTAAGCCCAAGGGGCTAATCTGTCTTTTAATTTCTTTTTAGGCCTATATATAGAGGCCCCTTCTCTTGTATTTGGGATGATGAATTATTAATAAAAAAATTTTGCGTTTTGCACTTGGGTTCTTTGGGAAGAACGTTAGTGAAATCCCTATGGGAGGGAGTCGGAGTTTCCACCAGTCGCAGGATGGGTCCAGGCTCGTGGCGTGAAGTCCCTTGGAGAAGGGCAACGTAGTACCCGTCAGCCGCAGGATGTGTCCGGGCTCGCGGTTGTATCTTTGATATTTTGTTTATTTGCTTTTGTTCCTTCTTATTGCTCTTCGTCGTTATCTTCATCTTCTTCCTCCTCCCCATCTTCGTTTGGCCGCCGGATTCTAGCCCCTCCACCTTCCCCCATTACCTCCTCCACCGCCGGCCACCCTTGTTTGTCTCCATGAATGAGGAGTCAATGTCACCTTAATGCTTACCTAAAGAGTTCAAATAATTTAGGAAATTATTTTCATCCTTTGAAATTCAAATTTTGAATTTCAAAATAAGTTTCCTAAATTAGAAAGCTATTTTAAGAAAGTATTGAATCTCATTCATGACGTAATTCAAATTTAATTTGGGTGATTAAATTTTGGGCAGTTTCAAAATTCAAATTCAACTAATTTGAAATTTGAATTCTTTCCTAATTTATCATTCTATTTTTGGAAAGTTACAAAATCCATTTTATTTGAATTTCAAATTCAAATAGAATTTATTTATTTCTTTCCTAAATCCTAATCCCAAATTAAATAATCACAATTGAGTACATTAAACCCATATTCCCATTTGGATGCCACCGGCCCACCTCACCTCCACCTTGGCTTTAATTAATCTTTGTTTCCTATTCTCCCAATATTGCTTTTGGAAACTAATTTCAAATCCCTTTACATTGCCTCAATCAGATTTTTTTTTTTTCCTAAGCTCTATTTCCCAAATCAATTCACTGGTTTTGGAAATAGAAATTCATCAGATTTTTCTATTCTTTTTCACCGTCCCCCTCCTCTTAATTGATCCAGATTTCTTCCCTAATCAAGAACCGGTTGATTGGAATCTTTCCTCTCAGCTTTTCTCCCTCACCATTAGTTCTAGCCATTATTTCCTTCCCAAAACTGAGAAGTGGAATAAGGAAATAATTCTCAATTCTTCTCTACAGCCCGCCACTCCTCTTCACTGAATTTCTCCACTCCCTCTCAATCCCGTGATCCCCTCTTCCTCCTTTATTCCCCACCTAATTTCTAAAGCCTTTTCCTCATCTGTTTCCTCTACTTCCTAAGCACAAAATCTGAGAACTTTTTCCCAGATTTCGGAGAGGAAATCTGAAGTTGTTTTTCAACCCGTACTACTTGAACTTGAGATTTCCTTCTCAGGTTTTAGAAAGAAAACCTGAAGTAATTCTCAGAATATTGGGAAAAGGCGTGAAGCTATTCTCCAACTCCAATTCTCTCAGATTTTGTGAGAAAAATCTGAAATGTTTCAGATTTCCTGATAGGAATCGTAATAGATTATTGCCTTCAAGCTCTCCCTAGCAAAGCCCTCATCCTCATTCTACATCATATTTTTTTGTTTTATTTATGCATTTTCCATTTTACACTCGCTTGAGAGAGTAGTCCTATGTAAGCCCTAGGGGCATGTTTGTCTTTTTTTAAGTTTATTTAATTTTGAGATCTATATATAGAGGCCCTTGCTATTGTATTAGGATGATGGATTATTAATAAAAAAAACTTTATGCACTCTTGTTCTTTGGGGAGAACTTTGATGAGATCCCTATGTGAGGGAAGCATAGTATCCACCAGCCGCATGAAGTGTTCGGACTCGTGGTTTGAAGTCCCTAGGTGAGAGCAGCGTAGCACCCATTAGCCGTAGGAAGCGTCCGGACTCATGATTTATCTTTCTTTCTCTAAACTCCCCTTCTCCTTCTCCATTGACCGTCGGCCAAACTCCCTCCATAGCTGCCGGCCAAGAACCCCTCTTCCCCTCCTCCAATTGTCAGCCACTTCTCCCACTCCTACCAACCGCTGGCCTCCAACCTCTCCACCTCAATCCCAAGTTCCGGCCCCTCCTTAGCCGTCGGCCTCCCTAGCCCAAACCTTAGCTGCCGGCAAGCCCTCTCCAAACCCTTGATTCAAATTCATTTGGCCTCATAAACACCTTCGGAAAATATCTTATTATTAATTTAGAAAGTCTATGAATTTGAATTCAAATGATATTTGAAATTTAAAAACTTTCCTAATTCGTAAATCTCTTTTAGGAAACCCCCCAAATCTCTCCCAATCCGAAATTGATTGGAATTAATTCCAATTTTCATGTTCATTGAACCTAGACAAATTCATTGAATGTGGACACCCCCCTACTCTCTCTAGGCCAGTCCCTCCCTCTCTCCAATTAATTCCCCCCCCCCTAATTAATTACCCCATTAATGCTTTCCTAATTTAGAGTTTTTAATTTTGAAGATCCTTTAATTCAAATTCAAAAGAATTTGAATTTCAAAAACTTTCCAAAATTAAAACAACCCCATTTTAGGAACTCACCCAATCCCAATCCCCCTTGCCTCTAAAATTCAAACCTCCCTCATTACTTTCCTTTCTCTACACAACCTCTTTTGAAAAGCTTTGATTTAAATTATTCAATAAACTTTGAATTTTGAAATACTTCCTAAAATAGACAGCGTTTTTAGGAAAGTCCTTAAATCAAGTTCAAATCAATTTCAATTTGGACTTTATTTAAATCATTTTCCTCAATTAAAGGTCCTTGATTAGGCAAGCTTTAAACTCACCCCCCCCCCCCACCCTTTGCCACCTCACCAAGCCGCCGGCCCCCTACTTTCATCTCTCCTTCCTCTTTGTTCTTTCCTGGATTAGCTTACCTCCAAATTTGAATTCAAAACTTGAAACTAAATAACCCCCTCCTCCGTTTTACATCAGAAACAGAACTCTGAAAATTCATATTCACAATATGAATCAATTATTTACTTTTGTGCAGCAGCTTTCAATTAAGGATCATAGTTAAAGGAAAAATTGTCCAAGTATATGCAAAATATGCAACAAGTGAAAAATCAAACAAGATGGCTGCACCAACTGATTAAAGTAAATAGAAAAATAGAAAAAAAAAAGTCTCGAAGAAATAAAAAACATAAATCGATCAGTTAAACTACCTTCGTTACTGGAAGTAATGCAGCAGCATTCAGATAAGAAAAATCTGTCAGTGACGCAGGAAGTGGGTTAGAGGATACATCGGAAGAGAAAGTCCTCCTGTGGACCTCCCTCAGAGCATGCACAGAAAGCTGCCACAGAAGCTCTACAAATCTGGTTTTGGAAAATATGGATCAGAGCTTATACTTGCAACAAAACCTAATATACATCAAGAAAGGGAAAAGGTACGTCAAAAACAAAGATGAATCTTGAAACTTTTGTTTGTGCTTATGTTTGGTATAGTTTTTTCTTGCTTTTTGCTTTTGTAATTGCTTTTTGCTTCATTTATAGAAGGGCCAAGGCCCAAAATTTCCCCAAAAAAAAAACTTTTTTTTGTAATGGCACTATTAAAAAAAATAAGAGTTAATTATCTTAAACTTTATTCAGGATTGCAGTTACTTTAAGTACGTGGAATGATAACAATGAGTCATAAATGCCTTCGGTGGTCTCTTTGAGGCTCTAGCATCTACCCATTTGCAATTACACTCTTTACATTCTGGCTAATTTGTTATTTAATTTTGTAAATATCTCTACCACGAGACATAAAATAAAAATGCATGAAGGGGCCCCTGTTGACCCCCACTCTAGATTCACCCGTAGGCACAAAGATTACAAGGTAGGAATAAGCAAATATTGTGTATCATTCTGATAAAAAAGCCTGCCTTCAAAAATATAATCAAAATATCTTATAGAAACAAATATAGTATGAGTAAGATCATGAAGCTGAATAAGAAAGTCTTTTGCTTATAAATGTATTCAGTCGCAATCCATAATTATAATATATGAGAATTATCAGCTAATCATATTAACAAGGTCAGACATATATATTTGCAAAGTACAGTGAGGCTTTTTGCCATGCAAGCATATAATAATTTAGTGAATTATCAGGGTACGGCACATAAAAGAAGATCTTTAAAGTAAGAAAACTACCCAATAAAATGCTATAATCATAACTCTTGATATGTCGCCAAAAAATTCATCTTGGTCGGGCACGAATCTCGATGCAAATATGAGTTGAAAACTTCTAAAGTTAAATTCAAGATCACCCGAACTCCGATCTCAACAAAATTATAATCAAATTGATCATCTCAGGGAGACGAACCCAACGACACCAAATTCACCCCAATCTAAACCTAAATCAAAGACCAAAGCCTACTTGAATGCTTTAGAGCATTAATTAGATTATCAAATGATGCCAATTGTAGCATGCTTATAGTCAAATCAAGCGGCTAGATAAGATGAATCCAACGAGCCCAAGATCATATAATAATGACACCGTTATGATATATAAATATTAAAAAAGTATATATATGATCGAGGGAATTGAATCAGCCGCCCAATGAAACACTCCAAGCTTATCTTTGATCTTCTCCATATTTACTAGTCATGCCACCTACAAAAAACTATAATAGACAACTAGTGCAACTCCAAAAGAGCAGCTTTCCCCAGACCCCTCTAGTACTTCGAATCAGAAGCCAGCACCATAACGCTATAAATGCAAACGGATGAAATAGAGCACTGACCTCGGTCCACAACAAGTAGCAAGCGCTGAAAGCCTCGCGTTGTTCCTCGGGAGAGCCCCTTTCGATTCCAGTTCACTTATAATACCTTGCACAATCTTATAAACACCAGAAAATAACCGACTTGAGTCAAGCAATACCAAACAAAGAACAAGAGGGGCTTAAAACTTGAATCTACCTTGCGGAAGTCGCGGGACTGGGCTGAATCGGAGATCGGCCAAACCCTATCGAAGTCCTGTATAATCGGGATGCCCCGATCTGTAAGATGAGAAGTCGAAGTAGAAAAGAACAATCCGATACAGAACAAAAAGAAGCGAGATTAATCGAGTTCAGGGTGAGAAGAATTCTTGCCTTTGCGGATTGGACTGGACCCCTGAGAGAGGAGAGGAGGAAGTAGAGAAGCTTCTCGCCCAATCTAGGGTTCGAATGGCGGAAATGGCCGACCCCGCTGTTCCACTCATCCCCGCCGACGCCGATGATCGCCGGATCTAATCCCAACAACAGGCAATTAGTGTACATTGCACTCTCCAACTCTGACTCTCTCTCCTTCTCTCGATCCATCGCCATGGCAAGACCTCTTCCTCCTCTCTCCCGTTCTGTGGAATTTGGAAACGCCGGCTACGTGTCGTTTTTATCAACGTCATTTTAACGCTCTATTTGCGCTATGTGCCGGCGGGAACCTGTTTTTATCACCTGCCCGTCAACATCTTTTGATTGGGCAGGTCCGGATTTGACCTAGGTAACATTGATTAAAATTTGGATGTAATGGAGTTGACTGATCCTATTCATGTTTATGTTAAGGGCCATGTTTTAGTTTGGCTTCATTTTTTTAAGAAAAATCTTTAGTATTATATTAAACTACATATAATAGTGTGATAAAGATGAAATATAATTTAAAATATAAATATAAATTTATAATACTCATTGTAATTTAAAAATATATATATTTATCTTAACACTTATAAAATTATATTTACAAAAAAAATTCAAAAGATAAAATTACATTCAATAAAAGGATAATATAACTAGGCTCCAAAACAGACAAACGCAAAATACATTAGTAAAATAAGGAAAATAATCTCCAAAGAATGGACAACCAAAGATGAAGTCAAAGAAGCCAACTAACCGGACTCAATAAATGGCAAGAGGCTCCATGTAGCCACCTCGTAGCCAAGCAATGACCATCCAAAGGCGGCAGCAACCCATAAACCCCAAACCACACAAGCAACCAATGTACACACAAGATTGCCAACAAGCCAAGGCGAATAGCCCAATAAAAATCCACAAGATTGAAAGCGAATGGCATCGAAAGAGATCGGGTCAACCAGAAGAACTATTTCTTCTTAGATTTACTTTTACTTACTTAGATCGAGGACTCATCGATGAGTCATGAGAAGAAAATGACTCATTCAAAATAATTGTATTAACATCACACACATCTAAGGTGAGGCCATCCACAACCAGACAATAAACATGAGCAGTTTCAACATTTGCAAATGTATTAGCACCATCGTTACCAACAACAACAGAAGACTCGTCCCTATCAACAACTAGAGAGCCCATGACATTAGCAACCAGTAGGGGAGGGTTTAGAAGGTGCAAAGTGATTGGTTCACAATAGGTATAACACCCACATAATTCACACTAGACAAATCAATCGGAGAAACAACTGCCATAGGAGCAACCAGAGTATTAACAACAAGTTCAGGAGGGACAATGATGCAATCCACAATAGACCCAATAGCAGGGACAGAAGGCTTAGCAGCCAGATCCTGTTGAAGAACAACAACAGGACCGAAAACATCACCAACAGAAGTAAGTAATCCATTAATAGTTGGAGCCTCAGAAATAACATGATCATCAGACTCAACTCTTACAGTATTAAAAACATGATCAGCAGGAGCCCTAACTAAGTGGGTGAAGAATACAACAATTAGTTTTACAAGGCACCAATGCTTTACAATGGTCACAAATGGAGGAAACTCCTCAATGACTACTTTTTGGACATAACCTAAATTATCTGGACCGATCCAAACAGCCTCAGGATAACTTTTAGAGATATCCACTTTGATAAGCACCCTGGTGATAGACAACCTTGAGCCAACGACAGTATCATTAATAGTTTTCAATGGCTGGCCAAATAGTGAGCCTAAACCATGAAGAATTCGTGGAGAAAACAGATGAGGCCTGAGATTTGGGAATGAAACCCAAATAGAAATAATATGTGATTCCACAGTTATATCAAAAAAAGGATATCACTTAAACAATTTCATATAGCAGTTGGGAACAAAGTAAGAACGATGGGAAATAACTTTACTGTAATCTATATCATTCGTCAGCTTGATTAAAACGTGTTGAGGGTCCAAAACAGTAACGGAGCAATCACCAATCAATTTCAGATTGAAGAAGAACTTACAAATCAAATCTAGAGGCGGTCTAAGATTTGGGAATTTGCCAACCTAGGAAAACTAGAAATGTTGAGCTAGGACATGGATTTCTTCCTCCTAAATCCAAAGGGACAGAAGCCCTCAATGCATTAAAGGATGGATGTTAAGAAACTCAGAAGAAAGATAAGCCCCAGACAGGGCTTGGAGGAACAAACGAGAATTTTTATCTCCATTGAGAAAGCTTCGGTTTATCACCATCCACCGGCGGAGGGCACAAACGAAAATGAAAAAATAAAAAAGAAAAGTTGAAAGAGGGAGAAGAAGTTAAGTATATTTACAAAAAAATATAGTTGTCATAAAGGAATCTATCAGGTTATAAAATTAAGTGTTGCAAAGATGAGAATATTTAAGTGGATGAGTGGCTTTACACCTAGAGAGAAAATATGAAATGAGTATGTGCATGAAAATGTTGAAGTAGCTCCAATGTTAGATAAGATTAGAGAGAATCACCTTAAATGGTTCTGTCACATAAAATATCAACCTTCCAAAGTGTTGATTAGAAGATTAGATGTACTAAATCTAGTATATATTAAGAAAGATAATGATAAATCTAAAAATAATTGCTTATAAAGTATTAGGAATGACTTTATGTTATTAGATTTAAATGAGAATTTGACTCTTAATATAACACAATGAAAAAAAATGATTTTTGTAGGCTGTAGCTAATCCCATGTAGTAGGATAAAGACTTGATGTTGTTATTATAGGTTATAAAATCTAATTTCATGATGAGTCAAACATACAATAATTTTTTTGTAAAAAAGAGAACATGTTGATATAATATAAATGTTTATACTAAAAGTTTAGAAAGAAATTGAGGCCTAATAAAAAAATTTGGCTAAAAATAGAGATTTAATTAAGAATTACATTCACCATTTTTGCACATTTGCTTAATTCTCTTATTAATAAATTCTTATTTTTTTTTTCAAAAAAATAAGAATCCATATTACCCTACTTCTTCATTTCATTTGGGTGCATTGGATCTTTTTTCCAATTTCTTTCAAGTGCTAAGAGATCAATTTAATTTTCACATTAATTTCATTAGGGATACAAATGAATTGAATGTCTACTAGTGACTCGGCTCTATTATAACTTGTTCATGATCTTTTGATAAACGATCAAGTAATCAAACAATCATGGACGTCTTGTTTACTTGTTGGATAAGCGTGAACAACTATGCGTTCGACTTGATTCATAAACAACATTGTTTAAAGCTTGTGATCAAGTCCGATAATAAACTTGCTAAAAAAACCTGATTTGTTTTTTAAAATATGTTTCTTAAGGTTGGCTTGAATCTTTATTTGATACATTTTTAGATAATTTTTAGTTGTATTAAAATAAATAATTCTTTTTATATAAAAAAAATTATTTAAGTTTTTATATTATAATATTTCATTAGAATGAACTATTCATGTACAAAAGATGTTTGCTAGATTGTTTATTTAAAGTTGTCACGAATAAACTTGTTCATAAAAAGAATCATTTTTTGAACTCGTGCTAGTTTGGTAGCTCAAAAACACTCATTAGATATGTTCGTAAACTAGCTTTTTAGTAGCTAAAAAAATACTCGCTACATATGTTTGCAAATAGGCTCTTCTGTAATTTTATATAAAGAGTTTCGATAAGTCTCTTATGTTAAGTTAATAAACATGTATAAAGTAAAACGAGTTAATAGCTCGACAAGATTTGTTTGTTTAAAACTTAATAAGCATTAAACGAACAAAATCTGAGCCGAACACAAACCAACGTGGACATCTATCATTTTAAATAAATCAAATTTGAGCACGAATAAAAAAGCTCCAATTGAGCTCAAATAAAGCTCGAACAAGTTAATAATAAATAAGCTCAAGCAAGAACAAGTACTTGCTCTGCTCAACTACCCCAATCATAGGTGTTCATTATTTTTCCTCATTTTGAATGATCAAAGTTTATTATTCAAAAATCACTTTAAAAAACACAGAAATTTGTATCATTAAGAGCCTTATGATCACTTATATCTCACCGATTAAACAATTATCCAAATTTCTAAATAATTAATTCATATTCATTTCACTAAAATAAATACGATTACCAAAACACAAATATATCACAGTCAAATTTGCGCCTTCAAACTAAACAAAAAAGTACAATTATGACTTTTATGGCAATCTCAAAGCATTTAGAAATAAATCCAACACAATAATTTCTTATGACAGAATACGAAATGAGTAATGCCAAATTTGATTCAGAGTATCGTCGCAACAAACAATAATTATTTCCAAATTACAATTAGCAGACAATATCCCCCACACGAACAAAAATTCAGAACTATCAATCCAGATGAGAACATAAGAACCCATCTCCCTTTTATTCTGGCTTCGAGAAGAAATCGTTGACAGATGGCATGATCTGAGGCTCTTTATTGCGTACATATTTTCTAAGGCCGTGTTCTGCATATTTCTCCCCTTCGGCGTGATTGTCGAGCACTCCAGCTGCTCGATTTTCCTTGAGCACCCTGGTTAATTGAATAGCAAATATAATGTAAAAATCCCAATTAAGCAAGATTTTAAATGGTTTATTAAAATTAATTTAGATGTAATTAATATTGTTTGAAAATATAGCCTTAGAGTTTCAATAGGATGTTAAATAATTTATGGCCCTTACCTCCATTACATTGTTACCAAAAGAACATTGAATCATATATTGTTTGTGCCCCCTTGCTCCAATTTCCTTGTTGTTAATCATCTTGGTGTGGAAACTCAGACGAATATAGGGCTTTGTGAAGTTAATATGATGAACCTGAATGACAATTTAGATCATAATCTCCCTTCTATGGGTTTTGATGTGAATGATGGCGTGCCTCTCATCAATGTCCCCATCTTCATTGTTTCTAATGGTGAATTGTTAGCTCAGTTGGGAAAGGAAAAAGAATTGGATCAGCACGATTAGGTAGTTGATTGTGATTCATCAGCTAATTGGGATTTGGGGGATGAAATGGATGTGCTTGGGGATGATTCCCTGGATAATTATGGGTTAAATGTCATTCGAAAAGCTGAGGAAGGTTTCTATAAAATGTTGGCAAGCATAGAAGGAGAAATTTAAAAAAGAATAATTTCTCGTCATGTCGGGTGCTTTTTTCCTAATTGCTTGGGTGTGTTGTCTCGTTTTTTTTACTGTTGGGTGTGATCTTCTTGGTGTTTTGCATGGTGCTTTTGTGTGGTTGTTGGGCTTTTGTAGGCTGGTTGGGGAGTTTGGCCTTTTGGCTTGCTAGGTATGTGGTTGGCGGTTGGTCTTTTTGGGCCTATTGGTTATGTTGGATTTATGCTCCTAGCCGTTTGGTTTGCGGTTTCTTTTGATTTATCCCTTTGTTCATCTTAACGATCTTGTCTGATTCCTTTTCAGATTTTCCTTGCAAGTTGCTCGTGCCTGAACTTCTCCCTGCGCTAGACTGGGATGTTTCCGGATGCTCTCCATCAATGGATTTCGTTGCTCTCTTTTTTAATGTTTGTTTATTGTAATAGGTTAGAACAGCTGCTCTTAAGTTTTAGTCCAAATAATGTTTTTTTACTAGGCTTTTGTTCTATAAAGAACTTGTAATTCGATTTTATATTAACACATAGGCCCCTTATGTGAATTTCAGCAACAACAAAATGTAGTGGAACAAAAGCTTGATGTTGTTGTGGGTTTTATCACAAAAAAAAAAAAAAAAATTGAACAGACTCATCAAATTTGATATATATCATAATTATCTGAAACATAATATTATCTAAATAACAATGAACAAAACAACCCTTTAAATCAAAATCAGACCTGACATCAGGATTCGTCGTTATGTTCCTCATTAATTGCATCACACAAATACCTACAGCAGTTCCAACTGCTGCAAACAGCGGATAGACCTAACCATTTAATTAGAAAAAATAGATCAATAAAACTAAAAAATTTCTTCCCCAAAGATTACAAATACAAAAAAAAAAAAAAACACACCATCATAATCTAATCAAATATTCATAACATAAAATTAAAAAGACAAATCGAAATAATAGCTGGATACCTCAGGCCTCAACCATCTTTTGACTGTCGATGAAGCCATTGGGGCAAGCAAGAGAAGCGAATATAGAAGAGAAGAGGGGATGAGAAGAAGAGAGAAATATATGAAGCAAAAACTTGCAAAAGACGAAAAATAAATACTGCAAGCTTGCATTTAAGGGAGAGAAAGAGGTCAATTTTAGTATGAGAGCCGTTTCGGGTTTGGCTGGCTTCGCCTGAACCGCTAGCTGTACACGTTTTCTTTGTTATTCTCCTCTTAAGGGGACCGGAAATCGGAGCAGAAATAAGGACTTGATCTGAATTTGTGGTCGGGATTGTTTGTAATTAGAGATGTGCGAGACGTGGGTGGGTTTGAAAATATGAAAGGACAGCCTGACATGCTTTTTGGGCTTTTTTTCTTGTTAATGGGGATACAACATACAAGGCCTCAAACTCTACGGATTGAAATTTCTAGAACCCATGGAGTTTGACTTCTGTTGCAATTTCTAGGAAAAAGAAGTTATTGAAGTCTTGAAGATGACTAATTTAACATTAAAAATTTAAAATACAATGGAGTTATATTGGCTCGTAAGTTGGCTTGGAGACCATTTGATAAATAGTTCGTGGGCTAAATTTTATTGTTGATGAGCCAATTTTGTGTGAGCGTTGAGGTGCGAGCATGTAGGTGCGGCCATGCGGGGTGAGTGCGCACCACGATTACGCAAGTGCGGGATAGTACATTGTGTGCGAGCACTGAGGGAGGCATGACGGGATCACGTGGATCAAACCCAATTTTTCAAACGGGTAGAAAAAGGAAACCCGAACTTAACACATTTGTTAAACAGGTCGACCCGAACTAGAATTTTCTAGGTCATGTTCGGGTCGGGTTATGAAGTTTGGTCAATAATTGACACCACTATAGTAGGATAAAGACTTGATGTTGTTGTTATAGGTTATACAATCCAATTTCATGATGAGTCAAACTTACCAGAACTTTTGTAATAAAGAGAAAATATTGATATAATAATAAGATTTATCCTAAAAGCTTAGAAAGAAATTAAATTGGGGCCATAATAAAAAAATTTGGCTAGATTATAGCTAGTTCATGATGATTTGATTAAGTAATCAAACAAATATGAACATTTTTTTAAATACTTGAAGAACAAGCTTGAACAGGTATGGTCATGAACAAATCCGATACAAATTTTGATAAAAAGCTTGCTTTATTTTTCTTAAATACATTTTTTAAGATTGGCTTGAATCTTTATTTGGTTTATTTTTACATAATTTTTAGTTGTATTATAATAAATTATTCTTATTTTATATTAAAAAAAATATTTTTAGTTTTTATATTATAATATTTCATTAAAATGAAACTATTCATCTACAAAAGATCTTTGCCAGACTGTTTATTGAAAGTTTTAACGAGCAAGCTTGTTTATAATAAGAATCGTTTTCTAAAACCATAATTTGTCCCGGAAAAAGCTTGTTTGCTAGTTCGAAAATACTCATTGGATTTATTCATGAACCGACTCGTTTAGTAGCTAAAAAATACTCGTTATATATATATATATATATATATATATATATATATATATATATATATATATATATATATATATATATATATATATATATATATATATATAAGCTCTAGTGTATGTGTTTGTCAGCAATCTCAATAAAAATCGTATGCTAAGTTATTAAACATCTAGAAAGCAAAACTAATTGATAACTTTATAAGATTTCTTTGTTTAAAGTATAATAAGCATGAAATAAATCAATCAGGATTCGAACTCAAACTAACATGGATATCCATTAATTTAAACAAATCAAATTTGAGCGAAAATAAAAAAGCTCCAATTGTACTCAAATAAAGCTTGAAAATCTATCTCACCGATCAAACAGTTCTCCTAATGCTTAGCTTGGTTGGCAGACAAGTACAGTTGGGAAACCCCCAACCCGTGCTCGATTCCCCTCGAGCAATAGCGCCTCTTAAGTGGGGCCCAATCAAGTGCGGGCCCGAAGGTATATGGGGTAGATGCCGCCTCTTCTAGGTCAGCCGAGGATTAGTCATGCCGCCAAACGCTCTTTCCGGTATGGCATTGGGTAGATACCCCATCCAAAAAAAAAAACAGTTATCCTAATTTCTAAATACGTAATTCATTTCACTAAACTAAACAAGATTACAAAAACACAAATAGATCACATTCAAATTTGAGATTTCAAACTAAACAGAAAAAATTACATAACAAAAAAAATACAATCAGGATTTTTATGGCAATTTCAAAGCATTTAGACATAAATCCAGCACAATAAGTTTTTATGATACAATACGAAAAGAGTAATGTCAGTTTTGATTCAGAGTACCGTCGCAACAAACTACAATTATGTCCAAATTACAATAAACAGACGATATCCCCCACACGAACTAAAATTCAGAACTATCAAACCAGATGAGAACATGAGAACCCATCTCCCTTTTATTCTGGCTTCGAGAATAAATCGTTGACAGATGGCATGATCTGAGGCTTTTTATTGCGCACATATTTTCTAAGGCCGTGTTCTCTATATTTCTCCCCTTCGGCGAGATTGTCGAGCACTCCGGCTGTTCTTTTTTCCTTGCGCACCCTGGTTAATATTAATCAATTTTTGAGCAAGGTTTTGAACAATGATTGATACAATTTACCAATAAACAACTCATATTTGAACCCAAAAAAATAATTCCCAATCATATGAAAATATCAATCTAGTACAATGTCTCTTTAATAGGGATCAAATTAGTATTTGTAGGATAATTTAAATCCCAATTCGACTAAGGCTTTGTTCGGGACAGCTTTTTTATTACTTTCTAAAACAGCTTTTTATTATAAGAATTTATTGAATTAGAAAATTTTATACTAAAAAGCCGTTTTAGGAAGCAATACGAAAGCAGTCCCAAACGAAGCCTAAGGCTTCATTTTAAGACAATTTTCTTACTATTTTTAAAAGCAGCTTTATAGCATAAAAATTTCTTAATATAAATTTTTTTTGATAATATAAAACTACTTTAAAAGATAATAATAAAATCGTCCCCAATAAAGCCTAAAATAATTTTTTTAATTAATCACAAATGATTTTGATCATTTATAAAAAGTGAGCGAAACATTATCCCCATTTATCTCCATTATCTCTATTACATTGTCACCACAATAACATTGAATCAGTTGATATATATCATTATTATAATAAAAAATACTATCATCAAAATAAAAATGAACAAAACAGCCCTTTAAATCAAAATCATACCTGACATCAGGATTGGTCGTTATGTTCCTCACTAATTGCATCACACAAATACCTACAACAGTTCCAACCGCTGCAAACAGCGGATAGACCTAACCATTCAATTAGAAAAATTATATCAATAAGATTTAAATTTGGCTTGTTAAGATAAATTTTTAATAAAATCAATTATTTTAATAGCAATAAGAAAGTCATCCAAATAAAATCTATAAAATTTCTTCCCCAAAGATTATAAATACAAAAAAAGCACCATCATTGCTGGATACCTCAGGCCTCAACCATCGATTGACTGGAGCCATTGGGAATGTAAGAGAAGCGAATAGCTGTAGAGAAGAGAGGAAGAGAAGAAGAGAGAAATATATGAAACAAATATTTGCAAAGGACGAGAAATGAATATTGCAAGCTTGAATTTAAGGGAGAGAAAGAGGTCTATATTAGTATGAGAGCCCCTTCGAATTAGGCTGGCTTTCCCTGAACCGCTAGTTGTACTCCTGTTTCGGGGGCCGGATATTAGAGAGAAATAAGGATTTGATTAGAATTTTGTGGTCGGAGGGTTTGTTATTATGAAACGGACAGCATATTTGTAGGCTGAGGATGGGATGGCTTTCTTAATATGGAAGGGCAGCCTGAGACTGTCATGCTTTATGGGTTTTTTATTTTTGATGGTGGATATACAGAGCCCCAAGATCTACGGATTGAAATTGATAAGCACTCATAGATAAGCAAGCCTCCTTATTTGTACTGGGTTAATCCCATCCACTACTTTTTAACAAACTTCTTAATCTCCACCCTTCACTTGTAACAAACTCTGTTATGTACATAATACACTCGTTACTAAAGGGTGTATTTATACCTCACTGTTGATGAATACAAGTGGGCTGGTTTATTATTTTTCCACTGTAGCGCTCTATGTTTTTCTTCGTTTTCTTGAATGTTTTACCGGTGCAAGAGATCAAGCCACTCAAGCTTCATGAACAAGATGTCTTCATGGCATCAGAGCCCGAAGCTTAACAGCACCCTCGCGCCTCCATGGACAACTTGGCCTCCTCCTCCTCCGCCACTCACATATGCATGACATCTCAAAACCCTATATATGGAATCCACCGCCGAAGAGCACACGATACCCTCCTCCCTGAAGTTTTTGATGGCTAACATTAAAAACATAGTTCATACTTCACTTCAAACTAACAATTACCCCGTTTGGAGGTTGCAAATCATCAAGCTCTTCACCGCTAACAAGTTCGACGGCTATCTCACCGACTCCATATCATGCCCTCCCAAGCATCTCCTCTCACCCTCTGGTGAACTCACACCGAATCCTGCCTTCCATACTTGGCATCTGCTTGACCAAAACAATTCTACTGTCCTCTACTCTATAATTTCTTCCTCCATTCTACCTCACATTCTCACCCCGACCACTTGCCAAGAAATATGGACTATCCTTGAAAATTGCCTCCAACCAACCAATCGGTCCCAAGGGATAAGGCCACCTTTAGTAGATTTTGATCATGAAATGGTTTTAAGAATGGGTTGATTCCTTTGACTAGTCAACCAATCAATGGAGGCTAAGGTGGCAAGGAGGGAGTGTGATGAGAAGCAGATTGGGTGAACCCCAAGCTTAGAGGCAATGCATTTGATGTCAAAAGCATGGGTTAACGACTTCAAAGACAAAGAGGGATTTTAAGTGTCTTGTAGACTTGCTTTGACCAATCAACAAAAGTCAAGGCTGATGATGCGGCACTTAGAGGATGTAGGGAGCTATTTGGGAAAGGTCAAAAGGGTCAAGGTCAAGGTCAAGGTCAAAGCAAAGGTAAATAAGAACATATGACATAGAGGTTTGACCAAGGATTGAGAGTTGACTTGGTCAACTCAACTTGGGTTTGGTTGACCAAATACTAATTCATTCTTAGGTTATGATTAGGAGTTGGTTTGAAGGGGTAATATGGGTTGAAGATGTCAGATAAGTTGAATTAATGATTTAAACTCTTTAAGGGTTAATGGGTCAACCTAGGTTGACTTGGTCAACCAGGTTGACCAAAGACCTAATTTTTGGTGCAAAGGATTTGTTTGGATATTTTGAGTTTAATGGGTATAGTCTCAACTCTAAGGTCATTGGTTCAAATGACCTGTTTGGGCCTTGAATGGGTCATTTGGCCAACCTAGGTTAACTTGGTCAACCAGGTTGACCCCTGGGTTATGTCTGGGATCAATAAATTTGAAATAAAAGTTTGAACCTAGTGGGAACAGTTCCAAGGCATGGGGAGCCATTTTAGTTAAAATGACTATTTTGACCCTTAAGAGACTTTTAGGTCAACAAAGTTGAGCTAGGGTCTATGTTTGGGTCGAAAAGGTCCCAAGTGATGTTTGAAATTGATTGGAAAAGGTTTCAAAGGTTAATGAGATTGAACTATATTGAATTTTGGTCAAAAGACTAAAAATCCTCTTAAATGACATTCTGGTCATTTTGACATATGGTCAATTCTGGGTCAAGGTGAGTCCATAAAAATATAGATTAATATTTGACATATCAATATCAAAGGTTTGGAAGGGATTAAAGGGTTTGGATGGGGCTCCAAGATCAAATTCCACTAGGTGGTAGGTCTAGTGGTATAGGTCGTAAATATTTGAAGGTTTTGCAGTCTTCAGATTTCAATTCAATTTATAGGGTTAGAAGTGTCATATTGAGCTCAAATTTGGAGGGCTGACCTCAGAGACATTTCTTATTAATATGCAATTGATATACTCTGAATCAGGGGTCAGTTGATTGGGTTTTGAAGTGTTTGAAAAAATACTAAGAAAGCCTCTCAGAACCTAAGCCCTTGGCCTTGGATTTTGGTCTGGATTCTCTATATTTGATTTAGATTTTGAGTTTGAATGATTAGGATTGAATTCTCCAAATCAGTTATAATCATTTGAGTGATCATAAATGGTTGGATAAGATTGAAGCCAAATTAGGGATATGTTCAAGGTTTGAAGTCTAAATTTTATTGGAGTTTGAATTGGATTAAGATCTGGATTGACTTAAGGTCATGATTGATTTGAAGTCTGGATTGATCTAAGATCTAAATTTATCCCAGGGCATGAATTCTGGGAGAATCCTAGGGTCTAGAGTCTATGAGGACTTTAGAGTCTAACAAGTGCTAGGGTCTGGAGTCCAGGAAAGGTCACAGTGACCTCATACAAAGTGAGGTCAACACCTGGCTTGTTGGAAACCTTAATGTTCATGCTCTCATACTCAGTGGTTGTCGATGTGGTTTGTGTTTTTTAGATAGCTGCTGATGCCATGGGGTGCTCCTTGTTGGCTACGGGATGGTAACATGGAGCTAATTGCCATTTACTGAGTCCAATTGGTTGGCTTCTTTGCCTTTATCATTGGTTATATATATTTTTAGGTTGTTTCCTTTTCTTTTACTGATGTACTTTGGGTTGGTCTGGTTTTGGGTCTGTGTTGTATTATCTTATTTTTGAATGGAATTTTATCTTTCGCTTAAAAAAACTTATAATACTTTGAGAATTAAATTTGATGGAATTTTGAGTTAACATAACCAACTTATGACTTTATTAAGTGAAGAGCTGAATAAAGCCAAGCAATGTTATTCTACTTACGATAGGGGTTTTACACTATAATTCAATCCTTGAGATGATGGAGACTTCATCTTCTATATTGGGAGTTTATTCTCAACTCAGATTATTTCGTCATAAAATTCTTTAATACTCAATAAAAAATCAATTATAGACATGTCAAATGAGTTAAATTTTTACCCCATTGGATGCTTTTGGAATGGAGGGCCTAGATTGATTTGTGCTCTTCATTGGATACTTGCCACATGTACAAGGCTGTTAGAATGCTAGGGAGAGGGCAGGAGGTTGAGTGACACCCTTTAGGTCATGTGATGAGGGGACCACTTGCTTTTTCCCCCATTTGGCTAAAACAATGCATGGCTTGGTTTAAAGGGGTGGCTTAGGATTTCCTTTAAGAACGATTTGGGCTGATTTACAACAAGTTTGAGCAGATTTGTTGGGGGTTAGGATTGCTATGGTGGCTTAGCCACCTAAGCTCATTTGAGAGCTTAGTTGACCATTTGACTGGTCAAACCAGTCAATGGAGCTGAAGTGGCATCTAAGGGGGTGTGTTTGGCTGCTTGGGTGAGTGACCTAATATTTGGATCCATGGGATTAGAGTTTTGGTCAAATACCTGGAATGTAGAGGGTTTTGACCCTTCCAATTGGGTTGACCAAGTCATATCAAGAGGGATTTTGACTTAGGGAAGTATTGGACATGATTGGAATGTCCAATTGAAGGATTTGAGGTAGCCAATTTGGCTTAAGAAGGCTTGAGTCAATGAGTTTTATTCTAGTTGAGCGTATGGTTATTTTTGGTCAACCAAGTTAACCTAAGGGTTGGGTTTGAGTCCAACAAGTTCAAATGAGTGATTTGAGACTAATGGAGGTGATCTTATGTAATGAGATGACCATTTGGCTTGAAATGCCGAATTAAGCCCTTAAGAGGCAATTTGGTCAACATGAGTTGATTTGGCCAAACAAGCATGAACAAGGTTGGAATTTGAGTCCAATGCACTCCTAATGCTATTTAGGGTGCACTAGAAGAGGTTTCATGGCCGGTGTGGATTGTTCATATTGAAGTTTGAAGAAAACTTCAATTTTGCTCTTAAAGGACACTTTGGTCAACTTGGGTTGACTTGGTCAACCAAGCATTATCAAGCCTAGAATTTGAGCCCAATGTACTCGTAATGATGTTTAGGATGCACTAGAAGAGGTTTCATGACTTGATGTAGATTGGCCATGTTGAAGTTTGGAGAAAACTTTAATTATGTCATTAAGGGACACTTTGGTCAAGTGGGGCCCCCTGGTCAACATGGGTCAACTAGGGTCCATCAAAGATTCAGCTTTGGGTTTAACATGTCATAATGATGATTATGGATATGTTCAAGAGTTTTGGGGAAGATCCTACGGTTAAATTTCATAATTATTTTTAGTCATCACTCTCATCATATCTACTAGCACCATAAACACTAGGATTGATGTTTGTTATATTGATTTTGAAAAGATAATATCCTAGGCACAATTTTAGTTAGGAAACTCATCTTGTCTATCATTTGTTGATGCTTCAATTCCACGAGAAGTAGGTAAAAATTAGAGAGAAACTCTAGCTACATTCTTAAAATTACATACAAATTAACTTCTAAGGATGGTTGTAGTTGAACAAGTCATTTCCTCGATCATCAATTAATATAACCAAATAATTATTTTTCTAAGACTTCCTATATATTAGACAAATTTTAATAAAAATTATAAGTGAATATCATATACATATGCAATACATCCAAATATTCACTTTCATAGGTAAGGTCATTACCATGGCCTCGAAAGAGTAATAAAAATATAAAAATAGTCAATCTCTCACCTTCATTATGATAATGTATTTGTTGCTACATTGCAATTAAAATACAATCATTCTCAAGGGGATTCAATTTAATTTATTTCACCACATCATAAATTTATCAAGCCTACACTCATATAAATAACATTGGATAGATAAAAAAATTCTTGATGAATTTCTCTTAACATGTCCCACCATAAATTAAAATTTGGGATGACACCCCAAATTAAAAACCTACGATAGATATAATTGCTAAGCTCTTCATAAACCTCATATGCACAAATTCTAGCCATGTATCTGCTACCTATTTTTTGATACAAATATATATTATATACAAATATTATACTTTATCAAGATTATAATTTATTTATTATTCTTTATTGCCATTTTATTCTCATCAAATGATGGTAATTACAAAGAATGAAAGATGCTCCCTCTAAACATCACCAGAGACTTCCCTAAACATTTGGCACAAAGAGAAGCTACAACCACAAAACCCAAACTTCTTTACCTCATCTCCTCATTGATGAAATCGAGTCCTCTAATCTCCTCATCTTATATCATTCTCAGCTTCCTTCTACATTGATGAAATCATGTATGTTGCAATGGCTACATGCGTGTCATTCTTGGGTGGCGGCTTTGACATCCTTCATTGATAATGGCTTTCATGTCATTTCCCTTACATTGTCATTCACCATTTTGAAGTGTATCCCTCCTCTCTCAACCTTAAGTCCCTCTTCTCAGCCATCTCCTCACATTCTACTCAATAAATCTCATAAATCCAACTTGTCCCATAATTTATCATATGAAAGATTTAGCTCTACATGTAAATATTATAAATTTGATGAAATAGTAAGATTTAGATTAAAAAAAAAAGCAAGATTTTTAAATACTAGCTAAACTTTGATTAACTTCTGCAACCAAATGACACCTCAAGCAAACAATACATAAGAGTATACATGAGGCTAGAATTTGTGATGTATATATGCACTTAGGGTTGTAATCAAGCTGAACTGAGCATACTGTGGATTGAACTTGATTTGTCATACTAAAAGTTGCTCATTTCAACATGAGCTTAAGTAGTGTTCTCACATATATGTTTGTCCTTGACTTATTTAAAGTTTTTCATAATCAAATTTGGCTTGCACTTGACTTGCCTAAATTAATCAAGCATATTATTCAAAGAGCTAATAAATAAGCTTCAACTTTTAAATAGTACATATATTGGAAGGGAATTCTAACATATGAGATTAGAATATAAAAAGAATCATATACTTTGAAATAAATGCATAATATAGTACTATTAAATTAGTAATTAAATAAGTTGGTTTCAATTAAAATTGAATAGAATAATAAACAAGCTATCATTTAGGTTTCATTTGGAACGTTGTATTTTTTATTATTATTATTGTTTCTTAAAATGAAATTTTAATATAAATTATTGAAACTCCATTTTAAGAATTAATAGAAAAACAGTTCCAAACCAAGCCTCAATATTATATCAAATTTTCAACAAATTATTTATTGAACAACAAATCAATTTATTTATGAATTAAATTTTATTAAAACTACTTTCATCTATCATTCTAAATAAAATAAAATAAAAATCAAATTTATACAAAAATTAAATTGAACGAACTTAAATTACCGATGACATTCTTTTATTTGGTCAGGTGACCTGACGTAGTTCTACATTCGGACGCCAGTAAAATAGTGCCACGTGTTCTTACTCTTTACCGCGCGGCCTGACAACCCGACCCGGAACAACCCCGGGATTGCTATGTTTGCGTATTGCTAGGTATTACTCGGTATTGCTAGGTATTGGTCGATTTTGCTTGGCAATAACAAGAAATACCATTATGTGAAGACCAATACCCAACAATACCGAGTTTTGCTAGGTATTGCTCGGTATTGGTCTTCACAGAGCGATATTTTTCATTATTGCCAAGCAATACCGAGCAATACGCGAACATAGCAATCCCGGGTTCCGGTCTGAGTCAAGTCGTCGGGCCGCGTAGTAAAGAGTAAGAGCACGTGACGACATGTTATTAGCGTCCGAACGTAGAGCTACGCCAGGACACCTAACCTAATAATTGTTCCCAGTTTACAGCCCTACATAGGGAACAATTATTACGTCCTCTGACCGGATGTAGAGCTACGTTCGGCCGCCAATAACATGTCGCCACGTGCTTTTACTCTTTACCGCGCGACCCGACGACTTGACCCGTACCGGAACCCGGGAATGCTATGCTCGCATATTGCGAGGTATTACTCGGTATTTGCTCGGTATTGCTCGGTATTTGCTCTGTATTGCTCAGTATTTACTCGCTATTAGTTATTGCCGAGCAAAATCGACCAATACCTAGCAAAATCGAGAAATACCGAGCAAAATCGAGAAATACCGATCCATCCTGGGTCCGTTTCAGATCAGGTTGTCGGGGCGCACGATAAATAATGAGAATTCGTGACACGACTTTACTGGAGGCAGAACCAAATAAAAGTTCCTACATAAGCCGCATGGCAACTAATGTGATCTGGGCAAGTTATTTTTTCACCCTCCCGGCTCCCGCCCACCCTGCGCTGAAAGCTGAAAAATCACATCCCAAGCTTTTTTAGAAGTTCGTTTATCTAGGGATTCTTTAGGCCTCCGGCAGTTTCCCCGATTTGCTATCGCAGCTTATGATACTGCGTCGAAAGGTACGATCAGAAATCTGTCATATTATTCCTTTTACCTCGCGTGAACCATGAAGCTCTCTGAATCTATGGTTATTTCTGCTATCTGTGGAATTCATTCGTTGTTTATTAAATTGTTTGTAAGTTTCTGCTCTATATTTTGACGGATAATTAGCTTAGAAGTCTGCTGCTGTCCTTCGAAATTACTCCAGATTTCTCCCGTAAAGCCTCCATAGCCGAGTGTCGTGTTTTAGGTTGATTCAAGCTGTCAGTTTGTTCATGTAGTTTTATTGGTATCTGAAGAGGGATAATGTTTATTTGAATAACTCAGTGGAAGAAGAAGGTTTTAGTACTTTTCTTTTCTTTGCCGTAATAAGCTGTCATCCATCTTCATGGGAAAGCTGACAGTGAAGTTTGTTGGGGGATGCAGGGTTTGCTTGATGTCTCGTCGCCCACTTCGCTTTATGTCAGCATCGCAAGGAGGGATCTTTATTTTTGTAAAGTTCTTATTTTTACTTCTTCAGCTTGTCTTTCAACTGTTTTCAGAAACTTTGAGGCCAACCACTGCATGTATTGTACTTCATTACCTCTGATAGGCAAAGAGAACAAATCCATCAAATCCACATCTGATCATGAAGTATTAGATCAGTTTGCAACGATACATGACTTTGTTCTTGGGCCGGAAGAACATGAGTGTGCCCATAAGATAAGATGCACTATTTTAAATCTTCAAAGTAGGAATGTTAATGTTGTCATGCAGGCTCTACAGAGCAATCATAATTTCCATCAAATGCAGCTTACAACAAATACTGTTGATAGTCTGCTCCAAAATTTTGGTGATGATTGGCAATCTGCTATGGGTTTGTTCCAATGGGCTGGTTCTCGGCCAGGCTATAAACATACCACATATGCATATAATAAGATAGTGGACTTACTAGGCAAGATGAAGCAAATTGATCATATGTGGGATTTGGTGGAGAAGATGAGGATTGAAGGCTTTATTACCCTTGAAACAGTTGCTAAGATCATGCGAAGGCTTGTAGGTGCAGGAAGATGGAAGGATGCTGTTAGTTTTTTTTATGATTTGGGGCGCATAGGGTTAGCAAAAGATACCAAAACAATGAATTTTTTGCTTGACACCCTTTGCAAAGAGAAAAAGGTTGAAGTAGCCCGTGAAGTATTTATGGAACTTAAGGCACAAATCCCTGCAGATGCTTACACTTTTAATATTTTTGTCCATGGCTGGTGTATTGCACGCAGGATTGAAGAGGCAATCTGGACAATTCAAGAGATGAGAGGCTATGGTTTTCAACCATCAGTGATCACATATTCAACTATCCTTATGGCACATTGTAAACAGTCCAATTTTTGCAAGGTCTATGAGGTGCTTGATGAGATGGTTGCCGATGATTGCCCACCAAATGTTGTCACTTACACCATCATTATTAATTCACTTGCTAGAACTCAAGATGTTGAACAAGTGCTGGATGTAGTTAACAGGATGAAGTCATCTGGATGTAAACCCGATACTCGTTTTTATAATACCTTGATCAACATTCTTGGAAAAGCAGGGCGCTTGGATGATGCCTTCCATATCTTCGAAATTGAGATGGGTATGAATGGTGTCAAACCCGATATATCGACCTACAATATTATGATCTCTATATTTTGTCAGCACAACCAAGAACAAAATGCTTTACATGTCTTGAAGGAGATAGAATACTCTCCTTGCAAACCTGTTCTACAAACATACAATCCACTGCTCAAACTATGTTTTAGAATGGGAAAAATAGATGATCAACTTAAAAGCTTGTTGAGTGACATAACAACAAAACATCACTTGAGTTTTGATCTTGATACATATACACTTTTAATTCATGGCCTATGTGGTACAGGACATGTTGAATGGGCTTATTTTCTTTTTAATGAGATGCTAGGTCAAGAAATTGTTCCTAGGATTCGTACATGTCGGCTACTCATGGATCTAGCTATTCAAAAGAACATGGATGTAGCTGTGGAGAGGATAAAAAGTTTGATTAGCAGATCAAAAGTTTGATGATGTGAATTTCTTAGTTGATCTAGTGGATGCTAGAATTGTATGATGATTTGTATTATTGTAGGATAGATTGTAGTCGTAGATGCGTATATTCATAAGACATGTTTTATGTTATATCTTCATTTATATGATTCCCATGTTGCAATACCCTTTGCTTTTTTCATGAATGCTCAATTGCTTTGACAGCTAATTGTCTTTTTGGCTAATATACAATTTTTAGCCACATCTGATTTCCTTCTAAACTAGACTTAATTTTGTCAACTGGAAAACCCATTTTTTCTGATGTTAATATCTTCCTTGTAAATGTTTAATTTGCACCCCGTGCTATATTTTATTCAGTGGTAGAAAGAGTTCCCTTGAGGTCATAAGCGAATCTGAAATTCTATTTTTTAAGAATGAGAGGTGAAGGCATTTTTTTCAGTTTATTTGGGGAGGGGAAGCCTCTTAAAGGCCATGGAACTTGAGCCAGTGTTTTATTTTTTTTAAGAATGAGTGGAAGGATGACACTTTGTTGACCTTCATGGCTTTATTTCGGAGAAAACCTTGATCTTCTTGCATTCAGCTTCTCCTTTGTTGTTAACAAGTACCCTTGCTCATAAACTTCAGCTTAATCAATTCAACAGATTGACCTGTATGCACATTTCTTTTGTTTGAATGTCAGAAATTCATAAGCGTTTTTTTGCAGTTTTTATGATTGGACGTTCAAGTTTTATGAATTTTGGCATTATAAGTAGATTTCAGTCATGATGGTGAACACATTCATTGATTGTTAATTATGGTAGAAGATATAAAAATATTTTAATAAATGGCTAACAATCTTTAACAAAGATGCATATGGAAATCATTGATGTTAAAGTTATGACATAGATGATGGTATAGCAAGAAAATTTAAAGTTAAAATGTCAATTTATGGTGGTAAAATTTATTCTAAACCTTTTACAAAGTGATAACTAGATCTAGATATGTTTTTTTGAATGCACTTCATGTTTGATGAATGTCAAGTTTGATATGCAAAAATGATATTAACTAGTCAAGATAAAATTTATTAATGAACAAGGAAAGACAAAGGGAAAATTACTTTAATCTAGGCTGACATGAAAGAAATTTTTGAATAAAAATATTTGTATTTGTCATATCGGGAGCATTTGTTTGATGAATTTGATTAAGTAGGGGATAAAACAATTACTAAATATATAAGCAAATTTGTTGCAATATGAGATCATTGAAGCTCATAAGGCTACACTTTCTAAATTTAACTCTGCTTTGTAATCTAATATCAAGAGAGAGATGACATCTCACCACATTCCATCACTCAAGCATATTTTTCAAGTTGCATTAGACTATGAACAAATGCTAAATTCTCTATTTTAAAGAAGGTTACTATATTTTTTTTAGCAGTGCATTTTTTTTTGTCAAAGAAATTAAGTGCAATCTGTGGCATCCGCTATGTCCAAGGTTAGTAATGCTACTAACACTACAATTAATAAAAACATTGAGGGAAATTAACCATAGCTTTATTTGGATTTAAGATTTCTGCTAATACATATTTTAAGGGCTATTAAACTGATCAATCTGCTACAGAATATCTTGACATGTGTAGGACAAAGCTTCTCATGGCATGCTAGGAATCATAACAAAGAATTTTCACTAACACGTTTCAGGAACAATGAAAAAAGGGAATGAAGTCGAGATTGAAGTTAAGAGGAATAGAGTAAATCATCTATTATAGTTGTTCAATGCATATATAAAAAAAGTAAGGTTTTAGCTGGGGTAGCATATGCTATTACAAAGGAACAGTTTGGATGCTGCGGTTATCCATCTACGTTGAGGAATAAGTAGTACAATAAGGTTGCTTGAGAAAACAGAGAAAGTAGCCATTATGAAATTATAATTAATGCTAAGAATGACTTGCACGGCTGCTAATCAAGGTCTTATTATCATGCACCTTCAAGTTAACAGTGTTCTTACTAATCGTTTACTTGGTACACAATGGTAGAAAGTATATAATTGCCAAGGCTTTGTTAAACATGTCAACTATTTGATATTTTGTATTGATATGATGGGCAATGAGAGTGTTGTTTTTTTAATGCAATCTCAAAAAAAATGAAATTCAATTTTAATGTCTAGTTTTGGCATGAAAAATTGGATTATTAGCAAGTGCAATCATTAACACATTGTCACAATAGACTTCAGTAGGTTGAGAGATGTGCAGGCGAAATTCTTGCAGTAATCATCAAAACCAATAAGATTTTTAGCCGCCGCGGCTAAGACTCTATATTTAGCCTTTATAAATGATTGACCTACAATCTTTTGCTTTCTAACATACAATAAATTAATGTATTTTCAAGATAAACACAATATCCAATGGTGGATTTCTGATCCATAGGATCACCGGCCCAATTTGAGTCTGAAAAGGCATGAAGTATAAGATTGCAAAAGGTTATAGGTAAACTAAATGATAGGGTACCTTTAATCTATTAAAGATGCATTTTGAGTTGCTAATAGTGGGTCTTCATTGGTTTATGAATATGTTGACAAGGTTTATTTATGGTATAGGCTATATCCGATCATGCGATGGTTAAGTATTGCAAGAAGCCAACTATGTCTATAATGTTTAACATTTGAGTATACGTCACTGCTATCGCTAGACACAAGAATCTTTGTTGCAATTAGAGTAGAGAATATTTTACAATCGCCCATGCCTGCTCGGTTTAGCGACTTAGTTACATATTTTGATTGAGCAAATTGTAGTCCCAAGGAGTTTTAGTCATCTGAAGTCCAAGAGAAAATAGATGTTGCCAAGGTTTCGAAGTTTGAAAGTATATGTAAATTTGTTAACAATTGATGCTTAACTCTATCATCATTTCTAATTAGCAAAAACTGATGAGGACATCGTCAGAGATTGCGACACATGTACCATCAAGAGATGCCGGAGATCGACGGCCATGATCATGATCTTTATTTTCATCATTTTATGTAGTAGTTTATTTGATTTTTATGTTTTTTCGTTTTTGCCCTTATGGGTATGTGATAGTTATTGTAGCCCAAGGGCCATTTTAGTCTTTTGCTTTCTTGTCATTTTGAGGCCTATTTATATGGTCATTTTCTCATGTAAGAGTTTAGTTTTTGATGAAATAAAAAAATTGCTCTTTGTTCTCTTTGTGAGTTCATGAAACCTCTAAAGATCTCTTTGTGAGTTCTTGAAGAGGAGACCGTCGGAGATCTCTTTGTGAGTTCTACCGGTGGATTGGTGTTGAGACCGTCGGAGATCTCTTTGTGAGTTCTACTGGTGGATTGGTGTTCAAGGTTTGTCATTTGAAATTTCTTTGTTTTTCTCCCCAATCTCTTCTTCCCCCACTTAGCCGAAATCCCCATCTTTTTTTTTTCTCAATTCCCCACCACCACCCAAGCTCCACCGCCGGCCTCCCTTGGCCGGCCCAGCCACCGGTGGCCTTCCCCTCCAAGCAGCCCAAAGCCGCCGGCCAGAAATTCAGCCGCCGCCGGCCAGCCTCCCACCGGCCAGCAGCCGGCCACCCACCGGCCAGCCCAGCAGCCCATTCCCGCCGCCTCTCCCTCTTGAAGCCTCCCACCATTTGAATTTCAAATCTCTTGAGTCATTAACCTTCTTAATTGGTGCTTATGCAATTAAGCCAACCATTAAAGAGATTAAATCCAAATTCGAAACTCAAATTTGATCTCCCTCTCATTTTAAATTTTGGGAAGTTACTTAAGCTCTAATTAAATCTGAAATTAAAATTCAGATTTAATTGAATTTCTTACTTAAACTTGGGCCCCACTCTCATAACTCCTAAATCTCTCTCTCTCCTCCTCATATGGCCGGCCACTCTTAGTGGGCCTCTCTCTCTTCCAAATGACATATTAACACCACAAATTCAGCCCAAATCTCCCCCTCTTTACCGGCCCCCTCCCCTCCTTGATTTAATTTGAATTTCAAATTAAATCCCGCCATTAAACCTCCCAAATTCTGAAATTAACTCAAAATTCCTGCACGCTACCATGTGGATCCCACCATAACCAAGCTCCCCTCTTCTCCCGGATGCTCCATCAACTCCCGGCAAGAATGCATGGACGTTGGATCATTAACGGCCGCCCACCCGCTCCTCCAAATCCGGCTTCTTCCCCGGCGACGAGTCCTCTCGGGATCACTTGTCTACTAGTGGCATCGCTAAGTCTACTCACGATTCTCCTCCGCTAGCCACCACTTTCAAAACGAGGGACGGACCTCAAGGTGAATGATCTAAATTTTAAACGTGTGGCTTTAGTAGTAGCTATTTGCATTATCTAGTTTATTTTGGTTATCTTTTGGCAAGACTCTTTTGATTCTTAAATGTAATCACTGCCGTTAACTTAATTTATCACGAATTTTCTTGAATCCAACTTGAGTAAGGTAGATTTTATCGTTAACATTGCAAAGTTAAACTCTCATTAATCTCTAACGTGCAATTCATGTTTCACCGCATGTTGTTTCACATCAAAAACCGTCCACATATATTAAGATTTATAGCAGGGTGATGCCTTGATGATGAAACAGGAAGGATCGATAGAGCTATTTTAAATCCAAATTTCAGTAAATGAGACCGAGCTTATTTTCAAACCAAATTTCAGTAAATGAGTGGAATAAGTATAAAATCATTATTTTGAAGATTGTTCGAGTCCATACATCAATTTCTTTAGAAGGCAAATATAATTTGAATGTTGTGAAACTTGAAACCTCTGAGGCTGAGTAATTGTCATCTAGTTTACCATGTAAAAAAAGCATTTACATATTCAATTGGAGAATTTTTCACTTAAAGTGATTGTCAAAGTGAGGATATCATCACCCACTCCAATTATCTTTTGAAATATTTGAGGTGAACATAATGGATCTAAGCACTTATAATAGAAGTTTATGTTTTTTCGTTTTACTATAATATTTTATTGAGTGTATTGAGGCAAAAGCTTTGAGGAAAAATATCATGATAATTAAAATGTCTTCGAAGAATGTTGTTAAAATATTATGTACATCTATCTAAATGAAGGATTTGAATCTTAGTGGAATATTAGATTTTAATCATATTTTGGAAGATTTTTAAGGTTTGTTTAGCATCAGATTTATCTTTTTAAGTATAACCAACACACACACATGGATATAATCATTAATAAAGGTGATAAATCACCTCTTGGAATTAAGATTTAGAAATTTGAAGGTCCATAAATATACCACTAGCTATAAGGGCAGGCTTAATGTGTTTAAATTAGCTCTTTGGTGTTTAGCATGTTGATATATTTTGTATTGAAAAAATATCTTTATTGCCAAACAATGAAGGAAATATCTTTCTATGATATAGAAATTTAGGATTGTCCAACCTATAATCTATAACATAAATTTAACCCCTCTTTTAGGTGATCTTAAACAATGTGAGTCCGAATGGACTAAATGTATTGATTGTGCTTTTACTAAAATCAAAGAGAGCTTTACAAATTCACCTATGCTTAATTTGCTTGATTTTAATAAGGTGTTTGAGGGTTTTTTATGCATACAGTGTTCTTATTGGTGAAGTATTAAGACATAAAAGTCATTCCATTACATTCTTTAATAAGGAATTAAATGAATTAAAATAAAAATACTCAAATTAGAGTAGTGAGTTCTTTACTATTGTACAAACTCTTCAATATTGGAGACATTACCTATTATTTAAAGAGCTTTTATTATACTTTGTTCACTGGGCTTTAAAATATTTGAGTTTTCAAAAAAAAAAAAAGGCTAAGACTTATAAATACCTAGTAGAATTTCTGCAAGAATATTCTTTTGACCTCGAAACATTGCATTGAAATTGAAAATAAAAATGTTGATGCTTTGAGTAAAATTTTTGTTCTTCTATGGACAATTTAAGGCGAATGTTTAAGATCATATAAAAAAGGACTATGCCAGTTATAAAGATTTTGGTATGGTTTATGAAGAATCAAATTATGACTTATATCTGCTTAAGAAAGACTACTTGATTAAGGATGATTATTTATTTAAATGCTTTTTTTTTGGTATTCCTAATTGATCATTGATGGATTTTTTTTATTTTATAATTACATGATGGGATATTATTGGATGTTTTGATAGAGATAAGATCATTGCAATGATTGAGGACAGTTATTCTTAACCAACCTTGAAAAGAGATGTAGCATGTGTTCTTTCACAATATTGGACTTGGCACTATGAAGAAAACAAAATACATGTTTGTACAAACCTCTATCCATTCTATAAAAACCTTAGGAGTAAGCTGATATGGATTTTTTATTAGGTTTAGTACTAGTTGAGGATGCACAATTTTCTTTTTATAGTGGTAGTTTGCTTTTTAAAAATGTCACATTTCAACCATGCTTAAAATAATTATTTATGATCGAAATGCAAAATTCATGAGTTATTTTAGAGATATCTTTGGCTGAAAATGAAACATATTTTAAATTTCAATTGCATAAGCAATGTCAAATCCCATCAAAATGCATTGTTTTTTAATTTGACTTAACTTTCATACAATTCATTGCTAATTTGTCCATTTGAGATTGTCATAGGGTATAAACTTAGAAAGCCTATAAATCTTATTGAGCTTCTTATATAATCTAGGCTTAGCACATTTGCACGATCACTCTTGTAATATATGCGTGATTTGTATAAGGTTATTAAAAAAAATAATTTTTAATTATAATAATTTAATCTTTTTTGTTGATTTGTCGGCATGATTTGAGCATCTCTAAAATTCTTTGAATATCTCCTCCATATTTTGGCTTCTATCCCTGCTTTTACTAAAGCAAAATCATCATCCATCATCAGTGCTACCATTAAATTTAATTGTATCAACTATCTCCTATGGTCTTGGTCCTTTCGTTTTCTCGTCAGACCATATGCATTCATCTTAATAAAAGTTCTCAATTCATCGAATCACAGGCCCTATATGACACTCATTTTAAAAAAAGTTTCTCATCAGACCTTTCTCCTATAGAAAAGAACCTCTCACACTTGGGTTTACCAATTCTTCACCTGTCATTTTTTTGAAAGTAAATATTCATCGTATTTTAACAATACATATACTCGAATCACCACAATAAGTTGATCTTCAACTTTAAGACAATCAAAGTATTGCCTCCAATATAACAAACATCAATTATCTAGTACCTTGGGTCTTTTTAGTGACTCCCACATCTATTCTCCCGCTGGTAAATGGGTCTTCCCTTAGGGCATCTTCAACCGAAAAAGCTTATTTTGCAGTAAAACTTCAAAATGCAATCATTCTTCTCCAATCGAATGCCATTTATTCTTCTTTCACGCACTTCTTTGGCAAATCCCGAAGCAAATTTTTTTGGCGTAGGTGAACAGTTCGACATCAATATTGGCGTCACACTGTTCAACTACCGAAATTTGGTGTGCGATTTGGAGTTCAAATGGATCAAATGATGGATGGTATACAGTGGTATGAAATTCGGTTGGAGATTGTCTTAAACTGTAAGCAATGATCTTAGTTTCATTTAGCCTCCACAAATTATTTTCTCAGTGATAAACCTTTTAGATTTTTCTTCGATTATTTAGACCATTGATTTTGTTTAATATATTTAAAGATTGGGTGGTATGTCCTTTCATGTGTGTTGGCTCTGTTTATTTTATCCCCATTAGCTAGTGCAGGCACATGCATTGCATCTGAGTTGGAAAGGCTGAGGAAATGCGGGGCTAAAAAGGAAGAAAGGTTAAATGGAAGTAGACATCTAATTATATTGTGGCAGGCCCATGCATGGTTCCATCATTAAGTTTTGCACCATAACTTTATTAAGGCGAGTTGTCGAAGATATCTTCTTAATCTTGCGTGTTTCTTCCTTTTTGTTGCAACCCACCATTTTCTATTTGCTGGTACTTGTAGTGCCCCTTATATAATTGACATTTTCTGGAGATTTTATTGAACCTCAGCTACTGAGCATATTTTTTGAACTATTTAAGTTGCTATTGAGCATTATTACTGCTTCATTTTTGTTTAGTTGCTCTAAGTCTATGGTGGCATTTTATCATTTTGGCATAATTTGGTTGGGGTAATTATCATTAGGGGTGTCAATATTGGATATGAACCGAAAACCTGACTCAAACCCGACACGAAAATTTCAGGTTCGTGTCAACTCGAAACCGAAACGGATTGGGTTATGGTCTTGATTTTCAACCCGTTTGGAATTCCGGGTCATTGGTTCGGTTGACCCAGAAATCCAATTTTGACCCAGCATCTAGCCAGGCTCCCGAACCCGAATGAAGAAGCACACGAAAGGGAGAAAGTTTCCTTCACAACGAGCGAACTCCCCTCATTGCTTTCGATCAAAATGTTGTAACTTCCTATCCGAATGGAAGGGAACGTCGTCCAAGGAGGGAAGTCGAACAGCGCACGAAAGGGAGCAAGTTTTCTTCACAGCGAGCGTACTCCCGTCGTTGCTTCCGATCAAAATGTTGTAACTTCCGATCCGAATGGATGTCGTCCAAGTAGCAAAATCAAACAGCGCACGAAACAGGGAAAGTTTTCTTTACAGCAAGCGAACTCCTGTCATTGCTTCCGATCAAAATGTTGTAACTTCCTATTCCGACTGGAAGGGAACATCATCGAAGAGCGGATTATGCGGGTTAGGTTCGGGTCTGAAAAGCCGACCCGCTTACAAAAACGGGTCGGGTTCGGGTTGAACAGAATAATGCCAGGTCAGTTTCGAGTTGGACCCGAACCTAACTCGTGATTCAATTTTGACAGCTCTAATTATCATTTGCCTCCCATGAGATTTAAATAAAGATCATATAGCCCCCCCTGAGATGTCATAAAATATCAAACAAGTCATTTATGTTACTTAGTCCATCCAATTTTTGTTTTCTAATCCAACTTTGGCTGTGAATGTTCAAGCCAACTCAAATTGGACATATTCTGTTGTATTCAAGTGGTCTTCAGCTGAACAAAAGATCCCATGAACTAGTAGTGTGCCAAATAATTATATTGCAAGAGGTGATTAAAATTTGCAAATTATTTGGATCTGCTTTGAGATTTAAGCTATGCTTTATTGAATTATTATCATATGGTGATCTTATTTATGGTTGCACTATTCTAAATGTAGATGTCATACCCTTGAAACACCTTTCAAGATGGTTCATTATTGATGCATAGGACTTTTTCCCTCCTAATCTGTATGTGTTTTTATCCTTTGTTAGAACTTTATTGTGTTAGATTTTATGTGGAACAGTTTTCTTATTATTTTTCAAAGCAATTTTTTAATACAATATTTTTTGTACAGATTAAAAATTATGACTCAAACAAAATACCTCTCTTGTTTTTTTTTTTGTTGTGAGATTTACCCTTACTCGGGTCATTATATGTGTTTTAAGATTAAATTTGCAACAAAAAAAAAAAAAAAATCTCTTCATATTTGTTGATGAATTAAATCAAGGTAATTTGAAGAAGCCAATAACTACCTGAGGCTTTTATCCCATTATGTGAGATCGGTTGTATGAATTATTTTTCTTGATTGTATCCTAATAAAAAAAATAATTTTTAATATTTTTTAATCAAATCTTCTTAGGCTTAAATCAAGATAATTATAGATGAAATAAAAACAAATATATGTAATGTAAGTCTTTTTCCTACAAAACATGAATTATGTTAAAACAAAATGGGAGATTTAAATTGTCAGTTAAAGAAATTTTAATATATTAAATAAATAATTAAACAATATTAACCTATTTGTAAAGTTCAAATTCTAAGCAAAGCATTTGAGTACATAATTTGAAAGTTTAAATGAGATTGTTAAACTTAGTTAAACTATTTAAGGCACATCAAGAGGGGGGTGGGGGTGAATTAGTATTTAAATTTTTGTTTTCAAAATTACTTCTTTGAAAAACAACTTAACTTCAAATTCATAAGTACGTTCAGAGATTGATCTAATAATGTAGAAGCTAATGGTATTAAAATTCAAATGTAATTTTTCTTTTGTTTTTATTTTTTAGAAAACTCAAATATGATAATTTTTTAGGTTATTTTCTTTTGTAAATATTTTTTTCCTCACAACAAGTTTAATCCAAAATAATCAAAATGCTTTCAACTTAGATTTGCAAGAATGTAATGTGCAAGAAATTAAAAGTGAGAAATAAAATGCAAGAATAAAAAAGATATGGCCATATCATAAATTTTATAGTGGTTCGATCGAAAACTTAACTTACGTTCACTCTCCGGAGTCCTCCTCTATGAGTATTGCTCTAAATTTTAGTAGCTCTTCTTTTGCCGCCACAAGGTGGAGAAACTTTTACAAAATCACTTACATCCTTCCATAGTGTTGTTGAGAACTAGAATCCTTTTTACCCTCCTGGTGAGACAAAGAACATACACCTTTTATAATTCATAGACTCAAGAAAGATTAAATTACATAATCATACAAACATCAATCCTAGACTATCCAATCTTGAGTCTTGATCCTTTGACAATATTTGGTTTATGTTATACCTCAAATGTTAGTACACACAAAAAATGACATGCAATAATAACAAGTAGGAGAAACTAAATAAACTCTAATAATGTTTACATTCATCAAAACATATGCTCGGGCTTCCGAATCGTAACAATATCTCTTTTTTTTATGATGGCAGACATTATTGATTGTATTTCAATTTAATTTTATTTTTCTCCTAAGGTCTTCCTCTTACTAAGTGATATTTAAAAAAAAAAGATCTTAATTTTTTTTCTTTTTGTTTAAATTTAAATTCTACTAGAAAACACAAATAAAACCGAAATAAGAAACACACTACATTAATAAAAACAAGCTAGTACAACCAATAACCTATCTACTCCCCTTGTTTACATCACAAAAAGGGAGAGCTAAAAATGTCATGACCCGACCCGATCCGGGACAGATCCCGCTCGCACCGGGCCGCGACACAGAAACGAAACGGAACGAACTGACCAGGATCTAGTTTTGGAATTGGTTCCGGAACTGAATCTTCCAAATTAATCAACACAACAGACACACAAACACAGAGCTACTATTTATCATCAAACACAGCGGAACAAACATCTATATTTCTTTTCCTCAAAACAATCATCTACAGATACAGTACATGGCTTTTGAACAGAAAGAAAGACATAACAGAAAAGCCATGACTGTACAAAAATCAAAAGGTACAAACAATACCTACTGATCAGAACTTAGAAATCTACTCCTGGACTTCCTTCCCTTTCCCAGAACCTGAAAACCACCAGAAAACAAGAGTGAGCTCAACAGCTCAGCAAAGCAACAAACCTCCAATCAAAATTCTCAGAATCCAAAACCAAACTCATCAGACAGAAATCCGTACAGAATTCGGAACAGAATCGTATCTCGAATCAAAACAGAATCAGAATCAGAACTTATACGGACATATATCAAATCAGAATCAAAGTCGTACAGATCAGGTCAGATCGGAATACAAATCAGAACAGATTAAATCAACAGAGTCAGAATCGTACAGAAATCAGAAATTCAGAGCATATCGTATCAGAATCATAGTTGCTTACCGAACAGATACGGAAAGTTTACAGAACAGATACTGAATTCAAAATCATATCAAATCAGATATCAGACAGATCAGATCAAATCATATCGTACGGAAATCAGAAATATTAATTTAGCACATAACAGGACAAATTCCCTAACACTGACAGAATCGCTACGGATTCTGGCCCCTTATGCCTCCCTTCCCAGACACTGACAGAATCTCTCGGATTCTGGCCCCTTATGCCTCCCTTTGTGCTCACGGCACCAGAACAGATGTGCTTATAGCACCAGAACAGAATTCATCGGATCCGGAACAGAACAGATATCAGTATTCAGATTGAGCTCATTTCAGATTTCCCAGACACTGACTGAATCACTTAGGATCCAGGCCCCTTATAACTCCCTTTTTATAGCACATACAGATATCATATCAATTCAAAAGAAATCCGGGCAAATCAGAAATCAGACAAAAATCGGGCAGCACAATGGCAGTATACGGAATTTACACAATTTTTCCTGAAAATCAAAATTCATCAAATTCGCACAGAATGTAGATAATCACATTTCAGAACATTTATTCTACTGCACAGATAATTTCCAATTTCACAGAAAAATGCAGTCGACTAAAAACACCGCCGAATCAAAAATACCCGGATAAAAATCTTCGGAAAATAACCAAAATGTGCACACTCGGCACGTCAACAATATACAGAAAGTTACGCGGTAAAAACTGAGCCAATCAACAGATACGGACGAAAATCATTAACGGAAACGAAATCCGGACAGAAAATACCGCCAAACACGACGGTTCTGAAAATTGAGAAAGGCGGAATGTGCCTTACCTTGCGTACAGCAATTTCTCGAACAGTCTCCTCGGACGAAAACGGCTCCGCGTCGTCCGAAAATCAACTTTTCCAAATTTGCCCTCGACTTTCTCTCTCCTTGGCTGATATTTTCGTTTTATAAAAATTTTCTCTCTCTTCAAATGAGCTGAAATCAGCTTTATAATCTTCAGATCGGCCCGGCCGATCGCCAGATCGTCCCAGGACGATCAGACCAATTTGGATCGTCCTGGACGGTTCCCAGAACTATTCTCAGACCGACATTTTCTACAGTGCCGATCGGCCTGGACGATGTCCTCAATCGGCCTGGACGATATGTACAGAAAATCACCTGGAGCAAAACTGGGCACATTCTGGAGCAGATTCTCAACTGATCGTCCCAGGACGATCCAGATCGTCCTGGACGATCCTGGAGCAGATTTTTGATATTACAAAAAACTACAAAAAAAAACCAAAAAACCTCAAAGAGCAAAAAACAAACTACAAAGCATATGTACAACACATCACACACCACTACAAAGTAGGAAGGTTTTTGATAATGTGGTGGCGGTTGAAAGTATTAATGAATGGTGGAAAACTGGTCGCTGAACCACTAACGATCTACCTCGTGTTGCCGTTGGAGCTCCTCGTGCTGCTTTTCAAGCCATTCCCAATGCTGAGTAAACTCCTGTAAGTGTGTACCCATTTGCAACTCCATGCGGTCAAGTCTCTCTACAACCGATTCATAAGCCTGGGGCTGGTAGGCAGGTGCTGGTGCCTCCCATGCTTCCTCTTGCTCGGGATCCAGTACATAACACCCATGACAGCATCTACCACTATGAAGTACATGAACAAAACTGTTGGAGTAGAAGAGTGGGAGGTGATCGGATGGTGCAGGGTATTGTAGGCCGTATTTGGATTCCATGACATAGGCTATGAGGTGTCCTAATGCTAGGTTCTTATTGCATTTCATCCTAGGGTCTATAATACTTATTAAGTTTTTAATATAGCGAATAATCAAGTATGCATCATTGAATTTAGTCTCGAACATAATGAAATATGTAATAATGGATAGAAGGGGTGTGATGTTGACCTTATTGCCTGTTTTAGGAATGATGGAGTTTCTAATAATATGTTGAATTATACGTACATCTTTAATGAGGGTGCAGACTAAAGGTGCGTGATTGTTTAGTGGAGTATCTCTAAGTGTTATGTTGGCTTGTGTCCGATCATAGTTAGAGTTAAAGGCTATGGAGTGACATTTTTGGCCAGTAATAAAGAGGCATAGGATTTGAATTGTGGTGCCCTCACTATTGATTCTTATTAGGCTAGTGAATATCATGTGATTATTGTATGATGAACAAGGATATGTACGATTAGTTCAAGGACTTGAATTTATCATCCAATATGATATCACATGTTGTACAATATGATTAGTTCAATTGAATAGGATTTTTATCCCGCACTATCATTGTGATTAAATATTGTCCTGAGAGTTAATTGAGTCGTACTATACGGAGATGGACATCGTACAGTATGATCTCAAAACTCAATTAATCCTGATTTGTTTGCTTAATTATAGGATTAGATTAGGTAAGATTTAATTACATCATACAATACGATTGTAATAATATAACATGAATAGTTCATTTTTCAAAATTCAAAATATTACCTAATGTGTAATTGACGGTGGGATTTCATGATTACAACTGATTGTCCTTTACGATTAGGATCGTATAGTACAATTAGTTTAAAATTAAATTTCTTTAATTAATTGATTTATTTAATTTCTATTTTACTCAAATTGTGCATTATTATTCAGAACGTACAGTAAGATTAACTCAAAATAATTAACACCTAACTTTACTCCCCTGTGTGTGCACGGTTACTAAGATAAAGATACACATTTTATAATTCATATACTCAAGAAAGATAAAATTACAAGACTCTTACAAACATCAGTTCTAGACTACCTAATTTTGAGTCCTGATTCTTTGGCAGTACTTGACGCTAGTTGTACATGAAACGTTAGTACACAAAAACGATATGCAATAATAACAAATAGGAAAAACCAAGTAAACTCCAATAATATTTGCATTTATCAATATATGTTCGGGCTCCCAAATTGTAACATAATCTTCATATAAAATGCTCAATTTTAGATTAATTAACTTAAATAAAATTAAATTCGAGCAAAATCCTTCTTCCAATCGAATTTTATTTGACTAAACCTACCCACAAACAAAATACCTGTCACAAACATTTCAAATCAGAAAAAAAAAAAAAAGTTGATTTAACATCATAGTTATTTAAAAGAAAGCACAAATAGGTGATTAATATATTCTTACCTAATGCGCAAATAGGACTGTAGTTTACAGAGTTTTTTAGTTCTAATTTGCACGATAAAGTGCCACTGTGTACGATTAGCTTTATCATTATGCCTTTTTTACGGTCCTGTGAATATTTCATTAAATTATCATGTCACGTCATTAGCTGAGCTTTTACTTAATGTCACGTCAGATTTTTAAATCATTTGAGTTTAATAACTATTAGCAAAGAGTTAGCTGTTAGCTCATCTCTTTTTTGCTATCTCTGGATTTCATTAGCTTCTTCCCATCTTTTTTTATGAATCGTTGCTTTGGAAAAACGTTATCGGCTTTGAGATTTCGAATCGATGGCTTCCCTGAAATTTTTACGTTATTAAATTATTGGAACGAAGATGGATTTCGAGATGGGTGCCTCTCTTGTTGTTGATGGTCTTAGGGCGGGCATTAGGGCTGCAAACGAACCGAGTCGAGCCGAGTATGTGAGTGTTCATGTTTTGTGTTCATTAAATATTAGCTTGTTCAAGTTTGGTTCATGTTTGTTCGAGCTTTATTGTTTGTGTTCATGTTTGGTTCATTTAAATTTGTGTTCTTGTTCGGTTCATGTTCAGTTCATTTTCGTTCGTTTAGTGCTTATCGAGCTTATTCGCAAACATATTTAACGAATTTTTTTTAACTATCATGAACATATCTATGAACAAACATATTTTTAATAAAAGCAATTGTCTATGTAACAAATGCAATGATTATTTATATTTATTAATTTTATAGTCACATATTAGTTATTTTTATCGAGCTTATTCACGAGTTCAAAATCGAACACGAATCGAGCTTTTATCGAGCTTCTTATTGTAAAGACCATTTTGCTCCCAGATTCGTCCGGGACGAAGTTCGATCGTCCGGGATGATCGGTACAGGTTGTGCAGGAAAACAGTTCTGGCTGCCTGGTTCGTCTGGACGAAATTAGGATCGTATGTACGAAAATCTTACAGAGCCTGATCGTCCAGGGACGATATTTAATTTCGTCTGGACCAAGTCGTCCGTGACGGTAATTAATTTCGCCTGAACGAAATTCGTCCAGAGCCAAATCGTCCCGGGACGAAGTGCGATCGTCCGGGACGATCAGTCTGGATATATATAGAAATGAGATATTTTGAAGAGAGAGAAAAGCCCGGGAGAGAGAAAATTGAAGGAAAAGTGATTTTTGGGCGACTCCGGTCTGTTTTCATCCGTTGCTGTAGTTAAAGAAGTTGATCGACTCAATGTAAGGCACATTCCGCCTTTCTCAATTTTCAGAAACGAGGATTTTGACGGGTTTTCTGTTTTGAATTTTGTTTCCGTTAGCGAATTTCGGGTATTATTTTCTGTTGACAAAGGTTTTACGGCTTAACTTTTGGTATGTCTATGAGATGATAATTGTGCACGTTTTGAGTACTTTCTGGAAGATTTTTACCAGATATTTTGGATTCTGCGGTGTTTTAAGTGAACTGTAAATTATCAGGATGTTGTAAAATGTTTTGTCAGTACAATGAAAATCTTATAATGTTGTTGTGAATGTTCTGTGGTCATTTGGTAGATTTCTGAATCTGTGAGTTTTGTGTAAATTCCATATACTGTCGTTATGCCGCTGAATTTTCGTATGATTTCTGAATGTTCTGAAATAAGATGATTTGCATATTTGATGTGTATGTGCTATCAAAAGGGAGTTATAAGGGGCCAAAATCCGTTGAGATTTTGTAAGTGTCAGGGAATAGAGCTATAAGGGGCCAGAATCCGTTGAGATTATGTAAGTGTCAGGGAATGGAGACATAAGGGGCCAGAATCCGTCGAGATTCTGTAAGGGTCTGGAGAATCTGAAATCTGATATGTGATATGTTATCTGGAACATGATGTTTGATATCTGAGATATGTTATGTGACTTATTTGATCTGTTTTATGAATCCTCTGATATATGTACGATTCTGGTTATTCCGTACGATTCTGTCTGTTCTGTGACTTAAAAGTTTTATGATATCTGTTCTGTGATTTTTGTACGGCTATTTCTGATGTGAATTTCTGATGATTTGGATTGGTGAGTGATGTCTTGCTGAGCTGTTAGCTCATCCTTGTTTTCTACGTGGTTTTCAGGTTCTGGGAAAGGGAAGGAGGTCTTGGACTAGACGTTCTGAGTCTGATCTGTGATTAGGTATTTTGTACTTTTGATTTTTGTACAGTCATGGCTTGTATGTTCTGTTATGTTCTTTCTGTCTGTAAGTCATGCACTATATCTGTATATGATCATTTTGATGAAAGAAAAGATAGATGTACTGCGCTGTATTCGGATGTTTATAGTAGCTCTGTGTTTTTCTGTTTGTGTTATATTTGGAAAAAAGTTCTGAAGCAAATTCTAAAGCCAGATCCTGGATTTGTTGGCTCCGTCGCGACCCGATGCAAGGCGGGATCCGTCCCGGTCGGGTTGGGTCGTGACACTTATCGAGCTTAATGTCGAGTTGTTCACGAACTTCAAATGATGTTGTTCGCGAACATAAATGAGCTGAACGCATTAGTGTTCAAGTTTGTTTATTTAAGAATCGAGTATTTAAAATATTGTTCAAAATATTGTTCAACTTTGTTTGTTTAGTTAATTAAATGATCACAAACGAGCTTTAATCGAACTGAACAACGAGTGGCTCGTTGAACGTTTGGTTCGCTTGCAGCCCTAGCGGGCATCTTCAACCGAAAAATTTATTTCACTCTAAAGTACAGTAAAGCTTCAAAATGACGTAATTCATCTCCAATCAAATTTCATTTATCTTCTCCGTCGTGCCCTTACTGCGAAGCTAACCATCTCTCTCTCGCACGCTTTTCTCCTCTTTCCTATTCTTCTTTGGCAAATTCGCAAGCGATGTTTTTTTTGGCGTAGGTGAACAGTCTGACGCTAATATTAGTGTCACATTTAGAGGTGTCAAATCTAGTCGGCGGTTCAAGTTTGAATGCAGCGAATGGCTGACCCGGACCCGACCCGCCCGTGTTACCAAGTTGACCCAACCCGACCCGCGAACCCGGATGCAAACAGGTGAGGCCAGGTTGGTTGGGCTGACGGCTGAGGCGACACATCGCGGCGGCAGGCAAGGGCCGCGAGGCCAGGCTGGGCTAAGGCGGCACAGGGCTGAGGCGGTGCCGATGCGTCCTGAGGGTGCCTGTTTGACGTCGACTCGTCAACTTGACCAGACCAGTTATGCCGACTGTGAACCGCAATCGTGCCATATGCGGGGATGAATGGTCTGAGTGCCTAACGCAGACAAATTGATGCAATGATGCGGACGGCTGGCCAGTGACCAGGCAGCAAGCGACGTCCAATCTGGCAATTCCTCTATTCCCTCCCACACGGAGAGTTGGAGTGTCAAACGACTCGAAAACGGGCGGACATATTTGAATATTTGATCGAATCCGGGTCAATTTTTGGTTACTAGGTTGACCCAAATCCGACCCGTTTTTTAAATGGGTTGAAAATTGAAACCCAAACCCGACCCATTTGTTAAATGGGTCGACCCTAACTCGAATTTTCCGGGTCATATTTGGGTCGGGTTTTCGGGTTGTTACAATAATTGACACCCTTAGTCACACTATTCACCTACCGAATTTTGGCGTGAGATTTGAAATTTGAATGCAACGAATGTCTGACGGCATACAGTGGTATGCATTTCAGTTGGACATGATCTTAGTATCTTCAAATCTTACTCTTCATATTATTCTATCCTAGACATATCATATTAGTCTGATTGATATATATATATATATATATATATATATATATATATATATATATATATATATATATATATATATTCTTCTCTGATATTTATGTTGCTAATATCTCTCTTGATTGGAAATTACTATTATATTATCTTATGAAGATTGTGAACTTGGTGAATAAGATTAAAATTATTTAGGGTGCCTAACTACAGTAGATTTGTTGAGAATAAGTTGGATGAAAATGGTTCTCATTCAAATAGATTGGGTGGATTTTAATTAAAATATTTTTAGTAGATTTGTTTTTAATTAAAATTCATTATGACATGACAAAATGGGGTAAATAAAATAGTATTTCACTTAAACATATGAGTGCGTAATACATTAAATATGTTTATAATATTTTTTTATGATTAAAATCTCTGTATTTTTTATTTTTTAACAATTATATGTACAAATATTATACAAATATTATACAAATATAATACATGAATTTACTAACTGAATTTTTAGTTTCATCTGAAATTCAATCAAATTTTAAATTTAAGCGGAAAGCCATGAAATCAGCCAAAAAAAAAAAAAGTAATTGAATTTTTTAGTTTCATCTGATAAACTAAGATTTTATTTGGGATGATTTTTTTACTGTTTCTTAAAGCAGCTTTTTAGTGCAAAAATTTTAATTTTTATTAGAAAAATATTTTAAGAAGCAGTACGAAAGCTGTCCCAAACAAAGCTTAATTGATTTCTAATTAATCGCTTCTTCAACCTAATCAATATGCAGCATAAACATTAAGAACAAATGCAAATTGGGTAGAATAAGGCAAAGACAACAACATAATTAGAGAGTGAATAGCAGAATAATTATTAGATATAATACTTCTAGATCTAATATTCTATTTTGAGTTGAATCAAATGGGGTTGTTCCATAAATAGAGTTGATGGGCATTTTGGATTAATACAATAAACTTTATAAAGTTTATTTAATCATTATAATATCCATAATATGTATTGAAATAAACATTGTGTTGCATGTTTGTATCTCTGTTCAAGCCCTTTCTTTTAGGGTAAAAACTCACAAATGAGTCTACGCATTAATAAAAATGGAAAATTATAAACCTTTAAAGAACCATCAGCCCTCTAAAAGTACATCATTTGAAATAAAATCTACGAGCCGATGATTCTACCTATTCAAGTATGATCAAAAAGAGAAAAAAAATCCAAAATACCAAAAACAAGCACACGACAAAGAAAGATAGCACCCAATAGCTGGAAGATCCACAGATCATACAGGGAGCCAACCAAGCTAGATACCATAAACCTGCAAAAAAAAAAACAATCAAAGGAACCTACAAGAGAAAAAACAGACAAACAACCCAACAACCAACAAAACAACAACACAATAGTCCACCAAAAGAGATAGCACCAGAAACCAGAAACAAGCAACTCCAAGACCACCCCCACACATCAACACCACAAGAAAACACACCACCCAAATAGACCGAGAAAGAAGGACAACCCAAGCCCCAAAGGACAGCAACAACCCAACCCTAGCACAAACAAAGGCCCAGTAACAACAGACATAGAAACTAAACACCAACCATAACCCAGACACCAAATGAAGCTAGATGAGGACCAACAACACCAAACGAAGAATCCAAAAGCACAACCAAATTACTTCTTCCTAGAATTTCTCCCACGCCTCTTGCCACCACTGTAGAAAAAGGCTTTAGGAATAATGCAACCAACATTCAAACCATACATCTCATCAACAGGATCCTCAAATTCATCTTTGTCACCGCCACAAGGAGAGGAAACATATCCCTTTAACCAATCTGAATGATCAACATTAGTACCCTTCGCATTTAATTACAGTTGAGCAAACAAGGCATCTTTTGAAATAAGAGATATAGGGACATCAAGATAAGGCATTTTAGCAACATCAATCTTAATAGGTGTTACAACCAGTTCAACTAAAGTGAAATCACTAGAAAGAGACACCAAACCACAAGAAGAATCAAACACATTAACCTTGTTAACATCACACACACTGACATTAGCTTCATCAAGATTCACAAGCTAACACCACAGGAATAAGAGAGACAGCAAGCTGAAGATCTGACCCAAAATTAAAGACAGACTATTATCAATATCTTTAATAATACCCTCACAACCCTCCTGATCATCACTAGACAAATTAATGATAGAAGAGGCAATAAGATTGAAAGTGTAAAACCTCTCCAGATTTCATATTTTTGGGTGCAGTTAGTCTGTACGAACTGAAGAAAGTTTTGAAAATCTGTATGGTTAGTACGTGCGAACTGCCTGTACGAACCGAGTAAAGTGCAGGTTCGTTTGTATGAACCTGAGTTCGTCTGAGACGAACTAATCAAAATTTTCGCCCGAGAGCATCGTCCAGGGACGAAATCAGACATCGTTTGTACGCTTGTGTCCAGAGACCTTCGTCTCAGGACGAATGGAAAGCATCGTCTGGACGATCAAGTTCATTAAATAGATGATTTGAGATATTTTTGAAGAGAGAGAAAAGTAGGAGAGAGAAAGAGAAGGAAAGAGAAGAGGAAAGCTTGGTTTTGGAGGCCGTGGTGCGATTTTCGTCCGATGTTGCTGTTAGAAAAATTGTTTGTCTCGCAGTAAGGAATCCGAATCCTATTTCTGATTTTGAAGATTTCGTGTTTTGGTATTTTTCTGCTCAGTTTTGTGTTTCCGTTATCGAAATTCTTGCATTTCTTTGTATTGACAAAACTTTTACCGCGTAACTTTTGGTATGTTGTTGAAATGATGATTTTGCACGATTTGAGTATTTTCTGGAAAGTTTTCACAAGATATTTTGAATTATGCGTAGTTTTTATCGAATAGAAAATTATCTGGATGTCAAAAAATATTGCTTCAGTACAAGTAAAGTCTTGAAATGATATTTTACGTGATTTATGGTAAATTGGTAATTTTTTAAAACTGTGTATTTTGACTCTGTTTGGGATTTCTATCGACAGTACGATATTCTAAGGATTCTCTTCATTTGAGCTAATTGTGTTTGTTGATTGCAATGTATTAATGAGATGTATATGAATGTGAATATATGATTGAATCTACGACTATTATATTACTGAAAGACAAGTAAAGTATGGTTGAACCGTTAGTTGGAGATTGACCTGTACAGGATGGTGGGTCGACGGGCTTTCCTTTAAAAAGGATTTAGTGTTATCCTCTACTGATCACGTGATTACTGAAGGGAGTTATAAGGAGATTACTGTGCCGACTGTGGACCTCCGAAAGAGCACCGTGCGAACGGGTCAATTGGAAGGGACAGATTGGATCGTGCATACGACTGACCATTGGGGATAGAGACTGTCGCCAACACACCCCGATGGATAGTAATATACATAACCAAATCACGGGTTTCACCCATCCGATATGAGAGATCGAATGGGGTTTAGTAGATGTGGGATCAAGTTTCCCACGGGCGCAAGCCCCCGTGGTTAATTACATCCCAGGCCGGAGCCTGAGAAAACTCTCGATTAAGGATTATACATTATCCTCTCCTAAAGTGGGATTGGCACATGGGTATAGACTAGGAAATCCTATCCAAAAGGAAGAAGGGTCTCAAAGAGGCTCAGTCAACATACGTGGCTCATACCAGCATTCAGAGGCTCTAGGATACTAAATAGAAACTGTAGAAAGAAAGACAAGCAATCGATCACATGCGTGAGAGAAGGATGGAGGTGGCGTCATCCTGTGACGCGGATAAGTAGGATTTATAGTCCCTGAAAGAAGGAACCTACCTACTATTTAAGGCATACTACGAGACCGAATGTAGTAACCTCGAATCCTAAATCTAGGTTGGGCTTAGTGCTCTACGAAACACTAAGACCCGTGTCCTAGCTAATGCAGTGCAAAACCTGGACTTATCCCGACCTGGATGGGGGAGCCAGCTAACCACCTAATCGATTCAAAACCATGTTGTCCAGTCAATTATGAAAGATGGGTAGGTAGTACAGTTATTGGGAATAGGACCGACATCTAGAGGATTTCCTAAGTGGTCCTGGACTTATGTGGGTTGGATGCTCCTAGCTAATGCAATTAAATTTTAATTAGTTGGTTACTAATGCAATGCATGCTAGTTGAATTGTCAGCTCATGAAAGCTATAGATCTTTAAAAACAGGCTTATAGAAAATAAATTTTTGAAAAGACTGAGTCTCCCTAGGTCCGGCACTTCATCCTCATAGGCCAGATTATCCGGACTCTACCCGCAGGCAGGGAGATGTCTTATAGCAAGGAAAGAAGAAATGCAGTAATATGCATGCGACCCCGGACCGTTCCGGCAGTTCCCTAGGTTCGTTAAGTTTCTATGTTATTTAAAACTTAAAGTTTTAAGGGTCAGTTACGAGTAGAAAATTTTTATAGTCCTTAAAGAGCCTAACGGAGATCCAGGCGAAAACAAAACCGGCATGCAAGAAAGAAACCTAGAAAAAGCAGGTAATTCTACTGCGCAATCAGGTAAACACATCAATATAAATCCAAAATTAATCAACTAAATGGCCATAGGCAAATTGCCCTTATTACACCCCAGATATGCATAAAGTAAAGTGGCCGGGCACCACTGCCAACAACCCGGGTTTCTAAGCCTATGACAGACGCCAACAACTTTGAGCGGGATATTGGGTCTTCAAATCTTTAGTCTTCTGGATATCTTCTCCTTGGACTTTTTGGATCTCTCCTCCTTGGACTCCTTGGATCCGTCGTGGCTTGAATATCCAAACGAAGAGACAATTCCCCCTTTAGGGGGGGTATTGCCTTTTCTCTTTGGATATCTAAAGCCATCCAGCTCGATTTTCCAAATGGAAGAAGACTCTCCCCTTAGGGATGCCTTCTTCTTTTAGAATCCGAGCTGGATAAGAATATCCCAACTCAAAAGTTGTTTTCACAACTCTCAACAATGATTACATACAAATTTACATTTATTGAAAAACAGTAAATTCTAAATCACCTGCAAGGTTATCCTAATAATCATTCCAAGCAGTTTATAAAAAATAAAAGTGCTAACACCATTGACCCTGTGCCAAGCCATGCTCTTAATTTTGAGGGCTAAGCAGCTCCACCTGTGCAGTTATAATTAATTTAGCCCTCATTTTATTTAGGGGGAGCTGAGCAAGCACCTGCATAAAATATTATTAGAAATCATGATATTGCTCCCCCCTTTTATTAGCTTGAGCATGGCCACCTGCACGGAAGAACAATATATATATGGCGCTCCTAACCTATGGGTAAGTCTAGCGTTCACATCCAGAGTGCAGAAAAAGTAAGCAAACACTCCAATCATTTTTCAAACAGCATGCAATGAAATCCACGAAAGCTCCGGCACACAACGGAAAAGTAAAATCCAGCGGCCTAACTTAGGTCTAGAAGTGGTGCCCTAGCAAACAATTCTATGTGTGTGTAAGGTTGGTGTGGTTTGGATAGATCCTGAGCAGAGTAGTTAGTTAAAGTTATCTAGAGTTCAGGTATGTTGGGGGTCTGAAAAGGGTATTTTTGTTAAAATTCAAATATTAATGAATTAGGATGTATTTTAATTATTTCAGTTTGTTGATCAGTTTTAAGAGCTTATGATATTCATATTTGAAGTTTAAATTGCATTAGCCAATTTTGGAAAGTTCTAGGTCCTACTAGAAACTAAGCTAAGTGTCCAAAAAGTCACTATGAGAAATAGGCCAGGTTTGGGTCTCCTAATGCCTTAAGAAAATACTAGAACTTAATACGAGTAGTTAGATAGGTAGTACACTGAAATTGGAGTTCTCTAGGCAAAGTTATGAATTTTCTAAGTTTCGGGCCCTATCCTATAGACTAGGGTTGACCAAAAGGTTGACTTTCTAATCTAGGCCAGCTTCTGGAAACTTAAAATTTTTAATAAATACTAGACCCTAATTGGAGTCTAATGCAAGTGAGTTTGCCTAATTTGGATTTTTCTACAATTAGTTATGAATTTTCTAAATCTGGGGTATTTATGGAAATTTCTAAATTAATTAGAAGAAGGCCCTATTTTACTGTTTTGGCTCAAATCAGCCCCAAACTGAGTCGAATCACCCTCAAAAGTCAGGGATGACCTGAGAAAGTGATCCCCTAGGGTTTGGAGAAGATTTGGGATTTTTAATAATTTTTAATAATTTATTAGGGTCAAAAAGGTAATTTCCACCTATAGTCAAATTATGGGTCAACCTAGAGCTAAACTAAAGAACCCTATTTATCTAAAGTCAAGGGTCAGATTCTGGTCAGTTCAAGGTATTATGGGTAATTTTCTGACCAAAGGTGTATTTATTGTATTTTCTGGAAGGTCTCAGGGCCTTATTTAACCAGTTGATTAGGGTTAGTTAATTAAGGGTTCTAACTAGCCCTAAAAAAAAACTAGGAAATTATGAGGGGTTTATGATGTCACTAGGTTTAAATGTTGAAGTTTTCATGTCAATTCGGGATCTATCCTAGTTCCTAGAAAACTTCTAAGTTCGCTAGACGGGTCCTTAATTTTTGTCCTTAGGGTGTCACTACGTTGTAAGAGTTTAAAGTGATGTTTAGTCTAACCCTTCAGGTAATAAATGCAAGGGAGTACAAAAATGAAATAAACACACCATGTCCTTAAATCTAGGAGAGCCTAGGCTAAGTGCTCGTGGTGCGACCTACACATGCAAACTACGAATAATAAGAAAGTAAAGACACCTAAAGAAAGGATTAGTGAATGATTGGGACTCAACCATTCACTAACCCACTCCCCCATGATTGCTCTTCATACATAAGATCCATGTCTAAAATTTCATGAAATAGCGGGTCTCCCAAATTAGGATTTATATATAAGTAGTTTTAAAATAGTTTAAAAGTACTTATAGATATAAATATATTTTTGGAAAATAAAATAATTGAAACTAATCCAATTTATAATACATAAGTATAGGGAAACCCGCTGACCACCCTAACGAAGTCTCAAGCGATTTGAAAATATTTTGTATCCTGAAAATAATTATCATAATTAATATTTAATATCAAAATACTCGAATAGTCGAATCCAAATAGTGATTGGTCAAAACAGCCAAAATCGAGGGCTGGAAATGGTTTCAAAACATAAAGCTCGTTTTTCTGAAAAGAACGAGGGGTTATACGCAAAAATCCGACTTAAAACGGCGAAGATATGAATTTCCGAAGTTTTAAATATAATAGAATAGTATTTTAAAATAGTGTAGATTTACTGTTTTTGTAATAACAGCAAATGCAGACATGCTTTTTATCTGAAAATAGTTTCAAAATATGCAGAATTCAGAGTACATACAAAACAAGGTGCTGTGCGTCGACAGCGGATTTAAAACGACAAAGTTATGTAATTTCGAAGTTAAAATACGATAATTAAATATTTTTAAACATTGCTATTTTACTGTTTTTGAAATGATTGCACACAGACCTAAAATTTTCAAATAAAACCAATTCCAGAATGTGCAGAATCCAAATACGATCAAAACAAGGGGTTGTGCGCAAAAATCCGATTTGAAACGAGAAAGTTATGAAATTTTGAAGTTTAAAACCTTTAAAAGGAATTTAAAATAATTTAAAATAATAATAATAATAATAATAATAACAATATAATAATAATAGTAACAATAAAATAAAAGACAATATTTTAAAATAACAGTAAATAAATAATTAAATAATAATATAATAATAATTATATTAAAATAATAATAATAAAAAAAAAAGGGTTTACTGTTTTTTTAAAATAATTAAATATATATATATTATTTTTATAAAAAAAAATTTTTATTAGGTAGAGGACGACGATACGAATCCAACGAGGTATTGCACGCGAAAATCGGACGAAAAACGGAATTTTGGCGATTTTTTGAAGTTAAAATAGGTTTTAAAATAATTTTAATATTAAAATAATCAGCCTGCGACACGTGGCGGACCCGGATTCGATCCGCGGTCCGCGGCCAATGATTGGCGCCGCCGCCAATCATTGTCCGATGATTGCGGCGGCGGTCAAGTGACGGGACGTCACTTAAACACGTCGGCGGCTCGCGCCGACCGTTGGATCCGCGCGGTCTGGAATCAAGGGTCCAGATCGCGCCACGTCGCTGCCTGGACCGCGGAACCGCGGCTGAAGGCCAGCGGTCAGGCTTGACCGCGCGAAACCGCGCGATCCGGACCGTTGATCTGCGAGATCAACGGTCCAGAGCAACCCTGGGCGCTGCTATCGCCGGACCGAAACCCTAATTCAATTTTTGCTTCGTTCTCACAAACCACCCAACGAAACTCAATGAAATTTTAAACACGTATAGTACATATGAAGAGCATCAATGGGGGATGATTATTTTCATTTAATATCAAGCCTATGAAAAGTTAAATAGCTTTGTGTGTTCTAGCTAGGGTTTCGGTTTTACCTCAATCCACACGGTGGATTCGGGAGATCTTGGGCTCGTTGGACTCGTGGGATCTTCTAGAACAAGTTCCTAGTTGATGCCAAGCTCCAACTCTCCTTCAATCGAGCGGGATTCGCGTAGGAAGGGTTTCACGGTCGGGTTCGCCGGAATTCTCGCCGGCGACGACTCGAGGTGGTCGGGTTTGGGTTGAAAAAGGTGGGGGAGGGCTATGGAAGTTCTCCTGCCAAGTCTCAGAGGCTGGGGAAGTCTCTCGAGAAAGCAAGAGCAAAAAGATCCAAATTAGGGCTTGATTTTTGGTATTTAAGGACCCTAAACCTAAGTTGGACGGTTGGGATCCAATCCTCATCAAATTAGGAGGGAAAACAGAGCTATTTGGCCATGGGTTTGATTTTTGAAATTGATTGGAGGCTTAAATTGCAATTAATAGGCCCTTAAATCCACATAAATAAGTTATTATGACCTATTTAAGACTTGGGTTGACCAAGTCAACCATTGACCTGGTCAACCCAGTCAAGTGGGTCAAGGGGGTGGGGCTCGAGCTCAAGAAACCACAAAAATAAATTCAAAATTGATTTTAGGCCTAAAAGGTCCAAATTGGTCAACTCTGGTTGACTTGGTCAACCGGGTTGACCCAAGGTTCAAGCTCAGGCTCGACAGACTCGACTCGACCCACTGAACCCAGTGGGGAGGGCCATAGGGTCTAACTTGGTCAATTTGACCAAGTCAACTCTTTAGGCCCGAGTCTGGGCAAAATCGAGGTCAACACCGACGGGCAAGGGTGAAGACTCTATTTACTGAGCCAACGTATTACTAATATACTAACCTTGAAAAATGCCTTAATAGCTAGTGATTGTACTTGTTAAGTAAGACTACTGTACTGGAATGCATGTGTAAAGTAAAGTATTGTTGTTATGATTACTTTATGATTTACCGATATTGAACTGATTTATCGATATTGAACAGATTTTTTGATTTTTGTATGAATTTACGGATATCGACGAATTTATTGATATTGAATGGATTTATTGATGGATTTATGAGTTTACTGTCACTGCACGATTTCATTGATATTGCATACTATTTACCTATTTTATTACTCATTCATTGATACTACTGATTCACCGACACTATTGATTCATTGTACTGATCTTATAGCACGTGATACATTGAATACTGACTGATACACGTGATACACTAACAAGACTGATAACATGTGATTCACTGAACAAGTGATATAAATTAACTGTATTGTATGTGATACATCGAACACGTGATATAGAATATGCTTTTACTGTATTGATTTGATTTTAACTGTTCTTAATGATGTATTGATTTGATTGTTTTATATGATTCCATACCGATTGATATTATTGACCGAAATTGATTTCTCTTGATACTAACTGATATAATTGATCCGATGATTTCTTTATTGATTTGACGCAAGTACTAATTCATTGAGCTTTACGAACTTTTATATTGTTTATTGATTCTTCTACTGTCGATTGAGGATTTTACTATTTTTGTACTGATTACTGTTTACGCATTGATTACTACTTCTGTACTGATTTTTGTATCTGCATTGATTCAATGATCATGTGCAAGCGGCTAATATTGATTTGACTGATTGACATGCATATTACTTCCGTACCGTGCTTTGATTTCAGTTGTAGGTTTTTGGTGACCTGCTGGGCTTTTTAAGCTCATTATATGTGGTTAATGATTTCAGGTGCAGAGCCTCCCGTGTGAAGCTTCTTTCAGATACTAGTGTAGTTTCGTAGTTTTTGGTTCATGCATTGTTTTGTAGCCTGTGCGGCTATTGTATATGTTCTTTTGGGTGCCACTTTTGGATTGTAAATATGAAATGTCGTAATGTGAATTATATTTTTATATTGTATTCGTTTTCTTTAATGCAATTATTATTTCTGAATGTCTATATTGATCTGAGCGAGAAAAAAAGAATAAGAAGAAAAGTATGTCGATAAATCCTTTCACTATAGATGTCACAGATAGGCAAGCCCAGATCCTTGCCACCACTATCATCAACTGCACTACAAATCAAGCAGACCCAACAGAACTGGCACATCAAGCCTAGTTCCAAAATTATCCACAAGACGTTGCACATTTAAATCACTAACATTTCCTATTTCAACAACATCAATTTTCTCACACACATTATCCATTTCCCGATCATTAACACCCACAACATGAATCGGGGCAGAACCAGCATTTGGCTGGACAAAGACATCAGTCTTCCTCAATTGAGAATGTAATTTAGCACATTCAAAGTTTTTATGACCCACCTCTTTGCAGTGAAAGCAAAAACTAGGCAAATCTTCCAAAACAATCTTTTGAACATAACGAAAATTTTCATAACCAAGCCAAACAGAATCAAGGTGTGACCTAGAAATGTCAACTTCCACAAGAATACACGCAACATAAGGTCTAGAACCCACAACAGTGACATTATTCGTGTGAATCAGCCGACCAAATATAGAACCCAAACCAAATAGAATGCGAGGAGAAAAGAGATGAGAGCGAAGTTCAGGAAAAGAAATCCAGACAGAGATGATCAGAGACTCTTCCGATAAATCAAGAAAAGAGGTCCATTTTATCAACTTCATAAAATACCAAAAAATAAAATTAAGATATATGTGCAAAAACCGTACCATTATCAAGGTCATTAACAAGCTTGATCAAGCCATTGCTCTGATCCAAAATAGAGTATCAGAGAACTCACCCGATAGTTTTAGATTGAAAAAAAAAAATCTAATCGCATCAAGAACAGACTGCCGGATTGGAAACTTCCCAACCAACACATAATCAAACGACTTACCAAGATGAAGCACTTCTTCCTCAGAAATTCATAATGTCGGCAAACCCCTAACGATAATCACTTTCAGATTAGGAAAATCCACCAAAGCATCAGATCCAACTGATACCTCTTTAAAAGGATTTAGAACGACTCTTATAAGCAAGGAAGTCAGGATCAGATCGTTTAAAGACAGATGACATAAAAACAAAAAAAAAAGCAGAAACAATAAAAAGAAGAAGAAAAAACATACACTAACAAAACAGAAGAAGAACAGAGCAAAACCACACGAAAATGCACAAAAAAATCAAGAGAAAAACGAGTAGGGCGAAGCCCTAGCTGAGGGAAGGCGGGGCATGCCAGAGCACATGAGGAGAAAAACGTCTGAACTACTATGTATATTTAAGCTCTTATAACCTTATTTATTACTTTGATTAAGGGTTGCCCAATAAATTAGCAAGGTTCAATAAAAACTTTTGTAATTAAGCTACTAGTAGCCTCTTGATTAGATCAAGATCAAATAATATGATTAAGACTTTCTCAAAAAACTCAAAACCATTCCTTTTCTCATAAGCAAGAGAGAAAGCAAAGCGATGGTATACAACAATTCTGCAAAGTATGGATTCATTATACTCTTGAATAAACTTTCACATCTCAACGCCTCCTCTTTATTTCTTTAAGCCAAATGGCTTACAAAGCACAAATAAATCTCTCTCTCTCTCTCTCTCTCAGGGTGACTGTTTAAAATTTCAAAAATTCCTAGCAAAATATTAAAAAACTATTGGAGCTCAAATTCAAAGCCTGTTAGCCAATTTATGATTTATTTGGCTGCTTATAAAAATAAAATATAAATATTTTAATAATGATTCAATTATATTTATTATATATATAAATACAATATTTGTGAAGTTTTATATCAATATTGATTTCTAGATAAATATAAATCTAATAAATTTAAGCAATTTTAAATTTCACCAATTTATGCAGCTAGTTTCAAGCTGAAATAAATTTGAATATGACATAGATTAGCACACATATTTAGGATTCATTTGGAATGATTTTCTTACTACTTCTCAAAGTAAATTTTTAGTAAAAAGTTTTAATTTTTGTTAAAGTTTGATTTAAGAAGCAGTAATAAAATCGTCCTAAAAGAAGCCTTAATCATTCATTTTAAGGTTACTTTTAATTTTTATTCTTTTGTAGGCCAAATTAACTTTAATCATTCAAAATGAATTCTATATGACCTAAGCAACATCAAAATATTTTCATGCTTTATAACCAATTAAGGTTAGTGATGGAGAGTTAACACTCCCATTCCCCACATGCACCTAATTTTGGCACCAACAGCTGCACCCATTTATTAACCCGAATCGCTCGAATGCGTGAGGAATTAGTTGAAAATTAAATTTAAAAATCATAATAGACCGACCACCGTTCATCCTGCAAAATAAGAAAAAAATTCCTCGCTGCACAGCCACCAACCTATGTCCATTCTCAAGCTCATCACTTTAAGCCAAAGTGTTATTCATTTTATTTAAAAATTATATGGACATTGGTCTCCATCATTATCTTCATGTTTCCAATATCCCACTGAGATTTCTCATTTCCATCCGGCTTTTTAAAAGCCTCTTGACTGAAGTAATCACCACTTCCTTTAAAGTAGCTGGCAGCCCCACCTCACGCCACCGTCCTCCCTCCCTCCGTCCCAGAGCTCCGCCAGTCCTGCTTTCTCGAAGAAGAAGCTACAGCTACCCCATTGTCTCATGGATGACGGATCTGCTTCTCAAAAAGAGTGTTTTAATGACTCGCCATCTTCTCTAATGGCTTCTTCTCATCGGTTCCAGTTTTCTGGTGCCTCTACCTGTGCTTCATTTGCTTGCACTTGAAGAAATTTCTTACAGATTTTTTTGGTTCTTCCTTCCCGATATCTTGGTTCAAAGCAATTAGCTTGCCGGCTCCTAATTTTTAAAATATTACTCTAACTTCAAGCTCTTATTTTGCTCGTCAGTGATCATCATCCATTTTTGTTTCAATGTTTTGCTTCCGTGTGCTTTATGTTTTCTTCATATTAGCTCAAGTGGAAAGTTCTCACCTTGCAGCCCCTTGCTACTCTACCTTGAAATCGATTTTCCTCCACCTTCAATTGTGAAAAACAAAAAAAAAAGTACTTTCTCTTCAAGTTGGGTCATTTATTGATATATTCTCTTGCTGCTTTCCTCTCCCTCATATTACTTTTCCCAATGGCTGAATCATACTTTCCTCTTCGTTGGGAAAGCACTGGCGACCAGTGGTGGTACGCATCCCCTATTGATTGGGCGGCAGCCAACGGCCACTATGAACTTGTCCGAGAGCTCCTTCATCTCGACACCAATCTTCTCATTAAGCTAACTTCCCTTCGCCGGATCCGGCGGCTTGAGACTGTATGGGATGATGATGCCCAGTTCATTGATGCTGCTAAATGCCGGTCTTTTGTAGCCCGGAATCTCCTCCATGAATGTGAAACAAAGAACAATAAGAACAGTCTGATAAGAGCAGGCTATGGTGGTTGGCTTCTATACACTGCTGCTTCTGCTGGGGACATTGGTTTTGTTCATGAGCTGCTTGAGAGAGACCCACTTCTTGTGTTTGGAGAGGGGGAGTATGGTGTCACAGACATACTCTATGCAGCTGCAAGGGGAAAGAGCACTGAGGTGTTCAGGCTTATCTTTGCGAATGCCGTGTCTCCGAGGGGTTTGGTTGATGGTGCAGGAGAGGCTGATGGCGGCGGGTCGAGGAGAGGGAGTGGGAATGTTTCAGTTTTCAGGTGGGAGATTGTGAACAGGGCTGTTCTTGCTGCGGCGAGGGGTGGAAACTTGGAGATGTTGAAGGAACTTATTGGGGAGTGCTCTGACGTCTTGGCTTATAGGGATAGTCAGGGATCTACCATTTTACATGCTGCATCAGGTAGAGGGCAGGTTGAGGTGAGTATCGTTTAAGTTTATGGGTGACTAGTGCATGCCTTGTTAAATTTATTCCTAATTATTAGCCTTCTTGATTTCAACTAAGGGTCTAATTTGGGTTGCTGCAGATTTCTGTGAAAATTGTTATTAGATTAGTGTGGGAAAGACGGATTTTTTAAGGCTAATCTAAGTATTGTATGTTTTTTATCTTTTAAGAAAATCAAACAACAACTTTCTTGTAGCTATAACGTTAAATTTGATTATAAAAGGTTGTTTGTCACTATAAGAATTAGTAAGAAAGTTGCAGTCATATAGGACTCTTAGTTGTCTGAAAAAGTAAAACTATGCGAAAGCTATCCTAGATAAGAGAGATTATTAAGTGCAGAGTCTAGATCAAGAGAACCGTTAGGTTATGTGACTTTGTACAGTAAATGCGATTTTATTGTTCACCCTTGTGCTTTTATTGTTCATTGTCACAAAACCGAACAGTTATTTGTGTTCAGACTCCGCATGTAATAATCTCTCAATCCATAAAAAAAGTAACCATCATTATTTTTTTTGCCTCAATTTTAATCTGCTTTTTTGGTATGTTTGAATAGTTAAAAAATGGTTTGTTGACCTGTTAATTGATTTCACAAAATGTTAGCCAAGACTTATTCTATTCTTTTGTTTCATTTCGACATTGAAGTTAATCAACTCTTTGTTTTGGTTCATGTGTCACAAAAATGCTATATCGTTAGTTGAGAGTCCGTATGTCACAAGGTCTGTCATTTTGCTGCTTATTCTTTTGTTTGGATCATACATGAAAGGTTCAAACTTGTACTGTTTTCTTAATAATATGAAGCTAAATTCAATTAATGGAGGGGTGCTTTAGATTGTATGGTCCCACCACCATCATAATTTCCATGCTTTTCAATAAATGAAAGCAATATATGCTTCAAAAGAGGCCTCTTGAATTTTGTTGAAGCATATCTAATAATGTTGATAGCTTTGTCCATGCAAAAATACTTTTTTAAGAGCAAATTAAGACAAACTCATAAACACATCGCTCCAAGACCTCTTGGTTGGTAGCAAATATGCTTAAATTTAGGAACATTTATAATGATATGAACGTTCATAACACTGCCCCTTTTTTTAGCTGCTTGTAGGTCAAGGGGAGGGGAGAGTTTCCGTTGTGGAAATGGGAGGTGGAAAACTAACTTCTAAAAAAAATGTTTGGCTGGCTACTTATTTTCAGTTCAGTGGGAGTTTGTTAGAAGAAAAGCGACACTTCACTTGCATGTAATAATTGAAGCAAATTTCACTAAAGGAGAGCTAGATAACTAAGGTTTTATTTGGGGTAGCTTAATTTTCTCTTTTTGTTTTTTAAAGCTTTTTTTTTCAGTCATAGTTTCAAAACTATTTTTTCAAAATCAATTTTTTTGAACTGCATAATTTCGATAAAATTGTGCAAAAGCTGTTATTCAAATATGCGTTAATTTTTTACTAATTTTTTCTCTTACCATAAAAATAATTAAAAAGCTGTTCAAAATGAAGCCTGAATTCTATTGACCCCTACAGAATGACCAACTCCGCTTTTGCAACAAATAGAATAGTCGATTCTAACTTACCTTCACTTTGTGAGCTCAGACAAGCCCTTATATGGCTAGAAAGTAAGGTTATTTGTTGCATGCTTCTTTTTGGAGCTCCCCTGATATAGTGCAATATCTTTATAGTCATCAATGGACTTTCTTGGTTTCTATTAATCCATGTGTTATTTCTGGTATTAAGTGTCCTGCCTTGATAATAATGTTAGATTTCTAATGGAAATCAAGCCAAATACAAGAAATGCTTAGGGATATGTCACAAGCATACACTTCTTTATGAATGTAGATGTCACCATACTCCTGCTCACATACATGTGCAATGTATCCTTTGATACACTCACGCATGCATGATGGATAAGTTTAGGAGATGATAAAATAGCATAAAAGTTTTTTCGCTTGATATAAACATGGACTTCAAATTACTTAAATGGGGAAAATAACATCCTTATCACAAAGAACTAGGCATAAATGAAGCTAGGTGTGTGCTTAGCTAGATTTTTATGTGCAGCATTTGCAGATGTCTTCCCATTTTCTCTTTGATCACAAGAAGTTTTAGACATTATTTAGAGATTTTGATGATGTTAGATGTATTAAAAATGAAGATAACAAAGTTTTTGTTAAATGTGAAGACATTAAGAAAAAATGGAAATATTATTTGAAATTAATTTTAAAATAATAATCTTAATGAAAAAAATATTTTGTGGGTGAACATAATAAACAATATAAAAATATGTATTATAAATTAATTAAAAATCATGAGGTCGCTCTGAAAAGATTTGTAAATATTAAGCTTTTGGTCAACATATAAGATGCCTATTCAGATTTGGATAGTCATGAGGAATATTGCAGTGATCTGATTAATAAATCTTTTCAATAGAATGTTGATGATTGGAGAAGTATTTTATCACTAATACTTAAGAATAAAGATGTTCAAATTTGTGTAAATTATAGAGGTACAAAGTTATGAGTGATATAATGAAGTTATATGAGGGTAGAAACATGTGCTTAAAAATTACATCAATTTCGAAGTACTAATTTAATTTAATGCTGGAAAGATTGGCTATAAAACTTATTTTACTATTAAAGCAATTAAAAGAGAAATATAGAGAACAAAGAAAGAATCTTTATATGAGTTTTATTGACCTTGAGAAGGCATGTGATTGAGTTCCATGAGAATTAATTTTACGCACATTAAGTTATAAAAGTATTTGTGAAATCTAAGTTGATATTATCAAAGAGATGTTTGCTAGGTGCTAACTAGTATTACTGTATTAGTAGTAATTGTGAAGTGTTCAAAGAATTTTCAATTGTAGTAGCCTTACATCAATTATCAACATTGGTTTCATTTTTTTTTTTTTTTTTGGTGTTGATTGAGAAGATGTTTAAAAAAAATATTGGAAGTGATGCATCTTGGTGCTTATCTTTTGTTGATGTTATATCTCTAATTTGTGATGCATCCACTAAAAAGTAAAAAATAAGAATAATTATTGAGATGTTCAAAAAATAAAGGCATAGTATTAGTAGATAAAAAATTGAGCATATGATAGGTAATTTTATTGGGTATGATGTTAACAATTATTATTCAATATTATTATAAGATAAAATGATACCTACATGTGATACAATTTAAGTATCTTGTATTTATTATATAGAAGAATGAAGACATATATGAAGATATAACTTCTAGAGTTAAGTTCATATTGTTCAAATGAAGAAATGCTTCGGGAGTTTTATAATTATTGAGATTGTTGAAATGAATCATGGGATCTTGATCGGGCTCATCATCATTCCCCCCACCATCCGCTTTAAGTGTAAGATGGTGAAATTTTCAATTTTAAATATTAAATTTTCAACAATATTGACCTGTGCTACCTATACGCCAGATAACCTATATCTGTTTGACGACTAGCCTTAATAGAAAGTTCTCTCTCGTTACCGGGAGGGGTAATTAACTAGAGGGGCTTGCACCTATAGAAAATCAGAACTCAGATCATAAAGTCCTTGCAAAATGAGGGTGAAATTTATGGGTAGTGTCTTATTTCAAACCCAATCCGCCTTTTGAAAATTTATCCAGAAACTTAATTCGTTAAAACTCTCCCGAAAGAGGGGAGTCTGGGGCATGAATTTTCGGAGCCCACAAAAGTATTTGTGCATCTTATTGGAAAATATTTTCACATTGGTGGTTCAATTCTGTTATATAATTCATATTGTTAATTTATCAGATGCTTATTGCTTCGGACAAAGCTTTGATTTTTAGCTGTGCAGTGACAAAGATTAGATTTACAGTTGAGCAGTGACTTTCGCTAAAACTAGATTATAAAAACATTCACGCTTCAGTGTATGGAACATTGAACTGTAAACAAGTATTTGTAAGCAATTACATATACTAAGTTAAAAGAACCATTATATCTTATCATAATTGCAGGTAGTTAGTGACCTTATCGCAGCCTATGACATCATTGAATCCAGAGACATTAATAGCTAAAAAGTAGCAACAAAGGAATAGATAAAAATCTAAAATTTTATGTTGCAAACAAAACAAAGTAGAAATATATTAATAACTAAAAGAGAACAAGCTTACACAATCTAGATGAAGGAGAAAACTTCAGCTTTGTTGGCTGTGTGTTTTCTGCCTTAGATACATCGGCTTTTATAGTCATATGAAAACCACAAACAGCTTATCAAAACCAAGGATTCTACCCATGGTTTTGTAAAAGGGTACAAGTGGCCATGTGATAGTGGCCTACAAAGGTACAAGATGCCATGTGATAGTGGCATCTATTTACATAAAAGATGCTTTTGTTGCATAAATTGGGCCCACCATTGCTCAAATAATTTGTTTGTATGATTGGTTGGTGAGCTGCTCTATCATGTCAATTATTCCAGCCAGTGTCTCCTCAGTGTTTCGTAGTGGTTGGAATAGTTCAGTGTAGCAATTGTCTTTGGATACCAATCGTCTGCAGTATTCGGTCTTGTTTGTGTATATTCGTAGTAGGCTTCTGAGTTCAGTAAGGACTGTAAAGGTCTGTTCAACTTCGAACCTTCGGGTTGCTCCTCTGAGTTGGTCTCGATGGGTAACTTCAATGGGATATTGAAGTGTTTGATGTAGGATTTTGCGGTGTAGATCCTCCTTGTGAAATTTGGTATGTTCTGGAACTTTTTGCCTTGGCCTTGGTTGTTCCGGATCGTTAAAGATTCGTTTAAGTTCTTCTTTTGTTGGATCTGCTGATCGTTGTTGAAAGTATTCTCGGGCGAACTCCTTGTAATCTTGTGTGTGATCTTCAGCACCTTTTCCTGTCCTTCGAGCTTTAGGATTCGTTGGATAAGTAAGAGTTGATTCCTTTCCTTTTCGACGTGAGTCTGTATATCGTTGATTTGGTTCCATCCTGTAAGTAATGCCTGTGAAGATTGTCCTGATAAAGTTCCTGCACATAAAATAAACGTTAGTCGGGAAAGGTTGTCGGCGAGAACGTTGTTTTTGCCTTCGATATGCTCGATGCGGATTGATATTCCTAGCCCATTGATGTAGTCTGTGAACGACAGCCATCGTACTCGGGATGGTTTGTGGGCGGCCGATTTGTTATAGAAAGCTATAATAGCCTGACAATCAGTTCTTAAGGTTATTTCGGCCTTGTCTAGGTAATGAATTTTTAGGGCTTCAAGTGTCTCCATACAGGCATGGATCTCTGCATCAATTGTGGATTTAAGAGTGGCAAATTTTCCGCTGGCATAGGCACAGACCTTCTCAGTACATTTAGGATCTCGTTTGTGTTTCTTCCACTTGCAAACACCTCCCCAGCCTTCCATACATCCGTCTGTCTCGAGGACTATGTATGCATCTTCAGGTGGTATTTCCAGATCCGGTAGTTGTTGTACGAGGCTTTTAATTTTTTTGATAAGTTGCCAGTCGTGTTCTTTCATTCTTTTATCTCCATGGGGTGAGGTCTTCTCATATAATGGTCCTAGCAAAATACCGAGGTTAGGAATATAACTTCTAGCATAATTAAGAATTCCTAACCATGATCGAAGTCCTTGCTTCTCCTTTAATTTTTCATCTGGAAAATTGGCTATCCATTTTATGATGTGTGGTTGTAGTTTGATCTTGTTGTTCCCAACGACTGCTCCAAGGAACTCAATTTGTTTTTCGGCTATTTTCATCTTGTTGGCCGATAGGATTAAGCCTTCCTGCTCAACGATTTTTAGAAAGGCCTCAAAGTGTCTTTTATGTTCAGCTTCTGTATTGCTAAAGATAAGAATGTCATCAATATAAACAACAAGAAAATCAGAGCAGTTTTCGAAACATTTATTCATTTTCCTTTGAAAAACAGCCGGCGCGTTCTTTAATCCGAATGGCATTACCAACCATTCGTAAAGACCTGTAGGGCTAATAAACGCAGTCCATTCGATCGAATCAGGATGCATTGCAACCTGGTGGAAGCCACTTTTGAGGTCAAACTTTGAGTATATCTTGTTGTTCCCGATTCGTTTTAACAAAGTATTTATTCCTGGTAAGGAATACTGGTCTTTGTACGTATTGTTGTTGACTGATCTATAGTTGAAGACCATTCTCTCTTTTCCTTTGACTTTCGTTCCTGTGGTTGGATCGATAGAAGTCCCTGAATTGACTATCATTGCCATTGTCCGGTGTCTGCTCGAGCTGGATCTGATAACCTTTAACCTAAGTAATTCCTCAATATGCCGTTTGAATTGGTTTTGCATTAATGGAGTGACATGCTTTAATGGCTTATCTTGGATTGTAAGATCAGGATTAATTATGTCAAGTTTGCAGGTTACCTGGTTTTTTGACCAATGTTTAAGAGGATCGTCACTGATAAAGCCGCTACTCTTTAATCGTTGCAAGAGTGATTGGAATTTTGTTAGAAATGGATTGAGATCAACATTTTTGTAGATCCATTCTGGTTGTAGGGATGTGTAGATATCATAGTTGAGTTCTTCCTCTGCGGCTTGTTTTGCGAGAATTTCCAGGTCCGGTGTGGTGTAGACTGGTGTGATCTCTTTATAAAAAGTGATCATATTGCCTTCAATGCGGACTCCACCATTTAGGCTTCGTAGGAAATTACAGCCTAGAAGCATTTGTATTCCATCTTTACTGCTCATATCAAAGTAGTATATTTGTGGAATCCGGAATTTGTTATCGCCGATTATCATTGAGCCATTTTTGACTTTTATTCTGGACTGGTTTACAGAGTTTACACCACTAAATGTTGTCTCATAATTCAGTGGTTCTCGTGCAACTTTTGGTATATCATTTGTATTTGCGCAGCAAGATGTTGCTCCCGTATCAACGATAGCTCTGATGTTAAATCCTGGAACATCTGGTATTTCAAAATGGATAATAATGTTGTACAGACGGTTTAGTACTTTTTTAGATGACTTTTCAGCACTTTCTTTTGCAGTTTCTGTCATGATTCGAGCTTCTTGAACATCTACCGCTTCTTCATCTTCAGCTGTCCTGCTGGCATCATGTATTCGTAATTCTTGTCGTGACTGCTCTATTTGTTCTGACAGAAGTTTGTCAATTTGTTTCTTCAGGCGTCGGTTTTCCTCTACTAAATGATCTGAGTATTTGATTAACTCATGAATCAGTTTCTCTCTAGATTGGTATGGTTGAAGCATTAATTCTTTCGCAATTGTGATGGAGAAGTAAAACAATGCACACATTGGGCAGGCAGTTATTTTACATAGTGGATAGTGCATTCTTATCTTGCTGTTTGAATTTATTGCACAGTATGTGCATCTGGTGAAAGCTCCTTGAATGAGTTTATTAAATTCCCATTCGTGAATGCATGTTTCTTGTTCGGGTTTCAAGGTTACCTTGCGTCTCCATCCCAGATCTTCCTTTATCATGAATAGAAATTCTTCTGAAGCATTTTCAAGTGCATTTCGAATGTGCACAAGTGTATTAGCACCTTCGTCATCTGAAATACTGCAAATAGCATCTGATGGTTCTTTATCAAGGTCTACAGATAGTATATCGTAATCTTCTGGTAGCTCGAGATTACTTATTATGGCTGCTCTGGCCATATTTCCTTGTTTACTTTTACATTCTCGCGCGAAATGTCCTTCTTCGCCACAGATGTAACATCGACATTTGGTGCTCCTTGGCTTGTTTTTATTTTTAATGACTCGAACATGGGAGTCGTGAGGCTTTCCTTTGTAATTCTTGGATTTGCGCAATCCGTACTTCTTCTGATGGTTATAGTATCCAGGTACAGGGATCTTTTTACAGATAGACAGGTCTTTGATTCCACGCTGAATGACAGCCTTTTTGCAAAGATCTGCTAGATACTGATAGGTGAATTTGATGCGTGGTAATACCCCAATGGTATTACCTGGATGTCGTTCCTGAAAGGCCTTTTCTACTTCTTCTCCGAGGATTGGTGGCATCTTCTTGAAGAATTTTTCAGATAATTCCGAGCTGATATACATTCTTCCTGATTTGGCAACAAGGACTTTATAGTCATTCATATATTCGAATATATTTTTAATTTGGTCGCAGGACAACCTCTCCAAATCCAGGTATGCTCGATTTTGTTCTTCGGTTGACCCTTGGTACGGATCTTCAAGAGTAATTATTTGTCGGATCTGGGAGAGTACATTCTGAGGATCATCAGCGATGGTGATTTGGTGCTCAAATTCAGGTTCGAATGCCATACGTCACTGTATCCAGGTTTTCTTTTCTATTTCTCCCAGCAGATTTTCAATAAACAATACTTTCGAACAGTTATCTGGGAATTGTTTTTCACTGAGGAGGTTTAATGTAATAGATTCCCATCGGGAAATTACATCATCATATAGCGAGAAATCATCTGGTAGGATAAGCAGGACGCCTTAATTATTATGGGCTGATGGCAAAGTCCACATATTAGATTGAAAAGTTTTACGGAAATTGGAGGATTTTGGCTTGTAGTACTGGAATGGGTAAGAGGATGATGCATCTGGTTTTGCACTTTCTAAAAGAGAACAAGCTTTTAAAGTTTGGGTTGAACCGGTCGCTACGCAGAACTTGACGGAGAACTTGACCGAACCGGTGGCTGAACCGGCCACTACGACAAAAGAAACTATCTAGAACCAATACCAAAACCATCACCCTCATGTTGGCACCCTTGGCCAACCATCAGGAAAATATGATTATCTTGTTTATTATACACCTCCTACTTATACATCTCTGTTAAACATATCAATCCAACCCACAGGATGGGGCGATGAGCTTGCATTACCTCCGTCAACCTCTCCAGCATCTCCACCAAGGTTTAAAATTGCGTAACTGCGCCTCGAGGCGGTTTTCATCCGTGAGGCGAGGCGTAAGCCTCGAGGCGGTCTGAGGCGTAAGCCTCACAAACACAGAATTGCGTAAATGAAAAATTAAGGATTTTAACAGGAAAATAAAAGCAATATTGAAAAATAAGAAAGTAGATGCAATAAAATTATGTCCCAAAGTACAAAATCACAAAATATTAGTTTAACAAAACTCCCAAAATACAAAAAACATATAAAATGAAATCATATCCCATCACTAAATGGGTCTTCAAGTGAATCTTCTTCTCCAATTGTATCTATGAATGCCATGTCATCTTCATCTTCAACATGACTCATTTTTCTCTTCCCTGTTCATTAAAAGAAAAGATCATTAGCATATTAATTGGATGAACCACTCATTATCAGGCAGACTGGCAGAGAAGATATACCTTTACTTGCAGAGCTAGTAGATGTGTGCGGTGTGGTACTAGTGGATGTACCCGTTTGATCTGCTTCGCCCCTCAATACATCCACATTTAGATCTTCTACATGTAAGTCTGATAATGACAAATCTGCCTCATCATCTATGAACCACTCATTATCAGACGACAAATCATCACACACCAACGGGTCCTCATCATCTTTCAACCCCTTATTCCTCAACCTCCTATCTCTTAACCTCTTGTTGTGCATTATGTATACGAGGGAGTTCATTCTGAGTGTAGATAGTCGATTTCTTCTCTTGGTTTGTACTTGACTATATGTACTCCAATTTCGCTCACACCCAGAAGAAGAACAAGTGAGGCCCAACACTCTCACAGCAAAACTCTGTAGCTCAGGGGTGGAATCACCAAATTGGATCCACCATTCAACTGTTTTCAAGAACAAAATATAATCAAAATTCAGAACTGAATAAAGTGTATTGCATTTACCAAATTAATTATACCTGGAGACCGTTTAGAAATGGTTGCTTTTGCTGCATTCAAACCAAAAAAACCCTCTTTATTCCGGAACAGAACAAGCTGTAAATCTGCAAGCTCCCTATCTGCCTGCTCCGGTATTAATCTTTCCATACAGTGATATAGACCAAGCTTAACCTCCGGATTTGAAGATTTTTTCTCTGAATATTGAAATTGAGGGTTAAGATAATATGCAGCTGCATGTAGATGTCGGTGTAACTGCACCTCCCACCGAGCATCAACGATATCCCAAATCTCCCTATAACTTGCCTCCTCTCCTCCCAAGTTATGTGCAATCAACTCCTTGGCCTCATCCATAGCATTATAAATAAAACCCATAGCTGGTTTCTTCTCTGCATCCACTAAGCGTAGAACTTGCACTAAGGGTCTCGTGCTCAAAATGGCATAGGTCACAGTAGCCCAAAATTTATCATTCAGAATTATCTTTCTTATCTCCTTTCCCTCACTCTTCTTCCCCCAAGCAGAGTTTAGCCATTCAGTTGATGTAAACATGGCTTCCAAAGGTTGCCTCACCTCCATCAAGCTCTGCAGTGTCAAATAGGAGGTGGCAAACCTATAGATTCACAGTGCCCAAATGTTAAAACTATGAACATACAGTTGGAATGATTTACAATGTCAAAAATATGAACATACCTAGTGGTTGCAGGTCGAATGATTTCTTTCTTTGAAAATTTTCTCATTAAGCTTAAGACCCAAGAGTGGTTGTAGATGAATTTTGTAATCTTCTTCGCCCTAACAAGAGCACTCTTGTGCTGAGGTAAGTCACCAAGATCCTCCAATATGAGATCAATACAATGTGCTGCGCAAGGTGTCCAATAGAGGTGTGTCCTCTTCTCCATCAACATCTGACCAGCTGCTTTGTATGCACTGGCATTATCAGTCACTACCTGGATAACCAACTGCTCTCCAATCTCCTCAATAACTCCATCAAGTAAATTAAAAATGAATGTAGCATTCTTCACCTCATCAGAAGCTTCAACAGATCTTAAGAACACTGTACCATAGGGATTGTTGACAAGGATGTTTATCAAACTCCTACTCTTCATGTCAGACCATCCATCTGACATTATAGTCACACCTGTCTCAATCCATGTCCTTTTAATCTCACCAATGCTTCGCTCGGTGTTCTGCAACTCCTCTTTTAAAATCCAAGTGCGCAACTCATACATAGAAGGTGCTTTCAACCCTCTTCCATACAATCCTACAGACCGCATCATACTGAAGTAGGCAGGTGATGTAGCAACATTAAATGGTATTGCATTTTCAAAAAAAAAACCTCCCAATGTCCATGCAAACCTGTCGCCGACCCTCTCTAGTACCACCTGCAGGCATCATATCTGCTTCTCCTCTATCTGCTCCTGCAGTAGTCATGTACTGATCCATAGGACCCCGTGCACCTCTATTATGTATAGTGGAGGAGGAGCCCTTTCCACTCTCGCTCCCAAAATAGGCACCTTGGTCGACCCTTTCATCAAATTGCTGCTGTTGTAAGTGTTTGACAGTGGTAGTTTTTTTCATGTAAGCACATATTTCTTCCTTCACATTGTCCGGCACTTTAGCACAAGGTGCTACGTTCTTGTGAGAGCAAGATAAGTGCTCCTTCATGCGGGTTACTCCGCCCTTCACAACTTTCTCACAAAAGTTGCACTTTAAATAGACATAGCTCTTCTCGCCGCCGCCAATGTCAACTTGTACACTATACTTCCAAGAAGGGTCCCTCCGCAATGACGAAGACCCCTTTTCCTTGCCTCGTACCATGATCTCTAATGAAAGAATCGAAAATTACACAAAAAATTCCAAAAATCTACAACCCTAAAATTTCTTTCTTTTCAAAAATCTAACCAAAAAGTAAAAAAAATACCTAAAATCCTTTGTGGACCTCTCCTACTAGGCGGCCGGAGACTTCAACTTCGCCGGAGAGAGGCGGCGCCGGCGGGAGAGGCGGCGGGAAGGTTGGCCGAGCGGACGGGGTGCTCTGGATTTCGCGACCTGGAGCAGCAAACGGGCGGAAAATGTCGGGATGGAGCTTAGGCCGATCGGGTGTGGAGGGTTTAATGGAAGATTTTAAGTAGGTGGGCCCTTGGGATGAGGCGTACGCCTCTCTTAAAATTGCGCAATTGCGCAACAGAGGCGCGCCTCAGCTTCCATGAGGCGTACGCCTCACCACTGCCTCCAATTGCGCATGCCTTGAGGCGTTTTTTTCAGGAATTGCGCAGAGGCGCGCCTCAAGGCGCGCCTCTTATTGCGCAATTTTAAACCATGATCTCCGCCAACCCAAACATGCTTCACCCTTCAAAATCACTTAGAAGAACTTGATTATCCACAACTTAAGAAGATGGCTACAAAAGCTGAAAACCTGTATGCATCTGTATCCTCCAATTATCTTCCCCCAAATGAACCTGTCATGGGACCTATAAATTACCCTCGTGCAACATCTCTAGCTGCAAAACCAGATGCATCCTCCTCTTACCCATTCCAGTACTACAAGCCAAAATCCTCCAATTTCCGCAAAACTTTTCAATCTAATATGTGGACTTTGCCATCAGCCCATAATAATCAAGGCGTCCTGCTTATCCTACCAGATGATTTCTCGCTATATGATGATGTAATTTCCCGATGAGAATCTATTACATTAAACCTCCTCAGTGAAAAACAATTCCCAGATAACCGTTCGAAAGTATTGTTTATTGAAAATTTGCTGGGAGAAATAGAAAAGAAAACCTGGATACAGTGGCGTATGACATTCGAACCTGAATTTGAGCACCTAATCACCATCGCTGATGATCCTCAGAATGTACTCTCCCAGATCCGACAAATAATTACTCTTGAAGATCCGTACCAAGGGTCAACTGAAGAACAAAACCGAGCATACCTGGATTTGGAGAGGTTGTCATGCGACCAAATTAAAAATATGTTCGAATATATGAATGACTACAAAGTCCTTGCTGCCAAATCAGGAAGAATGTATATCAGCTCGGAATTATCTGAAAAATTCTTCAAGAAGATGCCACCAATCCTCGGAGAAGAAGTAGAAAAGGCCTTTCAGGAACGATATCCAGGTAATACCATTGGGGTATTACCACGCATCAAATTCACCTATCAGTATCTAGCAGATCTTTGCAAAAAGGCTGTCATTCAGCGTGGAATCAAAGACCTGTCTATCTGTAAGAAGATCCCTGTACCTGGATACTATAACCATCAGAAGAAGTACGGATTGCGCAAATCCAAGAATTACAAATGAAAGCCTCACGACTCCCATGTTCGAGTCATTAAAAATAAAAACAAGCCAAGGAGCACCAAATGTCGATGTTACATCTGTGGCGAAGAAGGACATTTCGCGCGAGAATGTAAAAGTAAACAAGGAAATATGGCCAGAGCAGCCATAATAAGTAATCTCGAGCTACCAGAAGATTACGATATACTATCTGTAGACCTTGATGAAGAACCATCAGATGCTATTTGCAGTATTTCAGATGGCGAAGGTGCTAATACACTTGTGCACATTCGAAATGCACTTGAAAATGCTCCAAAAGAATTTCTATTCATGATAAAGGAAGATCTGGGATGGAGACGCAAGGTAACCTTGAAACCCGAGCAAGAAACATGCATCCACGAATGGGAATTTAATAAACCCATTCAAAGAGCTTTCACCAGATGCACATACTGTGCAATAAATTCAAACAGCAAGATGAGGATGCACTGTCCACTATGTAAAATAACTGTCTGCCCAATGTGTGCATTATTTTACTTCTCCATCACAATTCCGAAAGAATTAATGCTTCAACCATACTAATCTAGAGAGAAACTGATTCATGAGTTAATCAAATACTCAGATCATTTAGTAGAGGAAAACCGACGCCTGAAGGAACAAATTGACAAACTTCTGTTAGAACAACTAGAGCAGTCACGACAAGAATTACAAATACATGATGCCAGCAGGACAGCTGAAGATGAAGAAGCGGCAGATGTTCAAAAAGCTCGAATCATGACAGAAACTGCAAAAGAAAGTGGTGAAAAGCCATCTAAAAAAGTACTAAACCGTCTGTACAACATTATTATCCATTTCGAAATACCAGATGTTCCAGGATTTAACATCAGAGCTATCGTTGATACGGGAGCAATATCTTGCTGCGCAAATACAAATGATATACCAGAAGCTGCACGAGAACCACTGAATTATGAGACAACATTTAGTGGCGTAAACTCTGTAAACCAGTCCATAATAAAAGTCAAAAATGGCTCAATGATAATCGGCGATAACAAATTCCGGATTCCACAAATATACTGCTTTGATATGAGCAGTAAAGATGGAATACAAATGCTTCTAGGCTGTAATTGCCTACGAAGCCTAAATGGTGGAGTCCGCATTGAAGGCAATATAATCACTTTTTATAAAGAGATCACACCAGTCTACACCACACCGGACCTGGAAATTCTCGCAAAACAAGCCGCAGAGGAAGAACTCAACTATGATATCTACACATCCCTACAACCAGAATGGATCTACAAAAATGTTGATCTCAATCCATTTCTAACAAAATTTCAATCACTCTTGCAACGATTAAAGAGTAGCGGCTTTATCGGTGACGATCCTCTTAAACATTGGTCAAAGAACCAAGTAACCTGCAAACTTGACATAATTAATGCTGATCTTACAATCCAAGATAAGCCATTAAAGCATGTCACTCCATTAATGCAAAACCAATTCAAACGGCATATTGAGGAATTACTTAGGTTAAAGGTTATCAGACCCAGCTCGAGCAGACACCGGACAATGGCAATGATAGTCAATTCAGGGACTTCTATCGATCCAACCACAGGAACGGAAGTCAAAGGAAAAGAGAGAATGGTCTTCAACTATAGATCAGTCAACGACAATACGTACAAAGACCAGTATTCCTTACCAGGAATAAATACTTTGTTAAAACGAATCGGGAACAGCAAGATATACTCAAAGTTTGACCTCAAAAGTGGCTTCCACCAGGTTGCAATGCATCCTGATTCGATCGAATGGACTGTGTTTATTAGCCCTACAAGTCTTTACGAATGGTTGGTAATGCCATTCGGATTAAAGAACGCGCCGGCTGTTTTTCAAAGGAAAATGGATAAATGTTTCGAAAACTGCTATGATTTTCTTGTTATTTATATTGATGACATTCTTATCTTTAGCAATACATAAGCTGAACATAAAAGACACTTGGAGACCTTTTTAAAAATTGTTAAGCAGGAAGGTTTAATCCTATCGGCCAACAAGATGAAAATAGCCGAAAAACAAATTGAGTTCCTTGGAGCAGTCGTTGGGAACAACAAGATCAAACTACAACCACACATCATAAAACGGATAGCCAATTTTCCAGATGAAAAATTAAAGGAGAAGCAAGGACTTCGATCATGGTTAGGAATTCTTAATTATGCTAGAAGTTATATTCCTAACCTCGGTATTTTGCTAGGACCATTATATGAGAAGACCTCACCCCATGGAGATAAAAGAATGAAAGAACACGACTGACAACTTATCAGAAAAATTAAAAGCCTCGTACAACAACTACCGGATCTGGAAATACCACCTGAAGATGCATACATAGTCCTCGAGACAGACGGATGTATGGAAGGCTGGGGAGGTGTTTGCAAGTAGAAGAAACACAAACGAGATCCTAAATGTACTGAGAAGGTCTGTGCCTATGCCAGCGGAAAATTTGCCACTCTTAAATCCACAATTGATGCAGAGATCCATGCCTGTATGGAGACACTTGAAACCCTAAAAATTCATTACCTAGACAAGGCCGAAATAACCTTAAGAACTGATTGTCAGGCTATTATAGCTTTCTATAACAAATCGGCCGCCCACAAATCATCCCGAGTACGATGGCTGTCGTTCACAGACTACATCAATGGGCTAGGAATATCAATCCGCATCGAGCATATCGAAGGCAAAAACAACGTTCTCGCCGACAACCTTTCCCGACTACGTTTATTTTATGTGCAGGAACTTTATCAGGACAATCTTCACAGGCATTACTTACAGGATGGAACCAAATCAACGATATACAGACTCACGTCGAAAAGAAAAGGAATCAACTCTTACTTATCCAACGAATCCTAAAGCTCGAAGGACAGGAAAAGGTGCTGAAGATCACAAACAAGATTACAAGGAGTTCGCCCGAGAATACTTTCAACAACGATCAGCAGATCCAACAACAGAAGAACTTAAACGAATCTTTAACGATCCGGAACAACCAAGGCCAAGGAAAAAAGTTCGAGAACAGACCAAATTTCACAAGGAGGATCTACACCGCGAAATCCTACATCAAACACTTCAATATCCCATTGAAGTTACCCATCGAGACCAACTCAGAGGAGCAGCCCGAAGGGTCGAAGTTGAACAGACCTTTACAGTCCTTACTGAACTCAGAAGCCTACTACGAATATACACAAACAAGACCGAATACTGCAGACGATTGGTATCCAAAGACAATTGCTACACTGAATTATTCCAACCACTACGAAATACTGAGGAGACACTGGCTGGAATAATTGACATGATGGAGCAGCTCACCAACCAATCATACAAACAAATTATTTGAGCAATGGTGGGCCCAATTTATGCAACAAAAGCATCTTTTATGTAAATAGATGCCACTATCACATGGCATCTTGTACCTTTGTAGGCCACTATCACATGGCCACTTGTACCCTTTTACAAAACCATGAGTAGAATCCTTGGTTTTGATAAGCTGTTTGTGGTTTTCATATGGCTATAAAAGCCGATGTATCTAAGGCAAAAAACACACAGCCAACAAAGCTGAAGTTTTCTCCTTCATCTAGATTGTGTAAGCTTGTTCTCTTTTAGCTATTAATATATTTCTACTTTGTTTTGTTTGCAACATAAAATTTTAGATTTTTATCTATTCCTTTGTTGCTACGATCTTCTCTTATGGTATCAGAGCCAGGTTGAACCTACATGTGATACAATTTAAGTATCTTGTATTTATTATATAGAAGAATGAAGACATATATGAAGATATAACTTCTAGAGTTAAGTTCATATTGTTCAAATGAAGAAATGCTTCGGGAGTTTTATAATTATTGAGATTGTTGAAATGAATCATGGGATCTTGATCGGGCTCATCATCATTCCCCCCACCATCCGCTTTAAGTGTAAGATGGTGAAATTTTCAATTTTAAATATTAAATTTTCAACAATATTGACCTGTGCTACCTATACGCCAGATAACCTATATCTGTTTGACGACTAGCCTTAATAGAAAGTTCTCTCTCGTTACCGGGAGGGGTAATTAACTAGAGGGGCTTGCACCTATAGAAAATCAGAACTCAGATCATAAAGTCCTTGCAAAATGAGGGTGAAATTTATGGGTAGTGTCTTATTTCAAACCCAATCCGCCTTTTGAAAATTTATCCAGAAACTTAATTCGTTAAAACTCTCCCGAAAGAGGGGAGTCTGGGGCATGAATTTTCGGAGCCCACAAAAGTATTTGTGCATCTTATTGGAAAATATTTTCACATTGGTGATTCATTTCTGTTATATAATTCATATTGTTAATTTATCAGATGCTTATTGCTTCGGACAAAGCTTTGATTTTCAGCTGTGCCGTGACAAAGCTTAGATTTACAGCTGTGCAGTGACTTTCGCTAAAACTAGATTATAAAAACATTCACGCTTCAGTGTATGGAACATTGAACTGTAAACAAGTATTTGTAAGCAATTACATATACTAAGTTAAAAGAACCATTATATCTTATCATAATTGCAGGTAGTTAGTGACCTTATCGCAGCCTATGACATCATTGAATCCAGAGACAATCAAGGGAACACATCACTACATGTTGCTGCATTTCGAGGGCATCTACCAATTGTTGAAGCCTTGATATCTGCATCTCCCTCATTATCTTGTTTCAAAAACAATGCTGGCGATACTTTCCTTCACATGGCAATAGCAGGCTTTAGAACTCCTGGTTTTCGAAGGCTAGATCGTCAAATGGAGCTTATGAAGCATCTGATCTATGGCAACATTATTAACATCCAGGAAATCATCAACATTCAAAATAATGATGGCAGAACCGCACTCCATGTTGCAGTGATTGGCAACTTGCAGTGTAACCTCGTTGAGGTCCTTATGACCATCCCATCGATTAAACTGAACATTCAAGACATCGATGGCATGACACCACTTGATCTGCTCCGCCGCCGTCCTCATTCTATATCTTCAGATATACTTGTCAAACTGTTGGTCTCAGCTGGTGGGATATCTCATTTAAAGGATTTGAAGGCTAAAGCAGCGATTGTTTCTCAGTTGAAGATGCAATCTGGCATTGGAAACAGCCCAGGTACCTCCTTCAGGATCTCTGATGGTGAAATATTCCTATATACTGGCATTGAGGCATCGGAAGCCAGTGGGAGGCCAAGCTCAAGCTCCAGTATAGGAAAGAATGAGCTCCAGCTACCTCACTTCGAACCTATTGAAGAGAATAATGAGCATTCAGATAAAAAGAAAGCTTCAAGTTCTGTCAATAGTGCAGCGAGGCGGCTCAAGATACTGCTCAGATGGCCTCGTCGCAAGGAGAAGAAAACTGATGATGATTCCATGAGCTTACTGAAGAAATGGAGCGAGCGCGAGGAAACACCGACACCTCTGCGTCAGCGATTTTTGAAGCCGCAATCATCTCTCATAAACAACAAGCGAACACTCGCAGTGAGGACCTCCATGCCGAGCCCCACAACAAAGAAGAAATTTGCTGCTGGGCTTATGCACGGTGTAATTCAGGCCATGCCACACCTAGCTCCTTCACAAACACGGATGCCAGTAAGCTCCTTATCTAGTTCTCTTTTGTCATCGCCGACGTTAGAGAAGCAGAAGGGTGTTTCTGAAGACGACGAGGCAATCGGCGACACCGCCTGTTCAAATTACACAGGGAGTTCATCCCAGAGACCAAGTTTCAAGAATGCAAAGCTCATGAACCAGTACTTCTGCTTCGGAGCGCAGGGCTTGGCAGTGGATGGCTCATCAACCAATCAACGCCAAAGTCGATTGTTCAGAGGATGTGTTCCTCCAGTATCTTGAAAAAGGAAAAAAGATGGCATGGGAGAAAGCTGGTGATAATGCTCCTTTGAGTGCATATTAGTCTGGTTTTTTTAACTTAGTAGCCTATTATAAGTTTGCTCCATATAGAGTAATCTTTCAGAATGAGTGTGTTTGTGGTTAAGTTCTGTTTACAGTGGGAGTTATGCTTCCATCTTAACCAGTTGTAGCTTGTGATAACCTTTTACTGTTTATAGTCTGTATTTTATTTCAAGAATCAGATTAAGAGTATGATCTGAGGAATGCTGTCTTGGTTTGTACTTTGTATCAAATTCAGAGTGTTGCAAGAAATGCTTTTTGATTTGCTTCAACTTTTAATGCCTTGGTTAAAGATTTAATTTCTGGAAGCCATTGGAACTTGCCAGTTACTATTCCCCACTCTCTTGCAAATGCTATTAAAGCCACCCCTATACATGATCCTTAAGTCTATCTCCTTATCTTGGGATAACTCTTCTGAGGGGGTATTTGGTCAGTATCTTATGAAGTTCTACAATGACTTATCTATCTGCTCTTGGCACTACATGATATGCACAAAAAATATATGTTGAGATTCTCTTTCTTTGCTTGGCTTTCTCTAGTTGGCGGTCTCAAAACGGATGATGTTTTGCTTCAAAGGAATATTCAGGTTGACCCTTGATGCTCTTTATGCCACTCATCCAGCGAATGTAACTTGCATATTTTTTTCGAATACAATTATTCTTACTCTGTTTTGATGAGCCTCATCTCGGGTATCTCTGGTCTACTTCTTAGACTGTCAATTTTATAATTACTGGTTTGGAATTTGGATTAATGATCAAGGGCACTTTGGGGTTGGCACTAAAATTTTTTACTATCTTATTGTCTGCTGCTCCATTTATTATATTTGGAAGCAAAAAAATGAGAGCAGATTTGGGAATTCCATGCATAGTATATCTACCACTTCTATTAGAATTAAAAAAGCTGTATTTTCTAAGATCAACAAGTGGAAACATTCTGATATTTTATGACCCTTTTGAAATACTTCCTAGCTTCCTATTGGCTATATGTTCTTATTTATCTTGCCTCCTGGTGGCTATTTTTGGTGCTATATGATTCTGCTCTTCGAATTCGCCTATTGGGACTTTCTAAGCCATTGACGATGATATGTCCTTTATTTCAGGCTATTCCTTGGACGGTCTGTTGGCAACCAGGGGTTGTTGGACGCTTTTTTATGATTCTAATGATCAAATCTGACTGAGTCCTGGCTTCGGGGGTTTTTGCCCTTTGCGGTCTCTCCTACTGACAACTTAAACAATGTTTTGTTGTTGTGAGGCTCTTCCTCTTGAGTTTTGTTGTTGTTCAAGTTCATATTGTTATGTTGTTTCCCTTGATTTTTGGCTCTCTCCAACTTGCTTTTTTTTTTTTTTTTTTTGAGCATTAGTTTCCTTTTACAGTTTGTATTTCTATTGTTTCATTAATATACGGGCTAAGCCCAACGTGGACATATAACACCAACCTTTTAGGTTCTTTGATCTCCTCCTCTTGTCTAGATAACAAACAAATTGATCAATTATCATTGTTGGACTTACGATATCTCTTGCTTACTATCGTTTGACACTGTCAACTAAGGTTCACCGTACACTATCAACTTTGATGCCCCTAGACTCAAACCACCATAGGAAAAGTTTTACATTTTTTTTTTAGTTTATTGCATTACATAGCACCTTCCCTAGTTGTTGAAAAGAGTGATAATTTTTTTTATTTAATCTATACAACTGAAATTATTTTAATTGGAGTAGGCCTTCTATTTTTTTGTTTTTAGATTTGCTTATGTAGAGATCCGTTAGATCGGTCCATTGGATCGGTCCAGCCAGTCCACACGGGAACGGCCCAGCGCAACAGAGGTGGAACTTCTTCGCCTCCTGCGCATGCTGCGAATGCCGCGAGATCCATGTGAGTTTTTTTGGAAGGTTTATTAGGGAATTGGGAGGAAAATTTTAATGTAGGGACTGTTTAGGGATTTCCTTTTGATTTGTATGCATTAAATAGTTTGCTTTCCTAGGGTTAGGGCATGTTGAATTTGGCTGAAATTTGAGATATCTTAGATTTAGATTTTCCTTTGGGCTCTAGCGGCGTCTAGAGATTTAGGAGAGAGTGATCCTCCTCTCGAATAAAGGCTCAATTATATCTTGCTATTTTTCTTCTTCTACTAGTGAATTTCAAGTATTTTCCCTCAGATTTTCCAATTAAATTATTGTTTTTTGCTGTGTTCCATTAGAGTTGAATGTTTTTGTTGTTTTTACCAATAGTGTTGGATTTTACTTGAAATATCAAGCACTTCCTATCAAAATCTTGTGTCTTCAATGCAATTATATCAACTCAAATGTATATCTGTGGGACTATCACATAACTCTTAAGACTAACTACTGTTAATGGCGTACAGCATTGGATCAATGATGCCTTAGGGATAGAGAGTAAGATAAATATGAGTACTGATTTTTTTTTTTTTTTTTTTTAAGTGAAGCAATTAAGAAGTATTTCTATATGAGAATTTTTAATATCCATATTTTTTATTAGTTCATATTTTGCCAAAATCAAATAAATTTCAAATATAGAGATTTCGCATGTCCTCAACATCCCCAACTTCCCCATTAGTGTCATGATGTCATCATCCCCATCCCTACACCACCCTCAATTCTAAGACGAATTATTACGTTCGGTGACCGGACGTCCGGACGTCCAGACATCCAATCCAGATGCGCCACATCACCCAAATACACTGAAACCCAGTGTATTTGGTGATGTGGCGCGTCTGGATTGGTGTCCGGACGAATCCGGACACCGGACGTAATAATTTGCCCAATTCTAACCTTAATATCCCTTCGCATATCTCGTTGAATACGACATCTTTTATGATAATATTGAGTCACCGCCCCTACCATTCCAAACATAGAAAGAGTAATATATCTCATTTTCAACAAAATAAATATAAAAATAATATTATGAGTTTATTTTACAAAAAATCAAAATACAATGTATTTAATTCACACTATTTTATAATACACAATTATTTTAAAACCTTATAACCAAACATTTATGTTCCATGCTTGGTCACATATACACTTTTTTTTAAAAAATAAAACATAAAATAAAATAAAGATTGCATTCAAATCGTATAAATTACTTTCGTTAATCCATTGTCTAACAATTTTTGAAATTGTAAAATTGATTATAATTATTATTATTTTGAATATAATCACTAAAATAATTTTTTTAATATGATTATTAAAATAATGATCTAGTTTCAAGTTTGAATTGGAATCTTTTTCTTCTCTTGTGTGTGTGAGAAGATGGATTCCATGATAAACATGAAAGTTTAGAATTGAGATATAGAATTGCACCAAAAAAAAAAACAGCTGAGAGCAAATAGGTGTAGGACAGCTGAAAAAGAAATTCAAAGTATTATTTTTTTCAAAAAAAAAAAAGATAAAATATAAGTGAATTATATATTTAAAAATAAATGCAGAGTAAAATTTTGAATGAATTTTTTTTTAACTCCCTAATTCATTTTTTATATATTCCAAATTCATTCAATTTTAATCAAATTCATTTTCACCACAAACCAACTAGAGCTACAAACGAACCGAGCCGAGCCGAGTATGTGAGTGTTCATGTTTGTGTTCATTTAATATGAGCTTGTTCAAGTTTGGTTCATGTTTGTTCGAGCTTTATTGTTTGTGTTCATATTTGGTTCATTTAAATTTATGAGTGTTCATGTTCGGTTCATGTTCAGTTCATGTTCGCGAACATATTTAACGATTTTTTTTAACTATAAAAAAAACATGTTCATGAACATATCTATGAACAAACATATTTATAATAAAAGTAATTATCTATGTAACAAAGGCAATGATTATTTATATTTATTAATTTTATAGTCAAATATTAATTATTTTTATCGAGCTTATTCACGAGTTCAAAATCGAACACGAATCGAGATTCTTATCGAGCTTAATGTTTAGCTTGTTCACGAACTTCAAATGATGTTGTTCGCGAACATAAATGAGCTGAACGCATTAGTGTTCAAGTTTGTTTATTTAAGAATCGAGTATTTAAAATATTGTTCAAGTTTGTTTGTTTAGTTAATTAAACGATCACAAACGAGCTTTAATCGAACCGAACAACGAGTAGCTCGTTGAACGTTTGGTTCGCTTGCAGCCCTAAAGCCAATTGCATTATCGTCGCCCACCACCATGACCGACTCACCTACCATTGCTAACTCATCGATTACCTTTGCCAGCTGACCGTTGACCATCGAGTCATCAACTATCATCCACTATCAAGTACCACCAATATCTTCGACCATTCTCATCTAACAACTGGCCACTGCTCGATGCTAGCTACCACCTATCATCTCTGATCGTCATCATTTTACTTCACATTGTTTTCATTTTGTTTCAAGCAAAAATAAGAAAAAAAAGAAGAAGAAGAAGAACTGCATACATTACTTTTATACTCTTTCAAACTTAAAAATATTTATATTACACTACATTTCTTCATGTTATATTCACTTTAGTCTGCATTTTTTTTTTTTAGCAAATCAAACATCCCCTTACAGCAAAGTTAAGCTGAATTGATCATTCACCCAACAGAAAATTCTAGAGATGCACCACTTAAAATTTAGGTGATGGCTATAGTACTTTGTCTCAAACATGCTCGAGTACGGGCACTAATGACATAGACTTATATATTATGAATGATCTATTACTCATATTGAATAATAATTTAAGACCCCATCAGGCTTAGCTGAGTTGATGAGCGAGCATGGTTGGAAACCCCCCAACCCATATTTGATTCCTCTCTCATATGGCACGACTCCTTAAGTGGAGAGAAAATAACTGTGTGGCCCTGCACTTGTGGGGTTGGTTGCTAATAGACCCACCGATAAATTAGTTATGCCGCCATCGCCATGCGCCTCTTTTTGGAGTGACAATGGGAAGATACCCCATTCAAAAATAATAATAATAATAATAATAATAATCTAAGCACTCAACTACTAAGATATTATCCACTTTGATCTCACATGCCTCATAATTTTATCTTCATGGTGCAATAGGAAGATCGCAAGTTATAGGAATGCTACAACAGTGGATGTCAAAGTTTGAAATACCTTAGAAAACTCTCTAATCATTACAAGAAAAATATCTCGATGCATAAAAATTTTGCTTCAGTGCCAAAAAATGGGAAGAGAAATCATACTGAGCAAACAATGGAACCAAAGCCTAACATGAGGAAGAAATGCCAAGTGATTAGCAATGCCGAATACAAAATCCAAGAGCAAAATAAATAGAAAGAAAAATGAATTGGAAATGAAAGTTAAATAAATATAACAATATTTAGAACATTTAACCATACTGTAAATGTCAAGACGAGCTTTGTAAGGATATTTCAATAGGACAAGATAACTATGCTTGTTAGCTACCATAGGTTTCGTTTGGGACAGCTTTTTTACTACTTCGTAAAGCGGCTTTCTAGTACAAATTTTTTATTTTTTGTACTAAAAAGCCGCTTTAAGAAACATAAAGAAAGCCGCCCCAAACGTGGCAGTAGTCAGCAAACTGAACTCACCATGGTGATACTTGAGCTTTTGGAAGCATCATGATATGCCAAAATACTCTTAACACAGCAAAGCAAAATGGCTTGTAAGAAGAACAGGAAAGTCATTTTCCTCCACGAAGAAGTCAATAATATTATCAAACTAAAAGAATAGTGAAATGGCAAAGAAAAGTTGATCTAGATGTTGAAAACTCCTGATATAATACCATAGGAATCATGCAAAATCCAACATGACGAAGCACGTGAGACCACATTGTCTATCTCTCGTCAGTCCAAAATATAATACCATAGGAATCATGCAACAGAAAGTTTGACCAGTAATAAAATACTAGAGAAAATCTTTCATATCAAATATATAATTGAAATAGTTCTAAACTTCAAAAGGCATCTCAATGTCAGCTGCTATTTTAGAAGTACTCAAATATATAATGTGCTGAAAATAGCAAATGATCACACATATACTGATGTCAGATATAGGCTTCATTTGGGACGGCTTTTTTATTGCTTCTTAAAACAACTTTTTAGAAATTTTGAACTAAAAATTTGCTTCTCAAAGCAGTAAAAAAATCATCCCAAACGAAACTATAATCTAGTAGAAGCTGCTTGACCATCAGCTGACATAGATTGACATTAAGACTAAGAGGTGATCAAATTAGAAATTTAAAATTACTTATGGCACGTCAGTATAACAAAAAAAAATCTGAGATAAGTTGCCTAAATCATTAAGAAATACATAAAATTAAACAAATAGGCCCCTAATAATTTTTTTTTTTTTGATTTTTTACTCATTTGGTGCTTAATTGTGCATTTTGGCCCCCGAATCCAACCATCTTAAGCTGAATACCCTTGACAGTGGACCTGAGAATATATTGTGATAGTTGGTAATCTCTTATTATATATCAAAGGGGGTAGATGGTGCAGACTAATAGAATGCGGCATGTGAGCTACTTAGAAGTTATATACTCATCCTACTGCCTATCATTTGTGTGGAGTAACCATATGACTCTTTCTGCTTGTAGGGAAAATGGCTACTCAGTATAGGTTGTTGAGTGCGAAAATGATAATGGTGTCTGCTAAGTGATTTCAGTGAAGATTGCAAAGTTGTTGAGATGAAGCATTGTGTGCTCTTTGAGGCCAATCAACAAGATTGATTTTGATTGCATTTGGAGAAGTCTTCAAGGCATAGGCTCATGTTAAGCTAATCTTTGAATGAGGTATACTATGGTGTTATGATTTACTTCTCATTGAGTATATCTAAACTCATTAATTTACAATTATATGGCATGGCTCAACATAGGAGACAGGTGAGAGGTTAAGAGGTTCAAAGGGTATGAGACCTAATGTGATGGGCAACCAATAGATTTGAGTAGTTGATGTAATCGATGAGGTGGATCGATAAGGGAATACTGTGAAGCATTACTTGATGTAGTTTCTTCTATGATGCCAATCATATGATCTTATGCAATTAAATTATGTTATTTTGATCAATTCAATGCTATTTCCTTTTTGTGCTTCATTTTTACTATGTTATTTTTTGCTCTATGAATACATAATCCCTTCCCCATGCCAAAAGCCAGCCCCTTATTGGGTACGTCGTATCACTTCTATGGGAGACCATCCGATGGGCAATAGCTCAAGGCCCAAAAACAATCGACTAAGGGCTAGATAGACTTGAATGAGGCCAACGACTTGATAAAATGTTGGTTGGTTTAGTCCATCTTGATTCACAACTTGAATTTTTGTAACTCAAACTAGGGCAAAACTTTGCATAATGATAATTTTGTATTCCATTGCCTATATCCAACCAAGGAAATTTTAGCCCAATGATAATGAACCTTGATTATCGGGTAATATTTCAAAAGAAACTTATAATTTTCTTACTAGAAGTTGTCAAAATGAAGGAATTGCTACAAACAGCTACAATAAAGTATCATATTTTGGAGTAGGAAGTATTTAGGAGCTCTAATGAGAAGAAAATTTAGCAGGAGAGTTATGACTAAAAATCATTTAAGCAGTCCATAGCAGGAAAGAAAATGATCTAGTAAATCAATGAATCAAATATGAACAGAGAACATATGAAGATATTATAGTATTTTCCAAATGTCAACTATAACTACCTGGCATGTTACTTTGTTTTTCAATACTATTGTGCAATAGGCTTATTTCTCGTGTCTACACCTCAATAGAGGATGAAACTTCAACCATCAAAACACCACGAAGGATATATTTCAGCACCATCCTCGATGCCGAGACTGTTTCTAACATCCTTATAAGTGAACAGACCATATAGACGAGCATATGATGGAGCAACTTACAAAAGGTTTGCACTGCACCTTAATTTTTAAAACCAGAATGAACAAACAAGTTAATACATATAATCATAAAATAGAAGATCAATGAACTCTTCATATTTTGGGTGATTGTTACATGTCATATTAACTCATAATAGAAGAACTGTCAACGCTGTTGTTTGTCAACATCAGAAGCTTGTCAGGACAGAAAGAACAAAGCAACTTGTTAAATAAGCGCTATGAGCAACCATATCTACCTCTCTTTCTTCTCACTGATCCCCTTTTTTCTCATTTCCCTAACCAGCTCCACCCATAGATTCGAGATCCACAAGATGCTTACCAATATAGCTCCACCAACAACCACAATCCAAGAAACCGAAATCCATCTAGGAATCACACTATCTGATTCACCACTCAAATAGTAGATGCTCATCTTCAAGAAGAACAGAGGCCCGAGAAATACCCTCATGATCGAATACAACACATAGAACGGTGGTGAAAGAATCCGATACACATTGGCGGCCACGGCCAGGTCCCCTCGTCGGAGCCCGGCAAGGGTCCAGATGTTCTGGCATGCGCTGGTGACCTCAGCAAGCACCAAAAGGACCAGAATTGCGAAGGCGCCGTGTAAAACAAGGTACCTGCAGGTAACAAAGACGAAGAGGGTGGCGAGGTGGTGAGCAATGAAAAGGACATCGCTGGGGAGGAGGACAAGGTAATGAAGTAGGTCGACGGTGAAGTAAGCGATGCTGAAGTCAAGGGCCAAGTTCTGAGATTTGGAGTTCTCGGAGGCGAAGCCGATTGCAGGGTTCTCGAAAAGCGCGGATAAGGCCAAAACGACAGCGGGAGTTCCATGAGCCAGAGAGATCAAGCAGCTTGTCGCATCCGGGCGTTGCTTAGGGTTCCAGTTCCGAAAAACTAGAAAATAAGCAATCAGGTATATGACGGAGAACATAGAGAAGAAAGCTGGGAAGTGGAATCCTTCCAGAATTAGATTTTCCATGCTCGAGATCAAAGAGATAATTAGAAGTAGATTTCACTTCAGCGATTATGATGGATAGAAAAGCCAAAAGATGGTTTTTGAAAGGGAAGCTACATTTGTTCCAAAAAAAAAAAAAAAACACTTTCTTTTGATTTTTTTCTAAAAATTTAAAATTAGAAAAAAAAACTTTCTTGTGATAAGATCATAAGACACAGACCAGTACCCCGAAGAACCTCATTAGTTGATTCGATCTGCAAGCAGACGAAAGGTTTTTTGAGGATCCGAACCTAAGAGATCCGGGTAAAAAGTTGCGTGGAGCTTTGTATAATTTTAGGTTCAGACGGCATCTGCTATAAAGTTCCTTACAAGCATTGCATTAAATTATATATTTAATATCTAATTTTTTAAATTCATTATACACAAATATATATATATATATATATATATATATATATATATATATATATATTCATTTTTTTAATTATTTAAAGATGAATAGTAAAACTTAGATATTCAAATAATAGGAATTTAATTTTTTAAAAAATGCTAAGAAAATACTAAGCCATAAAAAATATTATTTAAAACAAAGCGGTGAGAGCCGAACAACAATCTTTAAAAGTATTAATATGTTAAAATTAATAAAACTTGGGATCTAACAGAGTCGAGTTCTTGCTTAATGAAGTCTTGCTCATTTACTCTATAGTGAGCACAAATTTGAGCTCATTTGTTGAGCTCGAGCTCTATTTGAGTAACTAAATAGGAGACTTGAGCATCTCAATAATAAAGTTCGAGATTGACTCATTTTGGAGCTCGATTTCTTATTTTGAATATAGATAAAAAATAATTAATTAAGCTTGTGTAAACTCAAAATGTTAATTAATATTAATTGAGCCACCTCAACTAGCCGGCGAGTTGAGCCCAACCAAGCTAAAAGTCGAGCTCATTTAATATATGAACTCGAATTTGTGGCTCAAAAAACTTAACTCGATAGTTTGTCAACAAGTTGAATTTGAGTAGCTCACGAGCCGAGTTGACTCATTTTGTAATATTTGCAAAAGTAATATAAAGCCATATTATTCGGCCCAATAGCAGTTTTCTAATCAAAGTCCCTTGAAATTGGTGTTCGATGAACAATTTAATAAAAATTATAAAATTTAACAAATGTTTTCTTTTAATATTTCAGTTTATTTTTTAATCAATATTTTTTTATCATATTTAACTATTTAAGAAGTAAAATTGATACTTAATTTAAAATAATTATTAAATTATCTTTATCAGAATTGATGATATTACGCAATTACCCTGATTAAAAAATGATAGTTCTAATTTACCATCAATTGATTATATTCAAATGTTCCTTTTTTATTTCTTCAAAATAAAATTAATATTGTATGCATAATATTGCATCAAATAAACGTAATGTGAATATTTTTAAACATCAAATATTAATTCTTATCCGATAATATTAATTTGAGATGTGCATAATTCATAAAAAAAAATCCCATATTGTTATGAATAATCTTTTTTGGGTTTTTGAACTTAAATTTTTATCAATTTCCATCAACAACTCCCCAAAATTTAGGTTTTATTAAGGTTTCGTTTGGTACAGCTTTTTTACTGCTTTTTAAATTAGATTTTTAGTGTAAAAATTTTTTAAACTAGAAAATTTTATACAAAAAAATTGCCTTAAAAACATTAAAAAAGCCACCCCAAAAGAAGATTGCTTCCTTTGGGACGGCTTTTTTAGGCTTCTTAAAGGAGTTGTATGCTATAAAAGTTTTAATTTTTGTTCTAGAAAGGTGCTTCAAGAAACTGTAAGAAAGTTGTCCCAAACGAAAGGCTTCGTTTGAGACGGTTTTCTTACAGCTTCTTAAATCTGCTTTCATGTACAAAAATTAAAAAACTTTGTATTAAAAAGCAGTAAGAAAGCCGTCCCAAACGAAGCCTAAGATTGAAGGGCGAAATTATGATAGGAAGAGCAACTTATTCATGACCTTAAGGACAGAATGCCCATGTAGACATCCCCATGTAGACATCCAAAGCCAGATGGCCGCACCTTAAAATTCCCTACAAATCTTGTTGTTATTAAAAAGTTTGCAAACTATAGTATTTTTGATCTCATAGATCTGGACATTTATAAATAAAAAAAAAATTATTACATCATTAAAAATTTCATTTGATCGAGTATGAATTTTAAATATTTAAGCAATGAAGTATTCAGATAAAAAAACTTTAGGAACCATTTTATAATAGATACAATCTAATTTGATGAGACTGAATCAAACTATACAAAGATTGTACGGATCTAAGCCCAAATTAACTTAAATAAAGCATTCAAAAGCATAATTAAAAACTTATTTTGACCATTTAGTGGTTCAAATGTCCTTTGAATATTGTTTATTTTTTAGTTCATTATATCGTGGTGCTTTTAAAAAAATAATGAAGTGATCATATTTTACCTATTTAGACTGTTGGATAGAGTTCTTGGTCCATAAACTAATGAATATATCAAAATAATCAAATTCTTACACTCGTGGGATGGCACTTTTAGAAGAGAGAAGTATTAGAATGAAATAATTGTAGAGCCTTGATTTTTCACCTCCTGACATTGGTCATAGACCAACATCTACATCATTTATTGCCATCATCATAAGTTGATTGCCAATCAACATCGTTGAAAGCCATCATCATAATAAAAATCATCTATTGAGTAAGATTTACATCTTTTTTTGCCAACTTCGAACATCCTTCATTGATTGTTATTGTGGATTGGAAAGTTCGTGACGGTAGAGAGAAAGAGCTTAATGTCTTAGTTTTGAAAGTTGATTCAGCGCACATACAGATAAATAGAGAGGGTGAGAGAATCATAAGAGACACCAAGATTTTTAGGTAGGAAACCCTGAAAAAAGGAAACACCACAGGGATTCGCCCACTTGAAATGGTTACACTAGTGTTTATTGTTGATTACACATGAAGCCCTTCCATGGGGGAAGGCCTTGGCTTGATGTAGTAAATATACATCATATAGAGCACATTACAAGGTAGTAGTTGGAAGAATCTAGTGATATGAGAGTTGTTCTCAAAAGAGTGCGGGCTTGTTCATTCGGCCAGCAGGGCCATAGTCAGGCGACAATGGTCAGAGGGACTGTAGTAAGTGGGCGATGTTGGTCGGAGGGACCGTAGTCGGTGGGCGATAGGAGGTCTAAGGGATCGTAGTCTGTGAGCAGTGGTGGTCGAAGGTATCGTAGTCAACAGACAACAGTGATCGAAGGGATCGTAGTCAGCAAACGATGGAGATCGGAGGGACCGTAGTCGGCTGGTAATGGGAGGCCGGAGGGACCCTATCTGCGGGCAACGGTGATCCAAGGTACAATAGTCGGGGGGGGGGGGGGGGGGGGGGGGGGGGGGGGGTAGTCAGCAGACGACGAGAGATCAGAAGGGGTGGTAGTCGGCGGGCGACGATGGTTGAAGGGACCTTAATCAATAACCTATAATGGTTGGAAGGACCGTAATCAGAGGCGACGATTGTTGACAAAATCGTATGTTGGTCTAGCGATGATCGGCTGCCAGAAGGTGGTTCAACGCGGTCGGTGACCATGCAGTGGTCTGAAGATGGTCGGGTGTAAGTCTGACGATGGTCGACGATCGGGTGGTAGTTTGACAGTGGTCGATGGCGGGGCCATGGTCCGAAAATGGTGGGGCAAAAGTTCGATAGTAGTCGGTGGAAGGGTGGAAATCCAGTGGTGGTCCGATGATTATAGGGTTGAAGTCTGCTACCGATCGGCAACCGAGTGGAAGTTCAGCAGTGGTCGGCGGGCGGGCAGTATCTGGTGTTTGTCAACGGCCGGGTGGAAGTTTGGCGGTGTTCTCCGGCTGGACAGTGGTCTGACGATGGTCAGGTGGAAGTGCAACAACAATTGGCTGAGATTCTCCGGCGATGGTGCTGGAGCTCTTGATTCGACTATAAGCATGCAATATTTTGATATCATTTTGTCATCCATCTTCCGAATACATTTTAGACTCTTAATTCATACCAATTTGAGCTTAAATTGGACCCATTTTTGGTGTCGTTGGCTTCGTCTCTTAGAGACATTCACATTGACTATAAGTTTGATAAAATTAGAGTTCAGATATTCCTGAATTTAATTTTGAATTTTTTCAACTTGAATACGCCTCAAGATTTGTGCATGATCAAGACGATTTTTGGTGACATATCAATTGTCACTTGATATATACTAATTATCAATGTCTGATATCCTGTAAACTCAAAAGTCTCATGTTTATCTTCCATGACCCCCAATGTTCTTTATTATTTGGAGAATTTATGAGCTAATTGTTGGACATTACACAGCCTTCATCAATCCTCCTCATCTACCATTTTGCAATGTAAGTTACCCATCAATATTTGATGCTTGTCTTTGTAGTTGCTTAGTTTCCCATTCTATTTAAAAACAAGAGTGGGTCTATCATCAATTGTCACTCATTACATGAATATTGATATTCCTCTTCGGTCGTTGCTTAATTTTTTAAAAGGATTGTTGTTGGAGTAATGAACTCTATTAGCTATTGATGCTTGACGCTCACTTTCCTGGGTAGTCAATCTCGCGTTCTATCAAAAGAACCAAGCTGACAACCCACCAGTGTGAGTTAGTGTTCGTTGGCAACTGTCATCAAATTCATGTCAGTGAATTACATTTGATGTCCATCAATCACCGACATCTAACATCCAACACTATTTTCTAAACAATTGATCTTCTTACTTTGTTGAGAGCGCACACTCATTTAATGATAAATCTAAATACATCAAGACTCATCATACCACCACTATAAGAGATATATTTTACGATTCTTGTTCATTTCAAAGTATTACTATCCTCTTTATTTATAGCAAATAATACTCTTTATAATAATTAATTCACACTACTATAATCATTTTAAGACAATGTTGCTACACCAATAACTTATTTTATTGTTACATAAATAAATAAAAAGAACATATTTTAATTTATTAATATATTTTATTTTACGTTTAAATATAAATAAAAAAATAAAAAAAGAAGGGCCCAATAGCACAACAAAAGTGATCGAAAACGCACCCTTCACAATTATGCAGAACAAAAATATGCTCCTATTTATATAAACAAAAATAAAGCCAGCATCATTTGGAGGATTGAAGCCATGGAAGTGGACAGAGCAGAAACCAGCTCCGCTGCCGGGGTTTGTTTGCCATTGGGATCGCCGACCTTCATTGATCTCGGGAACGGTCGATTGAGATGCAAGGAGACAGGGCACGAGTTCCCGGCTAAGGACATGGACTCCTACGCCCAGACCAAATCCTGCCGCCTCGCCCTCATCGACGTCGCTCTCTCCAGGAAGCAGCCCCCTCTACATACTTTTCTTCCCCACTCACTGTCCAAGTATCAAAATCTCTCTCTCTCTCTCTCTCTCTCTCTCCCCCCACCCCCCCCCCCCCCCCCCCCCCCCCCCCCCCCCCCCCCCCCCCCCTACACCACCTCTCTCAATTTTTCTATCTATCCGATGTGTACTATATTCAGTTTTTGTATGAGGGTTTGTTTGCTATGTAGGTCGAAACTCTTGTGCAGTTTAACGGGGGATACGATCAATAAGTCGGAGGAGCATATTTGGAAGCATATCAACGGAAAACGATTTCTGAAGAAACTTGGTAATGTAAAGTATAAACTTCTTTGCATTCACTCTCTTCCTTCGTGGGTAGTCTGCATCTAGATATTTGGAATCTACACTGTGATTTCCATTGGAAAGTGCACTAGCCTTGATTATAATCCACTAACCAAGGTATTTAGTTTTACCAATTATTTGATGCGGAAACAGTATTCTATATTGATTGAGTTTGGGAAAACAAATTGTGTTTGGTTCGATACCATGTCCTGCATACAATTAACTAAAATAAAAATTTAGCATGCCAACCCTAGAATTTTATCTGCGGTGAGGCCATCAGCCATCTGACGCTTAAGTTATTAACTGGGCTTGAATGTGAATAAAAGCTGAAACCAATTTAGTAGGGTTTTCCTTTAGAAGAGAGAGCATGCCATATCATAGATTTAAATTAGAGTTGGATCTATGTTGATGGTGATGGGTCTGAGATAATGCTGATGGTGATTCAAATCAAATGGTCATATTTATATTAGAACAGAACCACAACATTAGTGTTAATGAGATATGCTTCTCAAGGTTGATCAATAAGCTGTCACGAATATTGTAGGAACTAGAAGGGCAATCTTCCTTCTAATTAGCTAAGATATTTGGTTTTACCAATTACTGATGCAAAAATAGTTTTCTAAATTGGTTGAATTTGGGTAGACTTATTGTTTTTAGTTCAATACCACACCCCATATGCAATCGATTAAAATAAAAGGTCGACGAGTTGACTTGAAAATTTTGTCTATGGTTAGTCCATATGATGCTTAAGTTATTAACGAGGCTTGAAATTGAATACTACCTGAAACCAATTCAGTAGAATTTTCTCTTAGAAATAAAAGAGAAAGGAGTCGGAGAGCCTTTTTTTTTTTTTGAAAGTTTGGGAGGGCCTTTTCACCAATCCCTTTTGCATGCATATATTGGCGTTTTGGATAAAGAGCATTATGAAGTGTATGGTGGACCAATAAGCCATGTTGCCATTGACGTTTGTGCTAGGCTAAAATATCCCTTATGACCTCCAATTGAGCCACGTCCTTCTTGAGATTCATGTTGTATCATTATGTATCTATTGATAACGAAGAGATATATGTAGTCTAGAGGACCTATGATTAGTGATAATGGAGATTTAAATTAGATTTGGATCTATATTGATGGCTCTGAGATAGTGTTGATGGTGATTTGAATTGGATGATCATATTTATATCATAATCACAAGGTTAGTGTCAATGAGATGTACGGCTTAGCGTTGATTGATTAGTTGGTACGAACTTGATGCGATCAAGTGGTGTGTGACCTAAAGGAACATCTTCCTTTTGAGCCTTATTGTGCAAAGAGTCAAAGGCCATCTTAACATGAATTGTATTGTCCTTAATGAAGAGTTGGAATTAATCAAGGCTTATTGTTCAGTTTCCTTAATTTACCTTTATTTTTTGTTTTTTCTATTAGAACTTAGAAGTTCAAAGTACTTTTTCTTTCCTGTTTTAATAGATTATTATACTAATAATTGCACATTTCTTATAAGTCAGAAAGATTTGATTATCTTCTAAAATTGTCGTCCAAATTCAAACTTCTGTGATCACAACAACTCTTAGAGTATTAAGGTAGACACATTTAAGATTATGGATCGAAAGGTATTGAACTGACTCATGTGCCTTTTATGTACTTGGTCAATAAATAAGCCATCAAGGCAAGATCCGAGACCAATTTAGGGAAATACAAAATTGATATTAGAACGACAATAATGCCAACTCATTAAATTTTGATTCATTCCAAAGTTGTGGAGTGTGGACCAAATGTGAAACAAGTTGGACTAGATAGATCAGTGGTTAAACTCATTTTCAATCAAAAAGCTTAAGCTTTTGAGTGAAGCCAAACACTTTATATTTCTACACCATCATGTTTTTTTTTTTTTACCTATTCTATATGGGATTAAATCCAATATTCCCTCAAGCCATAACAATTCAGCTCCACCCACCCATGTGAGAGTTGTCCACATCAGCAAACGCCCTCTTAGACACATACATCAAGAATTCAATCAACCACGTTGTGCCACCATTTATATTTTGGTTGATTTTCTTTTAGTACGTTGCATATAAAATGCACTTAATGGCTCCTTTGTACATAATAGATTTATAAACGCATAATTGTTTTTTCTTCGCTATCAGAAGAAGGGGATTCCTTTTGTAGTCCTTTATTTGAATTTAGAAGATATGAATCCTATATGTCTTGCATGTGCACTGTAAATAGATGAAGTAAAAATGCGGCAATCACCAGAAAAGGTTGAGAAGGATGTGAAGAAGTCAAGAAAGCTGTCAAACTTAAATTCATATCCTCTTTACTGTCGGAGAGCCAAAGCTTTAATGCCTAGGGAACCTGCGGCAGAGAGCAGAAGCAGTGATTCTGAAGAGCCCAATTTCTGGATTCCTACTGTTCGAGGTCATTGGGATTCTGATGATGAAAAAGTTAGCTGGGAATCGCGCATCACTTCTTTTCAGGAAACGGAAGCTAACCAAGGCTCAGGTAAGATAGAAATATTTAATTTACAGATAACAATCTAACTTTTTTATGATGAATTCTGCTTTTTTTCAGCACTAATTCTTTGATGAGAATACCACTTTCTTTGTTTTTTTTTCTTTTTAATGTTATAGAGCTCCTAGGAAAAAAATTGGCTTCTAGATTTTCTTTGTAACTATTGGAAAGAATTTTGTATTCCCAGCAAGTGATCATAGTAGCCTCATGAAACAAATTTTCCTAGATTGTAGTTCTCCACAATAATGAAAAAAGAAAACATACTAAATTATGCAAATTATCTTTTTCTGCTTGCAAAGTTCTAAAGCTGAATTTAGGGATAAAGCTGTGCCCTACATATGAAGACATTAAAGCTCAACTCTATAGGGTAAGGGTGTAAAAAGTCATGCTTCAGTGAACTTAGGCGTTGTTTAGCTTGGTTCTTTACCTGTTCAGTCAATGCAAGCGAATTTCATTCTTGTTAATCTTCACAATATCAAAAGATATAAGCATACTAGTCGAAGAGGTAAAGGTGTAAAAAGTATCGGTAAGGGTGTAAAAAGAATCGAGCTTGAGCAAGCAAATGCTTTGTTTGCCTTGGTATTCTAATTATGCAGTAGAGCACATGCGGAGCTAGGGGTGCAAACGAGTCTAGTTGAGCTCGAGTTAAGGGTTGTTTGAGTCGAGCTCGACCATCAAATACTGAGCTCAAGCTCGACTCGATAGGGGAAAAAATAGCTCGTTGAGCTGCTCATCGAGCTGCAGTTTGAGCTGCTCATCCTCATCCGTCCGTCGTGCCAGCGTCAATCATCAGCGTCGCCAACGTCTACGTCTTCGCCAACGCCCACGTCGTCGCCAGCGTTTGCGTCGTCTTCGCCAGTGTCCGTCGCCAGCATCAGTCGCTGTCATCGCTAGCATTAGTTGTCTTCGCCAACGTTAAGCCAGCGTTAGTCATCGCCGCCTATGTCTGTCCATCCATCTCCAACGTCCAACTAGCCTCAGTCCATCGCATTTCTTTTTTTCTGCGTACACGATTTCATTTTCCCCTCAGCATCACATTCCGTGAGCTGCTCGACGTTCTTGCAAGTCGAGCGGAGCGCTGTTCAAGCTCGAGCCGATAAGCTGTCGATCTCGTAATTGTGTTTGAGCTCTACTCACATGCTCGATAAGTTTGACTCGTCGAGCTTGTTACCGAGTCGAGCTCGAGCCAGCTCGTGAGTTGACTTGACTCGATTGCACCCCTAAGCAGAGCTGAAGCTTGTAATGATGTGGGATTTTAAATTAGGGGTTATAGTGGTGGCTTCCTCTATAGGGCTTTGGTTGGTGCTTATCCTATTCCTTGCATTTTCTTTTGTATGTTTTTTGCGAGCAGTTACCTTCATTTGACTCTTATAATGCCTATATTTATTATGCAATTCATGCAACGTGACCCCATAGTTTTGCAGTCCCTATGGCTCAATGTTTGGTTCCATTTTAATTAGCGCCTATTCAGAAGTTTCCATAGGTTCATAATAATTTTTTACCATTTAAGATGTAGTTTTCTTTTGGATGTTACTATGTGATCTCATCCATTTTAGGGAATCAATCAACTATTGAAGATAAGAATTCTATGGATGCGAGCTCTTAAAATTTTGCATCTTAACCTGTCAATGCGTTCGAGAGAGTTTTAACCTAATAAGTTCCAAGTTAAATTTTCAGAAAACATATTAGATTAGAAATAAGACACTACCTAGATATATAATCCTCATTTTTGCTAGGACTTTAAGATATGAGTTCAAGTTTTTCAATTAATGCTAGTAATTAGATTGACACCAAGTTTATAGTTGTTGTGTCCTAGAATATTCATGGCGGTAGAGAGAGCATTGTGCGAAGATCCAGCACACAAGCATATAAGAGAGAGAGTGTGTAGCGCTCATAAGAGACACCAGAGTTTTTACGTGGAAACCCCTGAAAAAGGGGAAAAATCACGGGGCCTGGCCCAACTTGAATGAATCCACTAGTATTTGCAGTTGATTACAAATGAGACCCTTCCTTGGGAGTGGGCATTGGCTTGATGTCACAAATGTACATCATATAGAGCACATTACATGGTGGGAGTTACAATAATCAACATAGATATGTTTGTTTGGTTTGAAGGGCCATAGTCGGCACGATACAGGGGCCCAAAAAATCGTAGTTGGCAGGAGACCGGGGTCAGAAAGACCGTTGTCTGGCGATGTAGGTCGGAAGAACCTTAGTAGGCGACGGAGGTCGGAAGGACCATAGGCGACAGGAGACAAGAGTCCGAAAGACCGTTATCTGACGATGTAGGCGATGGAGGTCGGAAGGACCATAAGCGGCAGGAGACAAGGGTCCGAAAGACCGTTGTATGGCGATGTAGGTCGGAAGGATCGTAGTAGGCGATGGAGGTCGGAAGGACCATAAGCGGCAGGAGACAAGGGTCCGAAAGATCGTAGTTGGCGGGAGATCGGAGTCTGAAAGACCGTAATCTGGCGATGTAAGTCGGAAGGACCGTAGTAGGCGACGGAGGTCGGAATGACGATAAAATGCAGGAGACAAGGGTCGAAAGATCGTAATTGGCAGGAGACTGGGGTCTGAAAGACCGTTGTCTGGCAATGTAGGTCGGAAGGACCGTAGTAGGCGACGGAGGTTGGAAGGACCATAGGAGGCAGGAGACAATGGTCCGAAAGACCGTAATTGTAGGGTGGTACTCCGATAGAACTCTGGGCTGGCCCAACAGAAGTCCGAGCCTCAAGTGGTGGTCTAGCAGAACTCTGGGCATCAGGTGGTGGTTTGGCAGAACTTCGGGCCTTAGGTGGTGGTCCGAGAGAAGTTCGGGCCTCAAGTGGTGGTTCGGCAGAAGTCCGGGCCTCAGGTGGTGGTCCAACAAAACTCCATGCGTCAGATGGTAGTCCGAAAGAACTCCGGGCATCAGGCGATGTCCTGGTGGAGCTCGGGGACTTAAGTGGTGGTCTGATGGAGCAACGACGTCAGGTGGTGGTCCGGCAGAGGTGAGGGCCTCAAGTGGTGGTCCGGCGGAGCTTAGGGCCTTAAGTGGTGGTCCAGCGGAGCAACGACGTCAGGTGGTAGTCCGGCAGAGGCGAGGGCCTCAAGTGGTGGTTTAGCAGAAGTCGGGTCAAATTTTGACACCCCTAGTCCAAACCGTGTATGGTGACTCTCTCTAATCTTATCTGCCACGAGAGCTACTCCAATCCTTTCACTTATATAATATATACTCATTTTTGCATTCTGTTTCTAAGAGTGAATCATAATTGTGTGCTTTATTTATTTTAAAAAAATTTATACTAATAGTTTGTTATAGATAAATTGTTATTCTTTAGAGTGCATGTTAGATTTGTAGCATTTTCATTACTCACCTCTTATCATTTGCATGACTTTTGATTTTCATGAGAAATTTTGTAGAACATTAACTGTTGAGGTACACGAAGTTTAAACTTGATGATAAAGTAAGGATGAATTTAAACTCGAAAATTCTTTTTTAAACTAAATGTGAGAAAGATAGGATTCTTTTAAATTTTAGAGCATATTTGAACAAATGCTTGCAAATTGAAAATTTTAGGGAATTATGATATTAATCAAGTCTTTGATGTATCTAATCTGACTTTATTTCATGAACCATTGCTGGTTCATTGTATTCTTTTCTGTTTCCATCTCTTCATTGTTAAACTACTTCCAACATTTCCAATATAACTTGTTCATGAAGCTATTTTGGATGATGAGATTTTGTCCATTGTTGATGATGGATTCTAGTACTATCTAGTGCATTGGTGTTAGGGGTGTCAATTCGGGTCGGCGGGTCGGGTTCGGGTCAAATCCGAAACTGACCCGGCACTGTTCGGGCCAACCCGAACCCGACCCGGTTTTAAAAACGGGTCAGGTTTCCGGACTCGAACCCGACCCGACACGAATGACCCGAAGTTGACCTAAAATTGCTAATTTTCGGGTCAAAATCGGGTCAATATTCGATTTTCGGGTCAAAATCGGGTCAATCTCGGTTTTTCAGCTCAAATATGAGTTTTCGTGTCACTTTTGTGTCACTTTCGGGTCAATTTCGGGTTACTGGGTCAACCCGAACCCTACCCGATTTTTAAAACGGGTTGATTTTTTCAACCCGAACTCGACCCGTTTCAGGTTTGGGTTGACCCGAACCCGGATTTTTCCAGGTCGAATTCGGGCCGTGTTTCGGGTCGTGTCAAAAATTGACATCCCTAATTGGTGTGGTAGACTTGCTTGTGCTAACTCATGGATTATTTTACAAGAAGCACATAATTAATGTCTTGATTTGCTTGATGAATATTAAATGCTAAATTTATTAGAGCAGCCATTTTTTTTTTCAAGCTAAGCACATTAACGTAGGACTTTAATTACGCAATGAATTCCTTTGTGAGGTTCAAGTTGGTTCTTATACAGTTCCTTGCATTTTTTTGGCAAAACTTCTGTGAACTGTTTGTTTATCCAACTCTCCCAATACCTACCGAGAAATTTCTGCAGCTTGATTCCAATGTACGGCTTTGCAGTGTGGTTGTGTTTGTTCATTCGGTTTATGTTTTTCTTAGCACTAATATGAGTGATTTTTGTTGTTTGTTTCTACGATTTGCATACAATTTTCTTTTTGTTGTGACTATGTGATATGATCCAGCTATAATTTCAGCTGCGGTGGAAATATATATAATAATGGTTCTCCTCTTAATCTTATTTTTTTTGTCTCCTTATATATATATATATATATATATATATATATATATATATATATATATATATATATATATATATATATAATTTAGTTCAGCTTGCTCTGTTTGTTTGCAACTCATGTGCTAATGAAACATATGCACCTTCTTCAAAATCGGTTTATTTGCTTATCAATGAAACCAAACTGGAACTATTTATTGAGTAGAATATAATATATTCATGAATATCGAGCTGGATTGACGGCCCTGTTTGGGGAATGCTAACTGCTGCTGATCTTAAAACCAAATTAAATCCTTTAATTTGTTTGGTAAAGAATCTACTGGCGCCTTAAAACAAACTGATGTTTACACTTTGCTTAGTTGTCCCCGTCCAGTGGCTAGGTGGTCGTCATCTGGAGGAGAAATTATTCTGTTCAGATTTGCTGCGTTTTTACTATCCTTTTGCAAAAGCACAGTAAAAGGACAGCAAAATCACAACAAATCCGGACGATTCTCTCCGTCCGGTGTCCGCACAAAATAATTTCTCCATCTGGAGGGCTCTGCCTCATGGAGATTGCCTTAATAGTGTAGAATGGCATTATTGTGTTTGCTTTTTTTCTTTCCTATTCCTCTGAATTCCTTGGTTCGTTTCCTTTCTTTTTTAGAAAAGGCTCATGAAATTTGCGGCAATCCTTGTTTCTGCAGTGTTATAGCTGGATCTAAAATTGTGCCAACCATTTTTAGACCTAGATATGAAGATCTGATACAACAACAACAACAACAACAACTTCAAGCCTTTATCCTGTTAGCATAGGAATATATTATATAGACCGTGTGTATTAGAATTACCTTCACTTGTACTTTCTTGTAGTTTGTTACATTTCTTGTTTCTCTTATTCTATATATACCTCACTGTAGACAGAAAACAATAATAGAAAATCATTATTCTTCTTCTCCATTTCGGCTCTCTGCTATTACCTTACATGGTATCAGAGCCTTGAATTCTTTCCTCTTCTGTTCTTGTTCTTCATCATCATTCATGGCCAATACACCCAACGTCTCCTCCACTAGCCTCTCTTTCACGGACGAAACACCGACGCCCAACCCACCTTCCATTCCGGCTTCATTAAAATTTCTAATGAGTCATCTCAAAAGTGTTGTCGCCCAACCACTCAACACCGACAACCATTCATTATGGCGATCTCAAGTGCTTAAACTGTTCAAAGCCAACGGCTACCAAGGCTTCCTAGATGGCACCTCCCCTCCGCCCCAACCAATGATGTCCGTCGACGGCTCCGTCATCCCCAACCGCCAATACGAAACATGGCTCTTACAAGACCAAAATCTTGCCGCCGCCATGTACTCCATCATCTCGCCCACAATCTTACCTTACGTTCTCTCCGCGGATCAATGCTCCGAAATCTGGACCATTCTTGATCGTCTCCTTCAATCTAGCACAAGATCAAGAATCACTCAACTTCGGCACGAACTTCACTATCTCAACATGAAAGACAAAACGATGTCTCAATACTTGCTCGACATCAAAGCCAAGGTTGATGCGCTTGCCGCCGCCGGAGCAACATTACCCATTGAAGAAGTTATACACTACACCTTGGACGGCCTTCCTCCGACATATCAAGCTTTCAAAACGGCGATACGTACCAATCGTCAACCACTCGATCTTGATGAACTGTACACGCTCCTCTGCAGCGAAGAGCTCAACATCGCCCATGAAGCTACCCGTGAGCTTCAGTCTCTCCAACTCGCTGGGAATACTACGGCACTAGCAGCCACACACGGTCGAGGACGTGGCTGATCCTCTTCCCGCGGACGCAACTCCTACAACACCGGCTCCAATACCAACAACAATCGGGGCCCAAGAACTGCAAGATCCTCGATCACTTGCCAAATCTGTGGCAAGACTGGTCACTCCGCTGTTAAATGCTGGCACCGTCACAATGATGATTACAATTCCGAACAACCCCAGCTGCCCTCTTCACCTCCCCGGCGACCAACGTCTCTACCGAATGGTTTCTTGACAGCGGAGCGTCTTCGCATCTCACCTCCAATCCCAACAACCTTCACTCCTCTCAACCGTACACCGGCACTACTCAAGTTACTCTTGGTAACGGTCACCAAATTCCCATTCAAAACACTAGTAAAGGTCTCCTACCCACTCCTCAAGGTAGTCTCCGCCTAACTCACTTGAATCTTGTTCCAAACTTATCATTTAATTTACTATCTGTCCACAAACTTACTCACGACAATGACTGTCTCATTACCTTTTCTTCTCACGGCTATGAACTCAATGATCGGAAGACCCGCCGAACTCTTCTCAAGGGTCCGTCTATTAACGGTCTGTATCCAATTCAAGCCACGCCTCACGTCGACCACGCCACATCGCAACTGGCTCTCGTCTCCGTTCAGTCCATTCCCGATCTTTGGCATCGCCGACTCGGACATCCATCATCTACCACGCTCTCTCATCTCGCTCATCAAGACCCGACCATTTGTATTTCATCTGTTAACTTTCATTGCAACTCATGTAAAATGGCTAAGAGTCATCGCTTACATTTTAATAAATCTCAAACAACTAGTTCGACTCCTTTTAATATAATTCACTCGGACGTCTGGGGACCTTCCTCATTCACCTCTACCAACGGTCACAAATACTACATTACCTTCATTGACGACTACTCCAAATTCACCTGGGTGTACCCACTTAAACAAAAATCTGAAGTATTTGCAAAATTTTTAGAATTTGAAAACATGATATCCCGCCAATTTCAAGCTCAGATCAAAATTCTTCGCACCGACGGCGGAGGAGAATATATTAACAAATACTTCAAAACGCATCTCACTAACCACGGCATTATTCATCAATTTACATGCCCGTACTCCCCACCTCAGAATGGTGTCGCCGAAAGAAAGCATCGGCACATTACCGAGACTTCGTACTCTCCTTTTCACTGCCTCCATCCCTAATTATCTATGGGTTGACACTCTTATCACCGCTGTCTATCTCATCAATCGTTTACCATCACCAAACACCTACAATAAATCCCCCTACACGCTTCTTTACAAAACCAATCCGAACTTTGGTCATCTCAAAGTCTTTGGATGTCTTTGCTACCCTTGGCTCAAATCATACGCTGCCCACAAACTCTCGCCTCTTTCTCAACCGTGTGTGTTCATCGGTTACGCTCCAAATCAGAAAGGTTACAGGTGCCTTATACTAAAACCAATAAAATCTACGTTTCACCTCACGTTGTGTTCAACGAAAGCGTCTTTCCTTTTTCCCAACCTAACGAGCTCACTCGCACTACATCACTTCAGAATTCCCATCTACCACCTCTTCTTCTCGTACCCACTTCCAGCATTCCTGTCTCCACTAATTCTCCTATTCACACGCCCTCACAACACTCGGACTCTCACTGTCCCACTCCCATCACTATGCCAGGCAACTCACACATTATCCCGACACCTCCCTCACCCGTCCTTCAGCAATCTTCCTCCACTAATGATCATCCTAATGCCATTTCTCAAGATCCACAAATCACTCACCCTATGTTAACCAGATCCAAGACCGGGCACAGTAAACCCAAAACCATCTTCAATCTTTCTCATACTATCCATCCTACCGAGCCCACTACCTACAATCAAGCCGTCAAAAGCGAACACTGGCGCGCCGCTATGTCTCAAGAATTTCAAGCGCTCCAAATGCAAGGCACTTGGGATCTCGTCCCTCCAAATTCCAATCAAAACGTTGTTGGTTGCAAATGGACCTACAGAACAAAACTCAAATCTGACGGTACAATCGCCCGGTACAAGGCTCGGTTTGTCGCTAAAGGGTTTCATCAAGAACACGGGCTAGATTATACAGAAACCTTTAGCCCGGTCGCAAAGATCCCAACCATACGTGTTCTTATTCTCCTTGCACTACACTTCAAATGGCAAATTCACCAGCTCGACATCTCCAACGCATTTCTACATGGCAAACTTTCGGACACCGTTTACATGGAGCAACCTCAAGGGTTTCAAGACACTCTTCATCCCAACTACGTCTGCAAACTCAACAAGGCGCTTTACGGCCTCAAACAATCTCCGCGTGAATGGTATGCAACTCTCTCTACTCACCTTCAATCTTTCGGATTTACTATAAGCTCCGCTGACCCTTCTCTTCTCACTTACAAATCCAACTCAACCCGGCTCTACATTCTAATCTACGTCGACGACATTTTACTCACCGGCAACTCGCCTACTGAGATTGACCGTCTACTTACGAGTCTACACAAGAAATTTCAGATGCGCAATCTTGGTTCACTCGCTCACTTCCTGGGAATCCAAACCGTATACACCTCCTATGGTATTCTTCTTCATCAGCAACAATATGCTGACCGCATATTAGCCAAAGCTGGCATGCAGAATGCTAAGCCGGTAGCCAATCCATCATCCGGAAAAACCTCCACACTCGATGACCCAGCCAACAAGTGCGCCAATCCTCATCTCTACTGTCAGTTAATTGGATCGCTACAGTATCTCACTCTCACCCGACCAGACATCCAATACGCCGTTCATCAACTTAGTCAAGCAATGCACAAGCCGCTCAACAGCAACTTCAATGCTCTAACACACCTCCTTCGGTACATCCAAGGTACAACTGACCATGGCATTCCTCTTTATCGTGATGAGCTAACGTTGCAGGGATTCTCGGACGCCGACTGGGTGAACAACACTCAAGATCGGAAATCAATATCCGGGTACTGCAATTTTTTGGGCAAATCACTGATTTCCTGGCGAGTCAAGAAACAAGCAACAGTAGGTCGCTCTTCCACCGAAGCTGAGTATCGCGCATTAGCTGCCGAAGCATCAGAAGTGCTGTGGCTTCGTCAACTCCTTGAAGAACTCCACATTCCACAACCGGCTCCCACCACCATATACTGCGATAACACCTCCGCCATCGCACTCTCCAATAACCCGATCTATCACGCTCGTACCAAACACATAGACGTCGACTGCCACTTCATCCGTGATAGTATTCGGTCCAACCATCTCACCGTTCATCACATCTCGACCAACGATCAACTGGCCGACATCTTCACCAAGCCTCTACCCACACGGCGATTTAAACTTCTATGCAACAAACTGATCGTCGCTCCCCCTCCATCAGCTTGACGGGGGCTGTTAGCATAGGAATATATTATATAGACCGTGTGTATTAGAATTACCTTCACTTGTACTTTCTTGTAGTTTGTTACATTTCTTGTTTCTCTTATTCTATATATACCTCACTGTAGACAGAAAACAATAATAGAAAATCATTATTCTTCTTCTCCATTTCGGCTCTCTGCTATTACCTTACATATCCCACTACGTGGGGTCGGCTACATGAATCCTTTTTCTCCATTGTGTCCTATTAAAAGTCAAATTTACGTTTAAATCTAATAAAGAAAGGTCATCCCTAATATTTTCTAACCAAGTCTTTTTAGGTCTACCCCTACCTTTCTTAACACAAGTCAAATCTAATACCTCTACTTTCCTAACCGGGTCATCGGAAGGCCGCCGTTTTATGTGACCAAACCATCTAAGACGACTCTCTCTAATCTTATCTTCTACTGGACCTAGATATGAAGATCTGATAGCTTAGCATTATTAAAAAGAAATTCTGATTTTTCATGTCCCACTTATAAGGCTTCGTAGGAATTTCATTGCCTTGTAAAGCCTAGGGATAGGCCTTATTGTCTTAAGACAATCTTTAGGGTTTGTTTGAGATGGCTTCTTTCGAGTACAAATATTTTAACTTTTGTATTAAAAAATTGTTTCTGGAAACAGTAAGAAAACCGTCCCAAACGAAGCCTTAGTCATACATACATTTATGCACCCTTATTTATATAGATTCATATATATAAATGCTTAGTAGTTAAATGTTCCCCATGCAGCAGGTTTAGCAGATGAAGGGAGAGAGAGAGAAAGTCTAGAGCTGTCAATCCGGTGTGTAAGGCTACTTGTTTACTTTTTCTCCCTGTTTTTCAACCTCATTTCTTTTCGTTCCTACGTTTTTTGTTTCTCCTTCCCAACTGGCAGAATGAAACGCATGGCAATTGCTGTGGGACCAAGTAGCTTCGCCTCTAGGAAGAAGAAGAATAAGAAGGGCTCATCTTCAACTGTTCCAAATTTGCATGGAGATGTGTAAGGTGGGTAGGTAAGACTTTTTTCTTTAAGTTTAGGGTTGTAGTTACCAAATTTGACTTGTACCTTTTCTTACCAAGAAATATTTGTGCTAAAGATTTTAGTATTTTGATTATTTTTAATAATTATAATGTTATATATAATATTTACACGGGTCAATACTGACCAATACCAATAAATACTAATTATAATATTAATTTTAGTGTAAGAGTTCTTATTGAGCTAAGCCCATCACAAAAATTTCGTTAGTGTAAGAGTTCATATTGTGATACCTATGTTTTTTATTTTCGAAGGTTTTTTTTTTTAGAATTGATATCTATCAGCTGTCACCCCCCTAGGAAGCGCTTGATGGCGTAACTAATCCCTCGACGAGGCTACCAGCAACCAGCCCAACATGTGCAGGACTCGCAGTTATTTTCTCCCCACTTAAGGGTCGTGTTGCATGAGAGGGGATTCAAACATGGGTTGGAAGTTCCCATTCATGCTCGTCCACTAATCCAGCTAAGCTCGTGGGGTTTTTCGTAAGATTATTAGTGACAACTAGTTTTTTAGTGCAAATTTTTTTTGTATTATAAATTTATGTATTACAAAGCGGCTTCATGAAGAAGTAAGAAAATTATCCTAAACGAAACCTTAATTTATTTATAAAATTTTTTTAAATCATATATCTTTAAAATATAATGTGAAATAAAATTGTGTATTTACTAGATTTTTTGGCATTAAAAAAATAAATATATTATTTTAATAGACTATAGTGAAAATTTATTGAACTATCGACAATTTTCTTTAGTTGTCGATGGTGAAATTTAGATGCTAGATTTACTGAATCAAAGTATTATTTTAAAGATATTGGTGAATCATACCTGCTAATTATATGATTTTACAAATTATAAAATAAATATTAATTAATCAAACAGCCACTAAATACTGAGTGTATTTTGATTTGAACTATCATTTAGCCTTTTTTCCCCAAATAGGTCGAGTTTCTCATAAATTATTTTTTTTTATTGGTGACTGATAAATTATAAATCATTTTACTTGAATGTAAATAGTATTTTTCATTGAATTCAATCATGATTATTATATTTATACCTATTATCTAATTAATATATAAAGGTATTTTAGTATCATTAGTTTGAAATTTGAATTTCTTTTAAAATTAATATTATATATAAAGATTATAGCTTATTTTAATGTTAAGAATAATTTAATAATTTTTAAGGACAAAGTTGCTTCTACCTAATACAGCAATTCGATTATTTTAAATTTTTAATCACTTACGGTCTAACATCCTTCTTTTCAAGGTTGTTGGGAATAGACTAATTCAAGGTTGGTACAATGAATGTGGGCCCATTAATAAGCAATGTGGGCTCCACAGTTAAATCGTGATGTCCTTCCCCAACAACTGATGGGCCAGCCAAACTAATAAGTGCGGCAGTATAAAGAAGCAAGTAAACTGGTGAGTCACCTACATGCTCCTACCGGAATTTTTATTAGGTTCAGTGTTCTGACGTAGTCTACGTTCGGACGTTTGTAAAATGGTGCCACGTGCTCTTACTCTTTACCGCACAACTTGACGACCAGTCCCGGACTGGACCCGGGATTGCTATGTATTGGCTGATTTGTACAGACCGGAGCATTGCTCGATATTGCTCGGCAATAACTAGAAATACCATTATGTGAAGACCAGTATCGAGCAATACCCCGGTTTTGCTATGTATTGCTAGGTATTGATCTTGACAGAGCGGTATTTCTCGTTATTGTCAAGCAATACCTAGCAATACCGAGCAATATCTAGCAATACCCGAACATAGCAATACCGGATTCTGGTCCGGGTCGGGTTGTTGGGCCGCGCGGTAAAGAGTAAGATCACGTTGCGACATGTTATTGACCTCCGGATGTAAAACTATGTCAGGTGTCCGGCCTAATAATTGTTCCTCCTACCGCCTCTGCTATATATTAAACTTACCTCTCTAAAAATTCCGTGCACCGTGTATATATATATATATATATGAGGTTGGGCGAGTAAATCATAAAAAAATATAGAAGTGTTAGCAGTTAGAGAAGTCGAATGCGGGCCACCACGGTTAAGGCCCAATCCTTCGACTAAAGGGCTAGTATTTCTATATAAAAAGCCCAATAATTTTTATTATAAGATATAGATACTCAGATTCATTATAATTTTTAGAATACAAGCTGCAGTAGCACGTATTATTGCTCAATTTATTCATCTATGTGCAACTCTCTTAATCGATTGAATCTTAGGCTTCGTCTGGGACGGCTTTTTTACTATTTCTTAAAGTATTTTTTTAATATGATAATTAAAATTTTGTGCTAGGAAGCAGTAAGAAAGCGGTCTCAAAGGCAGGGGCGGAACTATAGTGTGCTTAGGGGGGGCAATTGCCCCCCCTCAAAAAAAAATTTTTTTTTTATAGGAGTAAAAATTATAAGTCAGTAAAAAAATTTTTTGCCTCTCCTTAAATATTTTTTTTTGCCTCCCCTAACAAATTCTTTTGTCCTAACACTTGCCCTAAAATATCTATTTATTTCTTCACATTTAGTTCTAATATTCTCTTTCATGCTTTTAACAGTTTAATTACACATTTTTTCTTTATTTTTCTTGCTTAATTTTTTTGCAAAATTTTTCGTAATGTATAGATATATAATATTATTTTTTTAATATTTAATTATTTTTGTGCTGTATTTTTGCCCCCTCCCCCTCAAAATTAAAGCCGGTTCCGCCCCTGCTCAAAGGAAGCCTTAGAGCTCATGATAAGTATCAGGAATTTATTCTATCATATTTTGTACATAATATCGTCATATCATTTCGATTAGTCTCATATCATTCTTGTAATTCTCACCTTACATTTTATAAAATAGGAGGTTTAGGTTCGATAGAGTTTAAATACGTTGAGTTATATATTGAGTTGATGAATTATAAACTTCTTGAAAGTAGAATTTCATATTTATAATTGATAGATCTCCAAATGATTCTTTTGATGAGCATGGATTTTGATTTAATTTTTGAATTAAAAAAAAATTGGGATTAAATTCAAGGTCATACAAATTCCAATTTAAATTTGTAACAAATTGATAGTCTAACTAAATTTCTAGATGAGATGAATCCATCGGTGCAACAAATAATTTGATGTAAGACTAAGCGAATCAAATCAAGCATTTGAAGTATATTTTTTAATGAAAAAGTTGATATTAATTGAATGATCAAATATTTTTAAATTTTCGTTATTTTTTAGAATCAAAATGAATGGCTTGACCAGATGAATCCAACAAGACCAAGATCATCCAATTTAAACGTTATTAGAGCATTTAAATGTTAGATAAATAATTAGAATCAAGAGATCAATATTGAGTGTTTTGAATATGATTAAATTTATCAAAATCTTCTTCAATAAGGTTATAAATAAAGTCCAATTTTTTATGTAAAGAGCCTATTCAAGAGATAAGAGAGCTAAATAAATTTTTTATATTTTCCAACGATCACCGCAAAGTATTATCATCAACAATCGTTGTCTCCATCACATGAATTCTATCATTCAACTATTGATGCTTGATTACCAAAATTCAACCCAATTATTGGACTTTAATTATGTAAATGTGGACACCCAATTTTTATAATCTCGATAAAGGAAATTAAATTAGAGTTCTTAATTGTGTAATTTTATTTGCTTCAATTATGTAGAAAAATGAATTTTGTGCCTACAAATAATAAATTTAAATGACTAAAAAAATTATATTTATCTGTTTATTTATATTTAAATTAAGCACGATCAATCGTACTTTGGCCTAGTTAAATTGATTTGAAATTAGGTGACTTAAACTCAACTTAAAGGGCTCACATAGACTTTATATATATATGAGTTAAAATATCCTAATATATGACTAATTAATTAATTTTCATGTTATTTATATATCAAAATAAATATAATATTGTATTCTTTAAAAAAAATATTGATACAACTTATAAGTTGAAAAGTATTTGATTAATTTTAAAATTAATGTAATATTTTTTAAATATTATATTAATTTAAATTTTATTTTTTAAATTTCGTCTTAATACTATTTTTATCATAATGTTCTTACATATATTTTTCATTATAATTATAATCTTAAGCTTTTTTTTTTTCTTTTTCAATTTTCTTCTACATCGGCAATCCAGTTTTGACTAATGTGCCCAAAAGCATTATTTATTTTAGGCCATAGAAATAAACAGAGAATGTTTGACATATTTTTAAACTATTGAAATAAAAATGGAAATATTCAAACCTCGTTTTTATTTCAGACGATGTGATTGTTAATTATTTCAAACTTCGTGATCAATTGTACGAACAATGCAGCTGTTAGTGAGGATCATAATTAGGGGTGTCTATATTTGTCAAGACCCGACAATGTTAGATTAGTGTCAACTCGTTTGTGAAACGGGTCGGGTTCGAATTCAAAAAACCGGTCAGTTTCAAAAATAGGGTCGGGTTTGGTTTGACCCAGAAATCGGGTCTTGAATCCCGCGGCTGACTGCGTATCCCGCTCGTGTCGCCCTCCTGTGCGTCTGCATGGGTTGTCCGATCGAGCTTGCTCGAGTCGCCCGCCCGCACGTCTGCCAGCTTCGCCTGATCGCGTTGCGCCGTCGCCCTCCTGCGAGTCTACCAACGTTGCCGCTCACCCGCTTGCGCATCACTTCAGAAGCCGTTGTCGCGTCACTGCCTTACAGGTCAGGTCGAGTTGACCCAAACTATAAGCGGATTGGGTTCGTGTCCAAAAAATTGACCCGTTTGCAAAAAATGGGTTCGAGTTGACCCGAATAATTCCAAGTTCGACTCAAACCCGATCCATGACCCGATTTTGATAGCCCTAATCATAATGCATATAAAGCTCTTACAAACATATATATGACTTAAAAGTTTTTTGGTTTTTTATTTCAATTAAAAATTTACTTTAGAAAGATGTAAGAAAGTTTATCCAAATGAAGCCTTAAAATCATCTTAGAGAATTAGCTAAGACTTTGTTTAGAAAGGTTGTCTTCTTTCTAAAGCGACTTTCTAATAAAAAAATTTATAGTTTGAGAATTTTTTCTATTAAAATACTTCTTTAGAAAGTAATAAAAACTCTGTTTCAAATGAAACATAAAACTCTGTTCAACTATTTGTTTTCCTTTTGTCATTTGTGGTTGCATTGGAAATTAGACTTGGTAATTATCTTAAATATTTATGCAATATATTTTAGTACAAATTATATTAGGATGTATTTTAAATTTATTCTAAGATTATTATGATATAATTTTTAAAAACATAATACTAATTTCATACCAAATATAATAATTTTAAAGCTCAGTTTTATATAATTTTTTTAAGAGTATTTTATCATTTTTTTTTCATAAAAATAATAACAACAACATCAATTATTTATCACATTACGATAGAATCGATTACATAAATCTTTTTTTTCTAGTGCCCGCATAAAATTTTCTTTCATTTACCCTTAAAATTTTTATGATAGTAAAGTGAATAAAATTATGCTCCTCAAAGAAATATATATTTAAAACCAAAATAAAATTCTATTTAAATAAAATTCATCAATTCTCATAAATCACACCAAATGATTAAAAATTTAGGAGCCAAAAATGTATATATAAGAAAGAGTCTCAAGATTACTATTTTGCACACTTAAAATCATAACAATTTAATACATTATTTATTAAAAATTAGATTGCTTCCTAATGCATTATATATTTGCTCTTTTTTTATTAATTATATGTTAATTTGATATTAAGAATATAATTAAGTAAAACACTAATGAATGCAAAGTATCATTAAACTTGAAAAGCAAATCTGCTTAATAGAATATGTCGCCTAACAAGTTGTTGAAAATCCGATCTTGATTAGGTGATTTGGTTTCAAATTTGGTTGATTTAAAACTTTTTTAAATCAAATATCGTTTATTTATTTGATTTAAGTTAGAGGAACGACAAAAAAAAAAAAAATATATGAGAGAAATGAAACAAACGTTAAGGACAAAAATTTGACGTAATACTATCAATTTAAAATTTATAAAATTATTTATTATTATCTTCAAATTGTTATATTTTTATGTGGATGTTAGTTAATTTAATAGTTAAAGAATTATAAAAATATAATCAAAATATTAATGCTATATTTTGAAAACAATTTTTTATATTTTAGCACTCTAATTCTTGAGTACAGACAGCTATTCTAAACATTAGAGAAATACTTAATTGTTATCTCATGTTATTTTTTCATGAAAAAAGCTAATTGATTGCAAAGTTAATCATTCGGACCTTTAATTCATAAATGTGAATCTATGATCAATAGATGATGATATTCAATTGGATAAAAGAAATAAAGTACTTAATATTCGTTTGAGATGACAATAATTTTTTATAAAGATGATTATAAAGTTGTTATAGAAAAAATAAGTTTTTATAAAGTGCTAAAAAAACTAACTTTTTGATATATAAAGTTTTTAAAAGTAGCGAGAAAAATAATTGTCAAATAGAAATTGTGATTGCAGTTTGAAAATTTAAGCAATAAGAAAGTTGTCTCAAATGAAGTTTTGAACAAATTTTTTTCGTTAATAGAGTTAGACAAACCAATCCAATATCAAACACTACTTCTAATTAAAATTGGTCTTATATCAAATGAGTTTGGGACGTAGTTCACTTTGGTCTGTTGGTTGGATTTTGTGTTCGAATCTAGGCTATGTGAGTCAGGGGTGGAATCAGCCTTAGTTCTCAGAGTGACAAGTAATAAATTATAAAAACATATAAGTGTGCAAAAATAATTTCTTTTACACATTTTTTTTGGGAAAATTTGGGCTTAGCCGCATATTAGCAACAAAATTACATCATGAAATTGAAAGAACAACAAAATTTGGTCACACAAATAAAGCCATAGCTCAAACAAGTCTCAAAAATACACATCAAATACAAGCTGCACAAAAAGGAATTAACCAAAACCAATAAACAGAAACAAGCTCCCAAGCCCAACAGCCTGGACTCAGATAAACCAACCAAAATTCAGAACAGTCACAAATCTCTGGTTGCCCGAAGACCGTCCAAGGGGCCTGCAGTGGGAGCTTCATCATTGTCCAAACTTGGCAAAATCTACAGGCATATCGAAGGAACGAAGGGACAGAAGTAATGAAGGGACCCGAAAAACAAAAGTCAGACAGGACATAATTATTTTTCACAGATTTATTTATTAGCATTAAAAAATTTTAATATAATTGAATAAAAATAAGAGAAGTCCCACAGGCTTTTCGATTTTGGTCCGCTGGGGTAAAAAAATTTTGGGGGGGAGGGGCCTGTGTGGGTTGAACAATTATTACGTCCTCTGACCGGACGTAGAGGAACGTCCGGTCGAAGGCCAAATCGCGCCAAAAAATGAGAAATACCGAGCAAATACCAAGCAATACCAAACAATAACGAGGAATACCATCACGTGAAGACTCAATACCGAGCTATACCGAGCAATACCGAGTTATACAAAAGTTGTACCGAGTTTTTCCTAGAAAAAACTAGGTACAACTCGGTATTGCTCGGTATAACTCGGTATTGGTCTTCACAGAGCGGTATTCCTCGTTATTATCAAATAATACCTAGCAATACCAAGCAAATACCGAATTTTTTGACGGAATTTTACCTTGGACCAGACGTTCCTCTACGTCCTTACACCAGACCTAATAAAAGCTCGCGTGGGTTACACTATATTTTCGCAAGAAAAAAAAAATCTGAAAAAAATGTGTATTGTACTATTTTCATAGATAAAAGGCGGGCCGCGCCGTGGTTTGCCTACCTACCGAACTCCGCCCACTGCGATTCGACCCACCGCGCTCTACCTCTATCTCACAACTTCCTGTCCTTTTTAGGGAACTTGGAGATCGAGGCGAGTAAGGCGAGAGAGATGGGCAGCGGAGAAGAGAACGCCAAGGTATACTCCCTTTCGGAGGTTGCGAAACACAGTTCCCGGGAGGATTGCTGGCTCATCATCAATGGCAAGGTATTCGAAGTTCCATCTTTGGCCCAGATCTGATCAACTTATCATTTTCTTAATCAATCTCTTTCATGAAGTTCGCTCTTTTGCTAAGATTACGTGTTTGCTTCGCGCGTTTTGCATTTTGATGCCGATCGGTTTTCGACGTTAAGGCGATGGCATGCAGCGATCATCCTTTCAGTAAATTTTAATTCATTTACCCTAAATTTTAATTCATATACAGTACCCGCAAATGCGTTCCATGCGTGGATTTTCTTGGTTTGTGGATCAACTGGGATTTCAGTCATCATCATCATCTCATTAACAGTATCCCAGCTATTTGGGGTAGTTTGTCAAGCTAAGCAAGCTATATGGATTTTTCAATCTGTTGGCTAAAAGCTCTATTCCATTACCCTTTTGTTCTTCGACGAATGAAATCTCTAGAATGAACAGAAGCAGTGATGGAAAACCCGGGTTGGGGAACGGGTGGGGTGATCTGATTGCCCTAGGTGTTCTTGCTGTTGTAGCGAGCAGATAGAGTATTTTTTAGGTCTTTTTTTTCTCTTATTCCTGTTAAGAGGCTGTTTGGTATCCTATTTTTGGCTTGATTCAAGCAAGATTTAGCTTACTTCTTGCCGAGCAGAATTCTGGGGAATTCATTCCTACGATTTTGATAACTATCGATTCAATCTTAGATTTGTTAAATTTCGCCATTCATAAAATTTGTGGGATTTAAGGAATTCTCCATGTCACAAATCTGAACCAAATACAATAAAAGTAGCAGGCTTTAACAAGATTTAACAGGTATCACGTCAAACAATTTTCATATTTAACTCTCTCAAGATTTATTAATCTTGGATTATGTAAATCCTACTTTAGTTAAATCTTACTTGAAGCCAAACGGTCCCCCTAGCCTACTAACTATAGATACGATATTCCTAGATTCCGTCTTTGACTAATGATTCCTTTTTACTTTTGGATCTGTTTTTCTCGGGTCCTTCGCTAGTATTTTTAACTGATGGGCCCTTTGATGACTTGATTTATGGGCAGGAAGCTTTTTTTTTTTTTGTCATTTCGGTAAATGAAAGAAAATACACCATTGTTTACCCTGGTTTTCTACTCTTGCGTTGTGCATTCATATTTTAATAGTTCTTTATCAGTTGTGGAAAAAATGAGAACACCAGGAAGGTTTCTTATTAAGCTGAAAAATAAGAAACATAGACATCACACTAGAAGATATGCAATAGAGGGAAGGTGGAGCTTTGCTTATGTGATATGCATATCATAGGATGGCTAATCCAAATACTTCAAAGCAGCTCATTAAAGTATCATCATAAGAGTTATTATGCTACTGCCCGCCAAAGATATCATCAGTTCATTATAACTTTTTTAGCAAGGTCCAGAGTTTCTTGTGGAGCTTTTGGTAATTCTTTTGTTTTTGCTTCTTATGCAAACTAGGTACACGTTTTAAGGATTTAAATAGTAAATGCCACTGAACGTTTCTTAAAAATTGATGATGGTACAGACTTTCCTAACATATAATAATAATCACGTACATGAATCCTTCCCAAGCCCACTAACCCACTTGAGGAATGATTTCAATAAATATTTACTGGGAGCCACCATGACTCATATTACTTCAATGTTGTCATGCTATCTGACAATCTTCAAGATAGAAAATTCATCAGGGAGAAACACCTACGTTAGAGAAGTAAAAAGGTTTTTTTTTTTTACTAACACAGTAGCACTCACTAGGTTGGCTTGGTGATAAATGTTGACCTTTAGATCCCTCGAGTATTAGCAAACTTCACAAAGTTTTTAGCCATGAATAAGGTTATCTAAACTTGATGAAACTTCAAAGTTGCCCTTGATAAAATGTTTCATTTATGTTATTGTGTGCTTAGATTTTTTGTTTGGAAAAAAAAAACAGTATGCATGGCTTGACCGCCACCTGTTTCTTAACAGATGTGAGAAATCTATGCAAGATAAAGCAATTCAATTTAGGAAGCTTGTGTTGCTTTTATGTTTTTTTTTTTTTTTTTTTTGGAACATTTAGGCTAATTAATACAAACTCACACACACATCACATACACAAGACTCGAACCCAATACCTCTTAATTGGTAGCTTAAGTTCCCAATAAACAAACCAAGGTGAGCTATGTGTGCGGCTCTTATGTTATGAACTTGTTTATGTGAATAGACATCTTGGTTATGCTTGATAGTTTGTATTTAATTCACTTTATTTCATAATAAATAAATCTTCATTTAAGAGATAGACGAGGCTTCGTTTTTAAGGCAAGTTGGCAATGTTCATTGTTCAAACAAGATTAGGAAAACCACGTGCACAGGCTTTGTTTTTTGTGGCAATTTTCATTTATATTTACTGCGAACTTACCTGCTTATTTGTGAATGTGTAAGTCCTTGTTTGAATGCTTTCATGTCTGCTCGTTAATGTGAATGTATTGTTATCTTAACATAAAAATTTGGTCCGTAGCTTTCCATTCTAGTTTTGCTATTTCATGCTTCATATATATTAATGGGAAATCAATCACATTTTCCTGTTCGAGAAAACATATTGAAGTGGATAACTATTCTGTAATGTCATAAATATTATTCTTTTGGACGTCTAACTTAGTGGATTCCTTTCAATGTAACGAATCTATGATGAATGCTTCTTCTTCGTACCCATGTGGACTGATTTCGGGTTATGTGATACCTCCTCTCTTCTTCTGAGAGTATCAGAGAGCCGTGTAAGATAACTGGTTCTTTAGGTATTTCCATTGTTTTCATTAATTTCTTTTCTTATACTCTCCAAATCGCTCCATCTCGTACTTTTCCCACGATATTTCATTGATAATCTCTATCACTCATATATTTAACCATAATTCTTATCAATTCGACCAAAGATATGTAGATTTGCACATTAGAGTTCACCAAACCATTTGTCAACATGGGGAACTTGCCCGGTAAAAGGACTATTTCACCTTAATCTAAGACGGGAACTTGATCATGATAAGTGCACTGATAAGATCGTGTTATTATACCACGAAATTTTAAGATTGAAGATTGTTTGTTATTACCTTCTAAACAAATAGCTAGTTTCTGTAGTACATATTTCCTTGATTAAATCCCTATATTTTAATCCCTATATCTGACTTTGAAAGACACAGCAGCTACACCAAGCTCATACTCATAAAATTGTTAAAAGCATTTATTCATCCTAAAATAGGGAAAAAGAGTAGCAATTAACCAAAAATTATTATTATTAGATAACTTGTGACCCTCTCTCCTAGAAAAACCTTCATGAATTTATGCTGATGATAAGCCTCTTGTCATGGATCAATTATTCTGTGCGAACGCCGAATATCGTCCGAATACCAACCAGAATGTGTCACGTCACCTCTTCACTCGGGACCGCGGCTCGGTACCATTGAAGTGCGCATTCTGGTTGATCTCCGAACAGCGTTTTGCATCCGACCTCCGCACATAATAATTTCTCTTGTCATGAGGGATGATAAAGTGATTCTCCACGTAGTTCTTCTGTGTACTTTATCAGAAAGGGCGTTTATCTGGCGCAAAAAAAAAATCATATACTTTTAGCAACGATATATTCCCTTGATCCTTAGGTTTCTAAATTCTTTCCTCAACAAAAAACAACAAGAATAATCGCAGACACAAATTTTCTGCCTTGAATTATGTTTCTATCCCTTCCTCGAAGCAGTTAAGCTCCATGGTTTCATTCTTCACCAAAATCTTGGCACAAACATTGAACATTGTGACACATCTTCTCAGGTCTATAACGTGGCTAAATTTCTGGAAGATCATCCGGGGGGAGATGAGGTATTGTTAGCAGTAACTGGTAAGTTAAATTTTGAAAGAGCATATATATTAATTAAGGCTTCATTTGGGATGGTTTTCTCGCTGCTTCGTAAAGTAGCTTTTAATACAAAAATTTAAAATTTTATATTAAAAAGCTGTTTTAGGAAGCATCATAAAAATCGTCCCAAATGAAACCTAAATTTCTAATGATCCAGACATCTTAAAATGTCGCATGGTTCCCTGGCCTTACAGGTAAGGATGCAACTGATGATTTTGAGGATGTTGGGCATAGCTCAACTGCAAGGGCTATGATGGATGAATATTATGTTGGTGAGATTGATGTGTCCACAATTCCAACAAAGGTCAAATATTCTCCTCCAAAGCAGCCTTACTACAATCAAGACAAAACCTCGGATTTCATAATCAAAATTCTCCAGTTTTTGGTTCCATTAGCAATACTGGGATTGGCTGTTATAGTAAGGATCTACACAAAAACAGCCTAGAATCAGATTGAACTTGTATCTGTTAAGAGGATAATCTGTCTTATTACCTTATGATTTCATTTCTGCCTGATGAGGCTTGTTTCCATTTTCCAATGTAATATTTCAATATGAACTCCCCTTAGAAAACTGCTTTTTTAGCTCCCTATTGGAACTTCTATGGTTCTTCAAAGGTATCTTTGTATGCATTTCGTTCTTTACAGATTCTTCTTCAACTGCTTTGGTTTTAAGGATGTTTTGGCAAAAGCATTGGGAGTTTTTTAATTTCACTTCATTGTTCTCTCCTGTTACATAGTATTTGAGATAAGAGTGTTTGAAATGTATCCTAATAACAAAATAATAATAATTTATTTAAATAAATATTTCCATATTCTAAATACATATATTTCAATTACTTTGTATGTTAAAAATACTTAACCATACAGCCCATTAGTCCCTTTGTGCTGAGACATAGACCAAAAAAAAAAAACTCACTAGGTATCCTCCTAAGAAGGACCAAATCATAACTTCTAAATTATGAATATATACTATAATACAAAAGTGGATTCTGATGAAAAATTTATCATAAAGGAATTCCCTATAGATTTATGTCCAAACTCTCATACTTACCAGAATGGCTATATTCACCTGATCGTCGCAAAGCCTTTCCTTGTCCATGAAGAAGTTGCATGGATCCAACCATCCTCACAGCAAAGCACCAAATAACTCAGACAAAATTTAAAAAACAATAATCAGTAACATAACATATGCCCAGGTTAGAATTTGGAAGAAAAAGCAGAGACAACAGTAACAATTCTTTCAAGCAGAAATGCCTTAAAATTATATATATATATATATATATATAATGCTTAGAAGATTTAGCTTTGGGTCCATAGAGAATTGTTAGGCCCACTCCCGCTATGTGAATCACCTGTGACAGGATAGGTTCATTGCATTATTCCTTCATGGGAGCCTTCTTAGGGCATCATCCATGATCAATTATGATAGAATTCTTTGAGCTTTTCATCACGAATCAATTTTTTAGTGAGATTTTAAGATGCAGAAGAACTTGTGTGTCGTTCTTATGATCTTTGGGGAAAACATAGTACTTTGATTGATCTCAGGCAACATGGCTTGAGCCATTGCTAATTCCAAGTCTTTCACTTCCAACATCTCGCACAAATATTGAACAATAAAGTTTCTTAATGATTCACCTAGCTCCTCCATATTTAAAAGAGCTGGAGATTTATTTATTTATTAGTTTCTGGGTACCAACAAATTGAGTCATAAATAGTTTCTTTGATCACTGAATATGAGGTAATGTTCTTCAACGGAAGACATGATAATCATCTCAATGGTGCCTCCTTGAAAGTAGTAAAAAACAAACCACACTTGAGCACCTCATGGATATTAAGGAGAGAAATGATCGACTCAAAATAAGTGACATGGTCGACGAGATTCTACCTCCCTCCAATGAATTCAAGTTGGAGATTTTGAACTTTGATGGAGCTTGCACTTTTGCAATCTTCACAGAGAAGGCATTTAATGGCTGAGGTCTTTGATTCATAAGATGATGGATAAATGAGTCTCATCAATAATTTTTTCAGAAAGGTAAGTTTCGCCAATTGTAAGTTAGCTGAAAGACGATTTTTGCATACAAATAAGAGAATCAAATTATCCTTCTTCTACAATAGTTTCAACTCGCAGAGCAGTTCTTGACATCTACTTGAGAATTCCATGAATTATTCTCATCAAGCGATCCTCCATTTGATTCAAATGTCCAATATTAATAAAATCATGTTGCTCAAATTGTGTATATCTCTCCTTTTCATCAAGATGCTCCATAGCTTAGCTTCTTGTCCTAGCCATCCCCATATGTACCACACCTTAAAGGAAGTTGGATTCAAATATGTTCGTGGGTGGCACTAGGACCTTACTAGTAAACACAGATTGAGCTTGCCGGAGAAAGAAGAGAACTAGAAAACTAGAAAGAGAAGCTTTAAAGATTTCAATCGACCTCTATTAAAATATACAAGTTAAAGTGACCTAAGTCAATCATATGTGCAAAGATTATCCTCTGATCCCGTATTTATAGATTTAAACCAAGGTTCAACGCTACAACGCTATAGGAATAGTTAAATTTGAGTAATTAAAAAAAATTAAAAAAACAAGTTAAATTTGAGTAATTTAAGTAAAATTCCATAACAAGACTTAGGAAGACTTCTTGTAAAAATGTCGATATATTTATAGTTCATAGCTATTGAAGTTCTTAGGTAACCCATGATGAGTTCTTAGCAAAGGATGAGATCATTTGAAGCATAATTTCCTTTGATATACCATCTAAGAAGTTCTCTTGGCAAGATCAATAGCGAGTTCCCTTGATAAGATCGATAATGAGTTCTCTTGGAAAAATCAACAACAAATTCTCTTGAAAACATCAATAGAGAATTCTCTAGGGAATAATAATATTGATTTCTCTTGGCGAGATCAATAGCAAGTTTTCTTGGTGAGATCAACCTGTGTCGGCAGTAACTTTAGTTGACTTAAGCGTCGTTTGGGACAACTTACTTATTGCTTTTTAAAGCAGCTTTCTAATAAAAAAATTTAGTACTAAAAAATTGTTTTAAGAAGCAGTAAGAAAACCATCCCAAAGCTCATATGTTCCCTAATGGCATCAAACTCTTGAGTAATGAATCTTAGTGTATACTCGATAGGCATACATTCCTTTTTGTCAGCTAAGGTTGATTCAAATGTATCCTCTTAGACAAACACCACCCCAGGTCTACGAGGTATTCTTAGACGAAACAACATATGGTTGCCGATAAGGTGACTTCTTTCATGTTGGGTCGCTACATTCTCTAAATAAGTAGACCCGGGCCAGTCCGAGACGACAGAACCATAGGATATTGATCTGGCTCGTCTTCATCCTCCCATCACCTAATTTAAATATATGATGAAAAAATTCAAATGTTAAACTCTAAAATTCAAATCCAAATTCAAACCCTAAAACCGTTGTTGTTATTATACATTAGGTTTGTGACCTATTTAATGACTAGTCTTAATCGAAAGTTCTCTCCACGAGGGGTAATTAACTATAGGGACTTGCGCCAATAAAAAATAAAAACTCGGATTATAAAGACTTTGCGAAATGAGGGCGAAATCTCTGGGTAGTGTCTTATCTCAAACCCAATTTGCATTCTGAAAATTTACCCCGAAACCTAAACTCGTTAAAATTCTCCCTGTCAACAACAGGAAGAGATGGCGCGGAGAGGCCAGTGAGCGAAATTTTTGGAGCCCATAGAAAAGACTAGAATATATAATGCAAAAAATTAAATAAGCAAAAAATTAATACTTGAAAAAGGGGATTCTCGCCCAAAAACTATTATGGTCTTATGCTTGATCCAAGATCCAAATCTCAGAACAACTAAAAAGAAAGATCTTCACATCTGGAAAAAAAAATGTCAAAAAGTTTACTAGAACCTCATAATTATCTTAAAGATGAAAATAAAGGTTCCTAAAAAGCAACTAATGAATTGCTAATACATTGTTAATAGTGACTTAAAAATTGATGATTAAGAACTAGATTAAAATAACTTTGCCAAAGTAGGAACACTGAAATATTCATGACAGCTAAAAATTAAAAACAAATCTTTCCGCATCAACTTTTGCAATGGAAGAAAATTATAAACAACATACAGAGTAGCTACCGAACCGTATCTCAAGTAATTACATGTACGGTAGTCTTGATGCAGCATCTACTAGGGAACTAGTTGTTGTCGCTCACCTGATATTTAAACTCCCAGGCTACAAAGCATGATAATTAGTACAAGCTTAGAAGAAACGAGTAAAACAAGATGCCTCAAGCATTCCAGTTCAATTTTGTAGAAATTCAGACCACCAAACATACAAGAAGCACAAGACAGTACTAACCTGGATAGCAAGAAAAATGAAACCACTAGCTAACTGGACCTAGACATAGAAATGAAATATATAAAATAATGTACGAGATTAACTTGTTTGTTTTATTATAGATTTTCTTAACTGTTAGAATAGTAAAACTAGGAACATAACTAGCAACATAAGAAAATGTAAGGACACAAAAAATGACGATCATGTAAATTGTTAATGAGCACGGGAATGTATACATGAAAAAATATATTGGAGTTCACGATACCTTCTCAGAGACAGCATGATCTGGTATAGCATGAATTTTTTTTTACACGAGTTATCCCTAATACTTTGGTCTACTGGAGAAATTATTCCGTGCGGAGTCTGGACATTAATGAACCGTCCAGATGTGAGTGTACACAATGTTTGCACACACTGTGTATAAAAAAAACAAAATTATACTCAATGTACACTCACATCCAGATGATTTTTTACCGTCCGAACTCCGCACAGAATAATTTCTCGGTCTACTGAACATCCACTCTCTGGCATCAAGTTGCATACTCTTTTTAACCAACCATTGGTCAAATCACAGAGCAAGTGGATTTTTAATTCTGTACACCAAATTATTTGGGATAAACCTTATTAATCCTTCTTTTCAATTTGTTTCTTAGAGTATTGCACTCATAGTTACCTCCACTTTATACAATGTTTTTTTTCATAATTACTACGAAGTCTGGCTCATAAAAGTTTTTGGCATGGCATGTTCACCTTCATGGTCCTTTACATGCAACATTTCATATATAACTAGCTAAAAAAGTGTTTGTGGAATGCCAAATGACGACCATTGTTTAGACACAAAAGCATCCGCCAAAGTAAAGAATAATCTGTTGATTGTGAAATATTTTATCAATGATACTCGTGCTCATGACAATCTTTCCTATATTAGGTATACATCAACTATTTTGAAATGGAATGTCAACTTGTTTAGTAATAGCTATTTTCTTCAAACGTTTGCCTCATTCCTATATTTTATTTAAGGTAAGAAGATAAAATGAATAGGCGACAATTCCATACATAAACTCTACCCTTACTCACATAACACCACAATTTACTGTTGACATTAATTGTACTCTATGGATTGATTAATTCATATTTTCATTGGGACTTGATTAATCATGCAATATCAAACAAGAGACTAAAAAGAAACCTTCATATATCTTCCCATACTTTCAAGGCGTCGCTAAAGAATGTGTGCAACCTGATTACATAGCAAAATAAGCATAAGAGAATGCATAGTTAGGCAGCGAAAATTCTGCTTTTTTCAACCATCAACAGTCCTCAAGGAGAATTCAACCGTCTGGTTCGTTATTCATTAGTTACAACATGCAGCTTTATTGAAAAAGAAAAAATAGTATAATGGAGTAAAAAAAAAGCTAGAAATAAGCACAATTCACTGCATGCTTTAAACTATAGAGCAGTAGAAAACACATTTCTGGTGAATAGCAATGACATTTCAAAAATAAAAAATGATTACACATAGCATGTCATGCCACACAATTTGGAGCATGGCAAAATTAATTAAAGTAGCCACATTTAGCCAATTTCTATACTAGCCAAACAATATTAGATTGGTGGTGAAATAAAGCCCTAGATAGAAATAGGAGTACAATCATGCCAAATTCCCGTTATCTCTTATGGCTAACCTAAGATTTTCCAATTACGACCGAAGAGCCTCATTAATGGCCCTCATCTATGAGATTACAATCATTCTTTTGAGTTAACTTCCACTACAATTATTACACAAAAAGCATTTACCATGTAGGCTTATAAGCAAGTGTGAAATGTGTGCTAACATCAATAATCGAATATATATATTGCACCTCAAAGGCCTCTTAATGTAAAAAAAGGGTTCCATAAGATTATAATTATTTTAACCAGACAAAAGAAAATATTCCCACCCATTTTCACCCATCCACCCTTTTTCTTTTTCTATTTTTTTTCAGCTTATTTGAATCCTTGACCCTTTTAGAGGAGAAGGGCAATATCATCCAATCACAATCGATGGCCCATCTGTTTATATTTCATCAGGGCATCCATATGCTCCATCATCAACTTTGAAGAGCAATATAACATTCAAAACAATTCAAACATTTTAAATTTGAAAAGAAGGCTTGCACCAATTCCTGAAAAATCTTATCTGAATTTTGAAGGAAAAAATATTTCTTTTTCACACTAGTACAGAAAAAAAGTGAAGAAAAAAAAATCAGTCATACTTAGAGGTTTTTTTATTTGTTATAAAGCAAATGCAATTTAAAATAAGTTAGAGATTGATTTGTTGAGTAAAATTAATGTAAAGTATTTGCAAGTAAATTTAGTTTTTTTTTTTTTTTTTAATGTTTGGTTTGAAGTAAAGTTAGTAAAATTACTTTGTCATACTTCCATCACAAATATTAGTAAAATCTCAAGTAAATGGAGCCAAATTCAGAACATTTATTTTGCATGTATTTACTTCATATTACATTCCAAGTACACGAAAGTAAAAAACCCCTTGACTAATTGGGTGAATGCATTTCAGATATAAAATATTATGTAAATGTAGTTTATTTTGTTTTTTACGAAGCTACCTAGTTAGATGCAAAACAAATACAATAAATCTATTTCCTTTTTCTTTGATAGGATGCCGAATAAATTTAGCTAAGATCGACAATCTCCACACCTATCAAAGTCACACCTGCCTAATCCAACCACCATGAACCTCTTCCTTGAGAAAACCAACATAACTTCCAAATCTCTTCCTCGTCTATCACCAGCCTCTATCTCTACCTCCTCTCCACCTCAACTACTGCACTAACCCATCTCACCATCATAACATCCTCCCCGATCACCATCAGTGATGCAAGGAAGCAAAAAGTTCAATCAATAGATTAATCACAAATGCCCACCATCAAAAATCAATAAATTATAGTTTATAATTTTTATGTTAGATCCATGTAATCTTCATATATTTTCTCATGTGCAAGGGAGGCCATCCATACATGTCTTTGGAGGGAGTTTTTCAAATGTAGAACCTTCTTTTGGAAACTATTCAAACACCCCAAATTGAAGACGTGTAATTGCAATCAAGGATTTAGGGAATTTCTCATGATTTAAGTGGTTTGCAATAAATTTCAAAATAAAGTTCCTTGAAGAGGTTGCCAACAATAGTTTCAGAGGGAACTTTGTGGAGAGAATTTCGTTGTATTTTCTTGTGTGTTTGCCAGATGGTTTAGTCATTGGAGGTTAAGGAAGATGGTGGTTGGTGTGGAGGTAAAATCAGACGAGGAGGTGGTTTAGGGTTTTTTAAATGGGTGTAAAATATTTCTCTTATTGCATGCATCAATATGAAAGAAGGCAATGCATGCAAAAAGGGAAATAAAATGTTATAAATTTGTTCGAATTTGCTTTGCAAGGCAAATTAGGGTTTGTAGATACTTCGAAGGCATCTAATTTTTATTTTACTATCAATTCAAAACAATAAAAGATAAACTGCATGTGAAAGAAATATTTTACACCCATTTTATTTGCAAGTAAAGAACACTTTTATGTAAAATTAAGATGCTAATCTGAATAGTTTGCAGTAAATTTATGGGAATAAAAATAGTAAGTGATTGATTGGTTTGGTGTATTACTGTATTATGGGTGTACAGAAAAACAAATATAGAAATTTTGAGATCTCAGGTATCTAATTGAAAGTAAAATCCATACAAAGTAATATTTTGAGAAATTTAGAATACCTCCATCAGTTTATTTTCAGTGTATTCTGAAATTCACCCAAATTGGGTGAATTCAGTATACTCCACTAATGAAGTAGATCACCATTCAACTTGGGAGTGACCCATTGTGACCTTGCCTCTGCTGGGACCTGAAAAGATCAAAGTCTATGACCCCGCTATGCTGTCCTCGTCAACCCCACCTTCACAACGCAACCCCATTGCAACCAACAGAGATTTGCTATTGCAACCCCATCCCCACCTGCAACCCCGCCACGGCTTACCACCCAACTAGGCACCCCATGTCACGACCCGACCCGACCGGGACGGATCCCGCCCGCACCGGGTCGCGACCAGCTTAAAACAAACAGACCAGGATCTAGTTTTGAAATTTGTTTCGGAACTGAATCTTCCAAATATTTCAACTCAACCACAACCACACAGAGCTACTATGAAACATCAAATGCAGCGGAACAAAACATCTATATTTTCTTTTCCTCAAAACAATCATCTACAAATACAGTACATGGCTTTTAGACAGAAAGAAAGACAGAACAGAAAGCCATGACTGTACAAAAATCAAAAGTACAAAACAATACCTATACTGATCAGACTCTGAACTCTATTCCTAGACTTCCTTCCCTTTCCCAGAACCTGAAAACCACCAGAAAACAAGAGTGAGCTCAACAGCTCAGCAAAGCGACAAACCTCCAATCAAAACTCTCAGAATCCAAAACCAAACACATCAAACCAAAATCTACTCATAAATCGGAACGGAATCGTATCTCGAATCAGAACAGAATCAAATTAGAACTTATACGGACATATATCAAATCAGAATCAGAGTCGTACAGATCAGAACAACAAATCAAATCAGAACTGATTAAATCCACAGAATCAGAATCGTACAGAAATCATAAATTCAGATCATATCGGAACAGATCAGAACAAATCAGAATATCCAATCAGAACAAACAGAACTGTACGGAAATCAGATGTCATGTCAAATCAGAATCAGATTTGCTTACAGAACAGATACGGAAATCAGAAGTCCTTTCAAATCAGATATCAGATATCAGATATCAGATAGATAATTAATAGCTAAACTAAACTAAACTAAATAGAATCACTACGGATTCTGACCCTTATGTCTCCCTTGTGCTCACGGCACCAGAATAGAATAGATGTGCTTACAGCACCAGAACAGATTTCATCGGATCCGGAACAGAACAGATATTTCTCCAACTTGAGCTCATCTAAGATTTCCCAGATACTAATTGAATCTCATAGGATCCAGGCCCCTTATAACTCCCTTTATATATCATATACAGATAGCATAATAATTCAGAAGAAATTCGGACGAATTCAGAAATCAGACAAAAATCGGGCAACACAACGGCTGTATACGGAATTTACACAATTTTCCTGAAAAATCACAGAATACTAAATTTGCACAGAATGTAGATAACAACATTACAATACTTTAGTTCTACTGCTCAGCAAATTTTAGACTACACAAAAAAATCCAGTCGACGAAAAACACCGTCGAATCAAAACTATCCGGACAAAAATCTCCAGAAAATAATCAAAATGTGCACACTCGGCACGTCAACCACGTACAGAAACTTACGCGGTAAAAACTGAGCCAATCGGAAAATACGGACGAAAATCACGAATAGAAATCAATTTCGGACAGAAAATACCGCCAAACACGACGGTTCTGAAAATTGAGAAAGGCGAAATGTGTCTTACCTTGCGTACAGCAATTTCCTGAACAGTCTTGTCGGACGAAAACAGCTCCGCGTCGCCCAAAAATCAACTTTTCCCAAAAAGCCCTCGACTTTCTCTCTCCTCAAAGATATTTTTATATTTTTCTGATTTTTCTCTCTCTTCAAAACGACTGATTTCAGCTTTATAATACACTGATCGGCCCGGCCGATCGCAATATCGTCCTGGGACGATCTGAACAAATCCACATCGTCCTGGGACGATTTCTCAGGACGATAATTAATTTCCTTGGACGATAAAAACCTCTACTCTCTGACTTGTGCACTGAACTGATCGGCCTGGGACGATGCCCCTATCGGCCCGGACGATACCTACAGGAAAATCACCTGGAGCTTCTATATAGAATTCTGGAACGAATTTACCACTGATCGTCCCGGGACGATCCAGATCGGCCCGAACGATCCTGAAGCAGAAACAACACTTCACACCCCACACCTGTGACCAAACTTGAGACCCACCCTAGCAATCCTGCCATACAACATCTGAGTTCAATGTCGATGTGCTAGAATTGATTCCTTACATCCAACCAAGAATAAATTTTGTGCTTTTCTCTTACAAGTCATCCAAACAATCCAAAGAAATTAAAATGTACTGTATCTAATTTACACAGCATTTGAAATACACCAATATTCTAATTACTTGCAGCCAAAGAACTCCTAAATTAAAATAACAACACTTAACATAAGAAGTTAATTGAAATGGATACAAATTAAGTTTTTACTAAACCCAAAGCTCCCCTTCCACAATATTCAACCGAGTAATCTTTCATATCATAATGATTGAAGATGTACAGGAGACATAACTTTTGCTAAAAATACAATCACATTTCATCTTACAATTTTTATCTAGAAATCAGTGACCATCAATCAACCTTTCCTTTATTACAAAATATACAGCATGCTTTGTTGCAGTAACTAAATCTCCCTACTTTTATTAAAAACTCCCAAACGGCCTGGAACAACAATCAATTGTTCCAGAAATCCTTAACATAGGGGGAATAGGGCGGATCCTGATCCCAGCAATTTGATATCCTAATCCCTATGTCCCCATGGATTGTCCAGAAAGACTCACCTGGGCATCGGCGTATCGCCCATTTGCGCGAATCCCATCACCTCCAATTACTAGAGATGGAAAAGAATCAACCATCGGCCGTCCTTCTCCCTCGGCGATGAGCGCACGGGCTCTTCTCTGCATGCTAATCAGCACATTATGCCAGGTATTAACCCTCGAGTGGGTACGGCCGGCCACTCCAACGACATTGAGATCTGCGAGATCTTCAGCGTGCATCGCGAGCACGTCCTCCGGACGCGCTCCGTCGACGACAGAAATAAGGCAGGCACAGAAGCCACGAGTGATCTCGGAGTCACTATCAGCCGCAAAGCGCATCCGGCCGAGTGCGTCGAGCCGAGCGGAGAGCCAGACCTGAGCCGTACATCCCGTGACGCGGTTGGAGGGTATGCGGTCAGCGTCCGGAAAAGGTGGGAGATCATCTGCGTAGAAGAGGAGACGCTTAACACGGTCGATGGGCTCAGGAAGGGACTTGAACTCGTCGGAAAGACGGCGAAGACGGAGATGACAGGCGTCAGCTGCAGATTCCGAGTCCGATTCAGTGACGGTCGCGATGGCCGCGATGGCGATAGCTGCGGAGCCGGAGACGAGAGGAGCAGCGGAGCAACGGAGGACGAAAGGGTGTGAGCAGCGACGACGGAGCCTGCGGGACCGAGAAGGGGCATGCTTATAGTTATGGTTAGGGTTAGGATTGAGAATAAGCTCAGTAGCTAGAGTGAAACAATTCATGACGGCTGAAGCAGAGAATTCTGGAGAGGGAGAGACTTGCAGAGGAAAGGAGAACTGAAATGGCGGGTCGGGAAGCGTATAAATAGACTGGATTTTGGGAGACAAAAGCGATGATGGAGGGGGCTGACCGGCAAAATTATTGTTAAAGAACAGGTCGCTGTCGAACTGTCGAACCCAATTCAAATTAGTTGGAGTTTGAATTCGAAAATTTTGATTTCGGCTTAAGGTGCTATTCGGTTGAGGTATTATGAATGAAGAGAATTAAATGTAGAATTTTGTTTGAAAAAAAAAATAATAATTTTGAGTATAACACTTGTTTATTTTGGCTAACTTTTAAAATTTGCTTAAATCAAATTAAATTGAAATACATTGTTGATTGTGCGACTGTCCCAAGTCCCGCAACACATAACTGATGAATTTGTAGGTACAGGTGATTATTGCTTCGTTTGAATAGTTTTTTGTCACTATTCTTTTACTGTTTTCATGAAACTTTTGTGCTAGAAAATTGTTATAGAAAGGAGTAAAAAAATTATTTCAAATGAAACATATGTTGTGCATCACCAGCGACCTCGCAACCTCAACAGGAACGACCTCTCAACCTCAAAATCAATGCTATGTGACCCTTGTGGCGAATGATGACTATTCACACTACGTGAATCACATCTATGCTGGTATGACTCCCAAAGGAAGCCAATACTACTGAGCAGGCCAGCTAACCCCATCGATACGATCAAATCTACCAACACAACAGACCCTTCAACAATCCCATACAACTTTCATTGTACCGTAAACAAAAATAATAAGTAAAAAAACCTTTGATTCAATTTTTAGTCATTCAAGCGCTAAAATTTAAACTATTTGAGTTATTTTACTGCAAATCAAATCAAATACACTAAGGGGTCATTTACTTTGAGTAAAATGTGTGTAAAATGTTCTAAATGCAGGAGTTTTGAAAATATTGATGTTTGCTTTGAAGTAAAATAAATATAGTATAAAATTTTAATTCATTTGGAATTCACCCTCTAATTCCTTTTTGGTATTTTTGAAATTTCTCATATTTGGGCGAGTTTTTAATACATCATAAATTCATTATCATTATTGTCACCCGCCGCAACAATTGCTCGCTTTTAGCCGTCAGTCACTATCGCCATCGACCACCACTACCCAACAACACTAGCAGCAATCACCTCTACCACTACCAACTGCCATTATCATTGATTATTTAATATAAAATTATATGAACTTATTATTATTATTATTATTCTCTCTTTATTTATGTACCAACTTATCAATTTGGATTTCTTAATTATCAATTGGAGCAGCATAATATTTTTTTAAAAGCACAAAAATACACTAATGTGGTTCCAAATATATTCTCACTCTCGTCACGATATGCGTAAAATTGGATTCCAAAGAAGCAACCATAATCTTCCGTACACATTTTAATGACATCAGTGCTTACATAATCAGCTTATAAGATAAGTGCTTATGAAGAGATATTAATTGAATATTACCTTTTGCTTTATTTGTGGCCTGCTGGATGCTTCGAAGTGTGTTCTGTCATTCTCTGCTGTGAAAAAAAAATAGAAATTTTTATAAGATTCTGAGAAACTTTTAATATAAAAGACGCATTAAATAACAAGAATGATTAGCTCCTGACAAGGCTAATTGCGCCGCCTTCATTTTAAAATATTAACTCAGAATATGGAGATTCATAGCCCCGCACTTTTATTTGGTCCGGTCACCTAACTTAGCTCTATATTTTGACGCCAGTAAATTAGTGTCACGTGTTCTCACTATTTACTACGCGGTCCGACAACCCGACCCGAAACGGAGCCGGGATTGCTATGTTCGCGTATTGCTAGGTATTACTCGGTATTACTATGTATTGGTCGATTTTGCTCGGCAGTAATGAGAAATACCATTCTGTGAAGACCAATACCGAGCAATACCTAGAAATATCGAGCAATCGGTATTAGTCTTGACAGAGCGGTATTTCTTGTTATTGCTAAGCAATACCAAGTAATACCGAGAAATACCGAGTAATACTTAGCAATACGCGAACATAGCAATCCCGGGTCAGGTCGTCGGGTCGCGCGGTAAAGAATTAGATTACGTGGCGACATATTATTGGCATCCGAATGTAAAGCTAAGTCAGGTCACCTGACCTAATAGTTGTTCCCATTTTAGAGAGATTATTAGGTGCGGAGTGCGGACGGGGAGAACCGTCCGCACAAGTATTGGGTACCTAGCGGTACCCGTACTCGGTACCGCTGGGTACCCAGTGCTTGCACGGATAATGTGCACTCCGCACCTAATAATTTTTCCCCATTTTTGCCATGAAAAAAAATTGTAAGTGGTTGGTGTGCATTATTTATTATTATTATTATTATTATTCGGAGTAATGACACTTTAGCCTTGATATTTGTTCATTGGCTTTGTTATTAAATACATCATTATGACATGAAGAGAAAATTTTACACAAATTTTAAATGCATCTGAATCATTAAATCTCTATTATTTAAGTTTGAATAACAATAATAACAATCAAATCAAATATTTATCCTACTATATGAAGTCTACTAAATTAACTATTTTTCATGTAGCAGCTGATCTCATGTAATGAGATCAAAATTTGATATTGTTATTAATGTTATTATTGTCTAAACTTATAAAATAGAGATTTAAGTTTCATTTGGATGACTTTCTTAATACTTTTTGAAGCAATTTTTTAATACAACTGTTTTGATTTTGTAACTAAAAAATTGTCTTAAAAAGCAGCAAGAAAATCGTCTCAAATGAAGCCTTAGACATTCAGATACTTTAAAATTTGTATAAGATTTTTTCACGAAAACAAACTAGTCAATTTTATGCTATTTTTGTAAAATTATATTTTCTCTAAAGCTTCATTTGGGACGATTTTCTTACTGTCTTTTTTTAAATCATTTTTTAGTATAAAAGTTTTTGTTCAAAAAAAGTTTTGTACTAAAATATTATTTTTAAAAATATTAAAAAAATCAGAAACTTAAAATAATTGATGGGGATATAATTCCATTAAATATAAAAATCCTTAGAAAGTGCAGCATTATTTGTCAATTTTATAGATATAAATCTCTTTCTTTTTAGTTGAGCGTCACCTCCAAAAACCAAATAAAATCAATGAACCGCCAACCAAACTAGAAAATTATAGCCGCCGTATACATATGTGATCTGAAATATAGCACCAAAGCTCTTTCTTTTTCAGCCAAAACTGTCAACGTTTTTGCTTGGAGTGGCTTGAAGCAATAGGGGTCCTGAGAAATTTTGCTTTAGATTCAATAGATAGAAAAATACTAATTGCTTTTTTCCTTGTGTTTCAAAACTCCAAACTCTACATGATTTCACTTATTTATTGCTTAAAATAACTTTTTAGTACAAAAAAATTAATTTTTATATTAAAAAACTGTTTTAAAAATCAATCAGAAAGCCGCCCCAAATAAAACCTTAATTCTAATTGCAACAAAAGTAAGCTGTTTTTTTTTTTTTTTTGCATGCAAAATCCACGCTTCGTTATGAAAACTGAATGCTTGTAATGACTTTCTAAGCTTTACTTTGGGACAACTTTCTTAATATTTTATAAAGCAATTTTTAGCATAAAAATTTATTTAGCTTTAATTTGCATAATATTTAAACTCGCTTATAAACTTAAATCCAATCACTTCCAGGCTCTTAAACAAGACAAACTGGCCACTAATGTGTATTAGTGAAGCTATGATGAGTTGTGTATTACTGAGGTTTTTGGCTTTTTGCATGGCAGGACTACATTTATATATTGGTCGTCTTAATGCTTATGGCTGTGTATCTTAGGATCAAGTTTTAAGCTCCATTTGGAACGACTTTCTTCATGCTTCTTAAAACAACTTTTTAATTAAAAAAATTTGAATTTTTTTTACTATAAAGCTGCTTTAAGAGCCTTCCCAAACGAAACCTCAATCAGCCAATTTATATTTTGAGGCTTGAAGATTGATTTATTAACAGAAAAATAAAATGATAGATTTTGAAGGCATTGTTAATGTACATAATCAAATGATAAATTCACCATTTTTATACCATATTTTTAGATTCAATAGGTTCAAAGTTGATGTATGGTTAAAATGAAGAAAGTAGCATAGAACTTCCACCAGCAAATATCTATGAAAAGGGGCAAATTTGAACTGAGAACCAGAGAAATACAACTTCTAATGGAACCGTTACAACCCTTGACCAAAGAAAACTTAACGAGCAGAAGAAAAATTCCAAAGTTCTTACAAACATGCAAAGTCGCATACAAACAGATAGAGAACAAAAACAAAATAATAAAATTCTGGAAAAAAGTTATCTATATTAACTTATATTTTTTAAAAGAGAACATGAAAAAATAACAAAAATTCTGGAAAGCATTTACCAGTCATAAATGAGTGGTTTCTACAACGGAAGTTTAAGTCCAGGCCTGGACTCCCATCCTCTCCGCTTCCTGTATAATTCCACCGCTTGCTGTCTTAGCCTTTCTTTCGAAGCATCCACTGTTAAAGTTTTTGACATCTGCAAAAGCAAATGGCACTATCGTTTTTCTAAAAGTTTTGATAATAAAATTGCAAAAAGTTGGAATCTTTAAAATAATATAATACCTTTGGTAATGAAAGCTTAGGTGGAGCCTCAACAACTTCACCAAATCTGATATTTTCTCGTCCTGGAAAGTCCAGTGCATCATTCGCCTTTACTTTTTTGTGTTTATTTTTTCTCTCTTTTAGGTATCTGTAAAAGGTTGAAAAGAGGGGCAAACGGCCGGACAAATTTAAAATATTTATAAATTCTCTCAAATAAAAGCTCTCATTATATGCGGTTGAATGTTATCAATCAAATATTAAGGATTCGTTTGAGACAACTTTTAACCACTGCTTTTTTACTATTTTCAAAAAAAATTATGCTAAAAAAGCTGTTCCAATTAAAATCTAAAGCTTCATTTGAGACAACTTGTTTATTGTTTATTAAAACAACTTTCTAATACAAAAATTTTAATTTTTACTTAAAAGTTACTTTAAGAAGCAGTAAGAAAATCATCCCAAATGAAGTCCTAAATTGAATACTTAGCAACCATGAAGCTGCCTCTTTGGCAATTTCATTATTCACCTCAGAAATTACTGCCAATTTTCACCCACCCCTTCATTAACAAAATAAAAACATTCGCCAAACTCTCAACTTCTAAATGAGGTCTAATCTTGCAACTATAATTTTAATTCGATTGTAAATTCTTCAAAACTGATTTTACCGAACTGTTTAAGTGAACTGCACGCTGAACAGTTAACTTGGACGACCAAATAATAAGAAAACTCTTCAAAGGTTAATTAAACCAATTAGTTGCATTAAACGTTGGAATGAACATACATATAAACAGTTGCGCGATTTCATTTAGGGACGCCAGGTCAAGCAATACAACTATCTTAGGTTCTACTATTGGCTTCAAATGCCTTAAAAACCATTGAAACCAATCTTCTAATTTTAATATTGTAATAAGGAATGCATTTAGAAGAAAGCTTACTCTTTCTTGCGTTCTTTCCTCTTTGAATGTTTTCCAAGCTGATCCAAAGCCTCAAAACGGAGGTCTTTCGCTGAATTTCTCTTTCGTTTTCTTTTCCTCGTATCAGCCGAGCTAAATTCTGCACTTCCATTTTTGTCCATAACAAGATTATTTTCTGTTTTATCATTTGTATCGTCTCCCAGTATTAAATTGGATGCTGTTGATCGTGATACGTTTAGATTTGGGTTCTGTGATTACAAACAATATAAGTATTTAAAATTAGATACCTCTTCATCAACAAATCAATAAATCATTTAAATCACAAAGAAATATTGGTCGATCAATGAAGCTAACTAATAGTGTACTTGACATTTTTCTGTAGCACGTGAACAAATCTGAAAAACTTGACGTCTTGAAAGAGGGGAATGCCCAACTGGCCACAACTACGAGGCTTGATTGGCCAGATAAATTGAATTAATGCACTATATGGACACTTTAGCTCATTTCGAATATGATGAGAGTACAAAACATTTTAAGTAACATGAGAACCTATATTTACAAAAAGAAATATGTAAATTAACTAATAAGAACTATAAGCAAATTGCGAAGGTCTAATCCTGAAAAGAGACTAGATAACGTTTAGTACATCAGGTTTGCAAATGATTTTACCATCTATAAATTGGAGAAAACCCTAAGATAAGTGACATAGCAGCAACTGTTGTTTATCTTTTTTTCATCGAAAACCAAAATCCTAAAAGAATCAATAATATAAGCTTCCTAAGGTATAAGCAAATAAATTTACTTCAAAAGAAACTATATTTTAGAGAAAAAAAAATACCAACCATAAATGAGCATGTACATCAAAAAACAATCCAAAAAAAAACACACACAATCAATGCACGAACCTCCCAAAACTGTGAACCTGTGGAGAGGTTGACTCATGCAAGTTAACCCTGCTTTAGCAGAGAGGCTGCTTCGATCATTTGAATGAATAACCTCCATGTAAGAATGGGTATCTCACGTATACAAATCTATTAAAAATTATAACTTGATTAAACTTATCATGAATGATACAAACCACTTATGTCAAACAGTAGAAGATAAAGTGGAACTTCAAGCATTTTGTGGATGAAGATCAATGCAATAGTTGGTAAAAGTGGCACATGTGACCCTACCATGTCTAATATGGACCTAGTTATGTTTGCTAACATGGAGGCGAAGAATGAGCTAAAAAATAATTTACCATGCAGATCTAAGCATAAGAGTGCGAAGAATCAAGGGCACGCATGCATAGTCAGCCGGATTTATAAAAGGGTTTTTCTTTTCATTTTAAGCCATACATAAACCTATATGTGACAAATTATGTTGCACCGATATACCTATTTATAAATGTGTGTTATATCTGATACACGGATATGACACCGATACGTGTCGGATACGGCTTTGCCGTATCCAATTAAAATACTATTTAATTTCAAAAGGACACGCGTATCCGATACGCATGTCCATTGAAAAAAAAAATCCGAAAAAAAGACCCGTCGTATTTACTTCCACGGCTGCGAGTGAGGTTCTCTCATTTCCGACATGGATTTGAGTCTCTTGATGATATGAGAATATTAGAAATTGCTAATATTTCACTTGATGAGCCTGAATTAGAAGCTATGATATTTATTGAAGATGATATAGAAGTTCAAAGACAAACCATTGAAGAAGCTAATCATATAATTCATTCTATCGAATAGTTAAAATTTCATGTGCTAGACAGTTTATGTTTATACTTTTGTTGTTGTACTAGACATTTAATGCTTACTTTTATTTTGATATTATAGGCTACAAGGCTACAAATGATGTTTATTTCATTGTTTTTGTAATTTCAAATATTATTGCTTTCTTAATTTTTATGTATGATTTATAAATCATAATATCGTGTTGCACCGTACCCGTATCCTATATTTTTAAGAATTGACGTGTCCCGTATTCGTAACGTGTCATATCCGTGTCACCATTTCCGTATCGATGCAACATAGGTGACAAATAAATAAAAGATAAGCATGAGAGAGCCAACATATTGATTTGCTTTCTCAAGCCACGAAGATAGAAATTTTGGGAGATCAATGCATAAGATAATCACAAAAAACCTTTTTACTCTTTATAAGATGAGAAAAGAAAAAGATTTAAAGCAACTGAACTGAAAATCATTATAACCATTATGCATGCTAATGATAGGAAGTAGATACAATTTTCTCGAAATCAGCGAATGTCAATAAAAAATTAGGAAGAAGAACACAACAAAACTCTTTTTATTGCAACATATATGAAAAAAAAACATCACATACAGTTGGATCTTCAATTGGAGAGGAAGATCCAACTCTCCCAAATCACTAGCTGGCATCTAGAGCCTTCACAACTAAGAAATTCTAATTTCAGCAAACTCAAAACATGATAACAACAATAGAACAATGGAAAAATTATAGAAATACTCCACACAATGATGATTTTTTTATTATAACTTCAAATCAAAGACAAGATACAAGTGATCTATAATTATAGAGGTAGATCGACTCTCCCAAAGAGGGCGTCCTCAAGAAGAAAACCGCAAGCTACAACAAAACACAAAACTCAGCAAGCATACCCTAATCCATAGACAAATTCCCTCTTAAATAGCCCTAAAACACAATTAATTGAATAATTATATTTTAAAAAAATTGCGCTAAAACACAATAACACAATTAAACCCTTCATAATCAGCAAAAACAAAATTTAGAAAACATTTCTAAATAAATAGAACATTCCTGATCAACATAAACATAATTTAGGAAACTTCCTAAATAATTAAACATGATTTAGTAAACATTCCTAAAAAATTAAACATGATTTATAAAACATTCTTGAACAATCAAACATATTTTAGAAAACCTTCCTAAACAATTAAAAACTTACTAAATAGCACTGTAGCATAAACACAATTAAGAAACTATCCTAAATAACTCACTCTTAATAAGGAACATTCCTAAATAACTCCCCTCCCCCCCCCCCCCCCCCCCTGCGTATCAGCTACCTAAAGCAAAAGAACCAAAACCATGATAGTTTTATACCATTCTTTTTTTATATCACATGCAAAGAGTATTTGAGCTACTTCCCGAAAATTTAGAAGGAATAAGAGTTTTTCAACTAAGGTGTTCTTAGTCATCATACTGCATCTAACAAGAACCACCTAGCAAGCCAACCAACTCGGGTTACATTGTCTCAACAGAGTACATGAGTCAATGGTGTCTCAAGAAATATGCTTTTATATTGCAGTCGAGGCAATTTGTTTTCCACACAACAACAACATCAAGTACTCATCCCACTATGTGGGGTCGACTACATGAATCATTTTTCTACATTGATCTTGTTAAGAGTTAAATTCTAATTTAAATCTAATAAAGAAAGTTCATTTCTAATATTTTCTAACTAAGGCTTTTTAGGTATACCTCTACCTTTTTTAACATAAATCAAATATAATACATCTACTTTTCTAACTGGGTCATCGGAAGACCGCCATTTTATGTGAACAAACCATTTAAGATGACTGTCTCTAATCTGATCTTCCACTGGAGCTACTCCAACTTTTTCACGTATATGCTCATTTCTTATATGTTTTCCACTCAAGCTCGGGAAAAAAATATTTAATGCTTCTACAATACCAAGCTAATTAAAAGCCAATACAATTGGTCAACGTCTTCCTCATAAAGCATTCCCTTGTGTTCTCCAATGTAATATCTCCATGAGAGCATGAATCAGTGTTCTTCATGAAGTGACGTCAAGGCCCATCTAGCATGTCCATGCATGCATCGTTGGTACCTATACAAGCTTAATAGACACAGACTACTTACTACTAGAGTCACACACCAATCATAGAATGCCTTAAACACTGCTGAAGGATCAGTAAAGCCACAAAGTAAGCAGTGTCACGCATTCACAGAGGATTGATTCCACTGTTGGACATATTTTAGGACTTGAAATTTAAATAATAAAAAAAACCCAAAACCGCCATAGCTTTACTTGCCTTTTTACCGGAAGATTCATCCTTCCTCTTCCCTTGTCTGGTTTCCGCAGAACTTATCGTATCTCCTACAATCCGCAAGGGAAAAAAAAAAAACTGCGTCAGATAAGAATAAACGAGTTCATGCACATCAATTGAAACTGATGTGTTATAGTCAAGCAAGAGTAGGGGAGGGATAAAAGGACCATGCTTTGACGCAGAAGAGTTCTTGAACTCCATGATCCTGCGGAGTTTCGAGGGAAGTGCTTCAAGTTCTTTAGCGTTAGGCGGGGGTGGAAGGCGTTTATCACCACCATGAGCAGCTAGATAGTTCTTCTCACGCCGCCGTCGGCCCTTACCGCCCATCGAAGCCTTCTAATTAGAAGACAGTTATACGAACGAGGAGGGGAGGGGAATGGGAGCCTGACTACTGGCTTCGAGATAGATGGCGAGATATCCGGCCGAGCCCTGTCACTTGAGCGGTCGATCGAATCAGCCGAGCGATTAGGGGATGTTGGGTTGCAGGATTTAACCTACGGGGTGTTGGGTTGCAGGGTTTAACCTAACTCCCGCGAAACAGCAAGAATGAAAACCTGCTGTTTGGCAACAGGATTTATGCGGGATTTGAGCAGCATTCGTAAATCTCACGGCGGAACAAATCCTCCGTTTCTGTCTTTTGCCCTAAATAGTAAATCCTGTATTAGTTCGGCGGTTTTACGGGATTTGGCCGAATAAGTGCGCGACAGGGAGACTAAGGCCTGTTTGGTGGCAAAATATTGCGTCCGGTCACCTGACATCCGCACAAGACGTCACCTCACCTGGATGCACTGGGCCCCAATATTTTTTATTGACGTGGCGTGTTTTTATTGGTGTCCGGACGAATCCGGACACCAGACACAATAATTTGCCCTGTTTGATAGCATCAGGATTCGATTCAGGGGGTTATTTGGTTGTCCGAAAAGAAAATCTATATCTATACTACTATTAAAGTGTGGCGTGTGTTTCTCCCAATACATCATCCTGATCGTTCGTTTTAAACCGCGGAATCAATCCTTGACATTTATTATTTTCTTCATATCAGGTGGAGAGCCCCTCAAAATATTTTTAATTCATATCTTCTTCTTCTTAACGAAATAGATTCATCTCTTCGCGAACCAATCTCTCGTTTTTTTCTTTGAACGCATCCCTCCTTATTTCCTCGTATCAGCGCATCCCTGCACCAAATGACGCATTACTTTTGTCGTATAAAACTTCATATGCTGGCAAATCTATCACAAGTCCTGCTCGCCGGATACAGCAAACATCTCAAGGTGAACTTCTAAACTTTCTTTTCAATTTACACGATTTCTCCTCACATTCTTCTGAGTTTTTTTTCACTTGCCATTTATGCGATCTCTTCTCACCTTCTTCTGCGTTTTTTATCACTCGCCGAATCCCCTATCTCCCTCGCTTACCTCTCTCGATAAAAAAAACATTTTACATTCCTCTTTTTAGCCCTAAATTACTACATCAACGTTAGGAATCCTTCTCCTCCTTCGACAACGAACGGAAGTCGCTTGCTGCAATGTCTTGGAGTCACGTTCTCGCTTTGAAATCTCTGCCCTGAAACTGTTGAGTAAGCAAAATCCATGGTGTCATCCCTTAAGAGCAATAGGTTTTCAATTTTTTTTTTTTATTTCTCCTGTACATGTTGGATCGGAAGTAAGTTCCTTCTCCTTCTTCAACGACGAGTGCAACTCGCTCGCTGCGACGGCTTCGACTCACGCGTCTGCTTGGAATCCTTCAGCATCAACAGAGTGATGTAGTGGATCGTCGGAAGTCGATACCTGCAAGAAGGATTTCAAGGAGTTCCCAATCCAGGGAAGGAGAAGAGAGCTTTCTCAAAGCTTCAAAAGAGTGTTTATCATTCCATGCCCCTTTTCTTCTTACATCATAATATATATAAGGTAGGAAACTAGAGAAAACTAGAAGGTTCTTTGTAAGATATCCTAAGGATCATGTAAGCGGTTGTGTTAGAATTAGAATTCATCATTTTTTTTTCCTTGAGATCAAAATTTTTATTATCTATTTAACTCACCTCTGTTCCAACTGCTAACTTATCAAACTAAAAAACACCCATATGCTCATTCTAGATTATGGTCTTAGCACTCTCAAGAGCCTCACTGAATGTGTCAATGGAATCTGTCCCAATGTTGATTCCCATCCAACCATCAGGGATAGCATATGCTGGGACCACCTCAACAGTAAATAGTTAGATTAGCAAGAAACTTGAAGGCTTCAAAGATTTAGTTAATTTATATTGTTGTTCAGGGTGGCCTTTGAGGCAGTTGCAACTATCAGTCCGCTCACCGACACCTCATCTCTCCGCGATTCCTTATCACAAAAAATGATATTTTTTCCTTCCATGTTAAGACCTAATTTCCTTCTTGGATGTTTTCTAGGCTTTGCAATATAGTATTATCTGTTGCATTCTTTATCACATCTATTAAAATAAAACATTCGCCCTCTTTAAATAAATTTTTCTTACACCATAACAAATTTTAACTTAACAAATAGTATTTCTCAATCTTATATTCTAGAGACAAACAACTTAAATTGTCTGTGGATTTATTTTCCTCTACTTCATCTCTTATTGTGATATTTCCTGTTTTCATTTGACTGAAGGATAAGAAAAAAAGGAAATGTATATTAGTTGTTCACCGTTGTATTGCTCTCACTTAATGCAACTTCTCGCCCTTCTTTCTTTTGCAGAACGATCAACCCGTTAGTTCGCTCGAACACGCCATCGCATTTCATGTAAGTTCGCATTTTCATTATCGATTATCTCAAATGCACTGTCTTTTACAGTTATTTTATTTATTTTCATTAAAATATATTTAAATGCTTTTTATTTGATTTTTTTTGTATTTACTTTGTGTAATTGGTGTTCCATGTTATTGATTTTTTTTGCATTTGGCATTATTTTTTTCAAATTAGCTATTGGTGTTCGATGTTGAGGTTTTCTTTGTGTTCGCTATTACTCCCCGAAGCTTTCTTATTTTATAATTTACCTTAAGATAAGTCATTTTTTAATCGGCTTCAGAATAGTATTGTTTTTTGTTATGGTTTTTTGATTAATCATATAAGAAATTGCATTATATATATAGTTTTAGATTTTTATAGATTTATTTACCTATAGGTGGTTTAATTAGTACCGAGCATAGGCTCGATGGTTACTATCATGATGAGAAGTGGGGGAAATTAGTGGAAGTTGGAATTCAAGTTTTTGTGAAATTATGGTTTGAATGATGATTTGGGATTATTTGAATATAACTTCGGCTTTCTGGCTTCTATGTCTCTTCAATCTACTCGATTTCAAGTTTTAAACCATTGGATTTCAAAACAGTAATATTTGCTTCATAATTGTAGTTTTTTTTTTCAAACATATATATCCATTTATATTTCTGTTTAGGTGTGCTTACAATGTTCTTTAGCTGTGTTGTTTTTTCATCCCTTTTTGCAATTGCTTAAGAAAAAGGGTTCAATCAAATCATATACATATAGAGAGAAATTTGTTGAGAAAAACTGCTACTCATAGGTTTTTCATGTATTCCTAGCTGTCATCAACCAGTCATTTCTAACAGCTCCTCCATTGCTCCATATCGACCTATTGTTTAAAAATGAAATACTTTTAAATATTTAAATAAAAAGATAATGATTTTCCATTTTTCCTCATTGGGAAGGACAACGAAATCATCAGCATAGTAAGCCATTTCTTACTTCCTCACATGCATGTGTGCAGCTGTCTTACCTTCTCCAATAGTTTCTCCTAAATCTTAAAAAAATTATTTTTCTGTTTTTGTAACTCTTTCTGTAAGAAGAAGCGTTCTTAAAAGCATGATGGATCTTTACCTAATGAGGTAATTTAAATTTCATTTTTTATTTTACTCTTTTAAGTCTATAACATTTATGTCATACTTATTGTTGCGAGCCCCATAGAATTATCCTGCAGTTAAAAGGGACACATGAAAATATAATTCCGCATAGATAAATTAATAATATATGAAGGTGAAATATTAAGTGGTTAACCACATCAATAGACTGAATTTTATTCTCTCTTCCATTCTCATGTACTTCCCTAAATGTATGGCAGGTCAGCAAGCAAAAACCTTTGCTGTTGTCCATATCTAATCAGTGCTTCTATGCTGATTTTTTTTCCATTATATTATGTTCTGATATGTTGTTCATCCTATTCTAAGCATATTTACTGACATCTATTACTGCACCACCATATAACACAACTCACTCTTCTATTCTTGCCAACCTTTTGTTGGAACCCATGGCAGACTTTATATGTACATATACTCTGTATGATTTTGAGACCTCCCAACCTAAGCTTTGCTGTCTTTGGTATTGGGACCTCGCCAAATTTACTGCTACCTGATTCTATATTGGTTTTTTTGGATGGTTGACTTATTTATTTTTCTCATTTTATGTTTATTTATTCGATCGGGATAATATTGATGAGTCTGATGATTTCTGATTTAATCTTCTAACTATTTACTACGATTTAATTCTTTATAATTTATATATTTACTAGAACTATTTCTTAATAAATTAACTGATAGATATTTATCATTCTTAATTTTGACCCTCGAAACTCGAAATATTAATTTATTTTTTGTTTGAACTTATATACTTCTGCAGTTTTATCTCTGAAGATGCTTATTTTTGGTTGTGCAGCAACCCTTTGCTCTATTTGAAATTTTTTTAATTTGATTCCTCTTATACATTAAAAATACTTCGCCCTTCTAACTTAAATTGGCTTCCAATTTAAAGAATGCTAAATTATATCTTATTAATATGTCTTGTTAGTTGGGTTTATTGGTTTCTATTAGTTTATCTCTTAGTCTACCGTCTGAGTTTTGCTTGTATCTCTTTTCCATGTTCTTTCTTCTAAAGTATCTCACTTTATGTAGCATTTAAAGTGACTAGAATTACATGCTTTTGATCTTTTGGCATTCTATTTATGGCATCTGTTGTTACATTGTATTAATGTTGTTTTAATAAGCTTTTGTTATGTTGAGTTTCATAAGAATTTTGCTCTCTTATAAATTAATGTTTGTTTATATATTTATTGGTATTTGGAACAAAGTGAGTTTAGTATCTCTTTCTCACTACTTTGCTTTTCAAATAACAATCACAATTATATTTTGTTTGGCTACTATTTCTTTATACTTTTTTTATTATTTACTAAAAAAATTTCTTAGAAGAAACTACTTTTTACAATCAACTTGATCATATGTAGTATCTTTATGAAACATTTGATGGTTGTTCTCACTTCCTTAAGATAATCAGGTTATGAATTCAAGCTATAGTACCTTAACTTTCGTCACTTTGTAAAGTCATTAAGCTTTTTATGAAGATGTTTGTAATTATTTATATTTTATATACATTTAAAAAACATTTCCTTCAACAAAAATGCATTGTACATATATCTTTTGATTATGGAATGATGAGCATTTTGATTGTGATTGCAATATATTGCATTCTTTGAATAATGTAGTTCTTGTTTTCTTCTTATATGCTTTAGTTGGAATCAATCTTATTGCTTTGCTGCATAATTCACATCCAATTTTCCTTTAGGTGTGTTTCTGATTTTTTTACTCCTGATAATAACATTATAGAATCAATCTTGTTTCTTGTCTATGTAATTGACATCCAGTTTTCTTTGAGGTATGTTTCTCATTTATTTACTCCTAATACTAACATTATATCTTGCTTAAAAGATTGCTCACTAAGAAATTAATATGTTGTCTTCTTCTTATTTGTAATAACAAATCATATGCCATTGTATTTTTCAATATAATCATTAGCAAATTCTTTCAATTGTTTAGATCTTGTTAAATCCTGCTATGAGTCTATTGATTTAAGTGCATTAAAAGGTAGAATATGGAAGTTTTTTTATTTGTGCTCTTTCATTAACACATACCATTAAGATTTGTATTTAATTTAGTCTCAATTACATTCTTATGTTGTTCTGTTTTGCTTTCTCTATGATTTATATTATGAGATGTTTATATTTATTCTCTTTTTTTTAGAATTTTATCATATCTCATCATCTTTAGGAACTGATAAAATTTAAAATATTTTTTTTAAGATCACACGTATTCTAAACCAAAAACATATATGCGTGGCAAAGGACATGTGACAATGCAATTCAGATGTTATAACTATACGGTTGTAATTTAAACTTATTTTTTTTTTCTTTTTTTATTTAAAAAATATCAAACTAATAATGATATTTATTACAGGAAAAGAATGATATCCCTCATGGTATTCTTTGTAATGGAATTGTTGATCTTATTTCAAATCTCTTCAAGATTATGATTAACTGATTAATTACATCACATGTCCTGTCTATTACTTGTGTACCTGATAGCTGCATTATTAATATTTATGAACCTGATGACTGTATACCATCTCATATTGATAGTCATGATTTCATAAGGCCATTCTGTACCGTGTCATTTTTAAGCAAATGTAATATAATATTTGGACACAAGATAAAAATTATTGGACTCGGCGAATTCATTGGATCAGCTTCAATACCCCTTCCTATTGGGTAAGTATAAGATATTAATTTGTATTCCATCATATTTTAATATTTTTTTGTGCATTGTATCGTATAATATTTTATATATATTAGATAATTTAATAACATTTATATTATTAACTTCTAATATCAAATATTAAGATATGTGCTTAATTGTCTTAAACGATAATGGAGCTAATCTTTCAAAGCATTGTATTCCTGCGGTTTCCTACAAAAGGTTCATAATTTTATTTGATTTTCAATTATACATTTGTATTGAATTTCTTATTAACTTTTTTTTTTCCTTAAATATTGTAGAATTTCTGTTATATTTAGAAAGATGGATAAGACAAAGCGACCATATAACTTCAAGCTTGACTAAAATTTTCAGAATATGAAGCCTTCTTATTTCAGTGATGCTTCTTAATCATACCATACCAAAAAAAGTGTTGTCTTCATAGGATGATAATATCTAATATTTTTTTTGTTTATATTGGTTATATATATATTATATTCAATCCAAATGCTGTGTTTTTCCTTTTATATATCTTCACTTAACAATTGTTATATTTGGTGTATGGTTGGTACTTTTATGTTTGTTCTGACACTCAAATCTATTTTAATTATGTAGGAGCTTTAAAGTTTACATTACATTAATTCTTCTGTAATTGCTTCAAAGATTTCAAAATGATCGATGATTATGTGTTAAACTTTATTGACTTCATTAATTATTTTAACTATTGAAAAAAACACATATTTGTTTAGGAATTTTTCAATCTTTTAAAACTTGAATTTTTCATCTTCAAGATAAAATTCATTAGATTCTGCAGCAAATATAAATTAAATAAATTTATTTTGTATTATAAACCTAAATTGGATGTTATTATATATATAATATCTTATTTCAATTAATCTTAATTCATGTATAATAAAATTATAAATCATATATATTCATACAAACATAAAATTTCATATTGATATAGAATTATATATATATAAATCATATATATATCATATAATAAAATTTTTTGTTATATATTACTTATTTTTAAATTTTTTTTTCACGTGCACCATGTGCACGTGCATTTACACTAGTAGTCTAAAGTAAGATTATGCAACTCTTAAGGGGCTGTTTGACAAAAGTAGTATTTAACTTTTGTAGGATTTAGTAAATCCTATAAATTTAGGATTTAATAAATCTTAGTATGTTAAATCTTAAAATATGTTTGACAAAATAATTGTTAAATCATGTTAAATCTTATGAAACTGTTTGACAACTTAATAAAGGATTTAAGCCGGTTGGTTTATTTGAAAATTAAATTTAATATGTAATTTAATTATATGTTAAGTATAAGTTATTTATTAATTTTAATTTTAATTATAGTTAACATATTATAATAATAAATAATTTAATTAGAAATTAATTTAATTATTATATTATTTAATTACTAATTATAGTATTGTTTATTAAATTACTTGTTTATGCCTAATTTAATAAGTATTTGATATCTAATTATAATAATATAGTTTTTTTCTAAATAACTAATTATTTAACTAATAATCCTATTAATGATTTAATTAAATATAAAGTATTATTTAATTAGTTTTAATTTTTCATTATATTGTTAACTATCTTATTAATCATTTAAATATTCTAATACTAATTAATTAGTTAATTTTTATTCATAATATTATATGGTAAAAGATATATCATATTTATCTTTCTTCTTGCTCTCCCGTTCCCCTTTTGTGAATAATGGGAGGTTTATTTATAGTTTTTTTGAGAGTGACATGACAAGTAAATAGTGAGAAGATCAAAGATAGGTTGGGTCGGATGGATGAACGATATTGATTCCCTTTATTATATACGTTTTATAGTGCATTTGAGTCTTAATGATATCAGAATTTGACGATCTTAGTCTCGTTGAGTCGCTCTATTCGACTATAAGCATGTCATGTTCGAAAATCATTTGAATATACAACTTATGCTTTGAAGCATTCAAATATGTTTTGGGCCCTTGATTTGGACTCATTTAAGCTCGGCTTAGATCGAATTTGGCATTGTTGGGTTCGTTTTCTTGAGATGTTCAATTTGACTATAAGATTGTTGAAATCGGAATGGTCCCATAATTAATTTTGAAAGTTTTTAATTCAACTTTGCCTCGAGATTCATGCTCGATCAAGATGTTTTTTCGGTGATGCATCATGTGTAGCCTTATAATTAGTGCTTAGCTATCTTTTGAGACTACTTTCTAACTGCTTTATAAAACAATTTTTACTATAATAATTTCAAATTCAACATATTTTTACTAAAAAAGTAATTTAAAAAATAATAAGAAAACTGCCAGAAACAAAACCTCAACCGTTAAAAACTTAAAAAAAAAAAAGCTTTAATGAAATGATAAACATAGGAACAATAAATCTTGAATAGTGATGAAATTAACAATAAAGCTTTAATGAAATGATAAACATAGGAACAATAAATCTTGAATAGTGATGAAATCAACAATAGAATATCTAAAATAGGTAAATGCAACAATTCTATTCGCCCAAGAAGTCGAAAAAAAAAAAAAACCTAATAAAATCATTAGAGTATTTAAAAATCATAGATCTCATTAAGAACTAAAATTAATAATTCAAAAAAATATGATTGAGAGATAGAGAAAAGAAAAAAACTTGAATGCTTCTGCTTATCTCATAAATAAATCTAAATAATTTGATAAATAAAACCTCTACGATTTGATGGTTATTAAATAAATTAAATGGTGATCATAATAGATATTTTACTAATACACTGCATCATATCTTTTTGATAACCTAGGTTTGATTAGTCAAGTTGTACTTATTTTGCCATAGAACAAATAATGTAATATAAACTAAGTGCTTATCCCAGACAAAAACATAATTTATGCGTGCAAAATATTGCGACGTTTGAGAGAGAGAGAGTTTTACATCTTAGTATTGTATGCATATCCATCTCACATACAGACAAAAGAGTATCGTAGTAAACAATAGAGTTTTTACGGAAAAAACCTAAAGAAAGAAAAACCATAAAACATAGCCCAATTGAAATGATCCAATTAATTTTTGCCATTGATTACAAATGATGTTCTTCCCCATAATTGAATAAAGTGTTGAACTGTTGACACAAAATAGTCGATATGAACAATATCTAATAGAGGTCGGGCAATACTGGTTGGAAGGTCGATTTGTCGTTGTTGGATAAGAATGGTCAAAGGGTCATAATCGAGTGATGGTAGTAGGATGACTATAGTCAATAGATAATGGTTGAATGATTATAATTGGGTGATGGTGGAAGGAAGATCATGAGTATGCAACAGTGGTTTAACGTACTCAAGTGATGGTGGTTGGATGACCATTGTCGAGTGACGGTATCAGAGAACCGTAGTAGGGTGATAGTGGCATAAGGATCATAGTTAGGTAATTGTGGTTGGAGGGTGGTAGTCTAACGACGATAGCCGGAGGCCAGTTGTTGGATGGCGGTGTTTGAAGGGCTATATATAGTTAAGCAATGGTGATTGGAGGGCCATAGTTAGGTGACCATGCATGAAGTGTCGTAGTCGGCTTCAGTGATCGAAGGGCTTTTAACCAAGTGATAATTGTTGAAAGGCTATAGTTGGACAAGTTTCAAATGATTGTAGTCAGGATATGGAAGTCAGATGGTTGTAATGGACGAAATTGCTCGGAGGGCCGCAGCTGGGTGATGGTGGTTGGAGGTCCTTTGTTAGACAACTATGATTGGACGACAATAGTTAAACAATGATGGTAAGAGGACCATAGTCGGATATATAGTGGGTGAAGTGTAGATGAAAAGGGGCAGAGGTTCGATGGTGGCATTCTGATAACAATGATCTGATGATGGTGGTTCGATTGTAGGTGTCAATTGGCAATGGTCGGATTATGGTGGTTATGTAGTGATTTGATGGAGCTCCAAGATTATTTAAGCCTATGATTTCTACTTAATTTCAAGCTAATATATATATATATATATATATATATATATATATATATATATATATATATATATTATATATATATATATATATATATATATATATATATATATATATATATATATATATATAAGATTGACGTGCCTTATAATCATAATCAAAATTCGAAACACTCAATCGAACATTTCGTATTAATTCCCTCAAATTTTATATTGTTCTTCAAACATTTAAATGCCTTAACAATGTACGAATTTAGGCGATTTTAGGCTCGCCAAATTTGTCTCGTCCAGACGCTTGATTTGACTATGAATATATTAGATTTGTAAATCATTCGATCATCTAATTAATGCTTCGTTTGAGATGAGTTTTTTACTACTTTCTAAATAATTTTTAGTACACAAATTTCAAGTTCAAGTCTTTTTTTTACTAGAAAATTACTTTAGAAAACATTAAGAAAGCCGCCCTAAATAAAGCCTAAGATCTCAAAGTTATAAATTATGTTTTAAGTGTTTGATTTGAGCTAATTTGTCATTGAGTCCTTTTAAAACATCTATTATGGCTATAAGTTTGCTTAAATTATATTTCAAATAATTCCGAATTTAATTTTGAAAATTTTCAATTTAAATATTCCGCGAGATTCATGTCCAATCATATCAATTTTTTAATTGATGTTATATCAAAACTCATATATTTCAATAAATATAGAAGCCAAACCAATGAGAATAGAGGACAATCATAAAAATAAGAATTTTGACATAACCTAATAACTAGGTGACAAAAATATAAGAATTTTCACAAAATTTGTATGGTTAAACTAATTATATATAAGAATACATTGATTTTAATTAGGGGTGTCAATTCGGGTCAACGGGTCGGGTTCGGGTCGAACCCGACTTGACCCGGCCATAAACGGGTTGACCCTAACCTAACCCGGGCGGGTTACCGAATTGACCCGATCTGACCCGAGGACAGCCGCGGAGCAGTCCGAGCGGAGCGGGTTTGCCGAGTCTGGCAGAGCGGTAGCTTGGCCGCTCGAGCAAGACGCGGACGGCAGCAAAAAATAGCTCAGCCGCTCGAGTAAGATGCGGGCCGGACTTGGCGGACTTGAGTAAGGCAGTGAGGGCTATGACCGTGAGGCTTTGGCGCTTTGCAAGCTGGACCAAGCTGGACCGACGGCGGCGGGCGGCGACATGCCGACGACGGACATGACCCGACTCGAACGACGGACGCGACCCCTGGGCTTGATGCGGACGTGACTAGACGCTGGGCGCTGGCACGCTGCATGGCTGCAGCCTGCAGCTGAGGCTCTAATGCGACGCCCGTTCTCTGACCTCACGTGCGGGATGACCAAACGAGTCAATCCGAGTTGCGACCCGTTTTCAAATGGGTCAGAAATCCGAACTCGGACCCGACCCATTTCACAAACGGGTTGACCCAAACCTGAATTTTTCCAGGTCGGATCAACTTTTGACACCCCTAATTTTAATGTAATAAAAGTATACCATCAAATATCAAACAAGAATATAAGACCCAAAATTATAAAGTTGAATTACATGCTCAAACAACTATTATCCAAAACACCAAACATTATCTCAATCAAATACCAGCCAAACGAGAGTTCAGTAGCCTCAGTTATATCGAGGAAATAAGGCTAATCAGACTCCCGGTCTTGTCATCGAGCCGGGCTTCATCGTCTCCTTAGTCAGGAGTCAGGACACAAAAACCCTAAACCACTACTTGAACCAGCCAAACTGGCCGTCCAGACCTCGCCCTACCATCATGACCCCATAGCACGATGCCTTCTGGATTGAGGCCGGGACTAGTAATTCTTTTGAGAACTGCAAGTTCAGCGGTGAAATTTCGTAGTCGCAGCACGCACAGCGGTCTCCCTTACCTATTCCGCTTTTCGTTATCATCAAATGCCGGAGAATTTGGACAACGTTGCTCAGCGGGCGAGAGCCGGGGGTTTTGTGGATACGCCGCGGAGCAGTACTCAGATGACGAGTACGAGTGTGACTTCGAAAACCAGAAGGTCAGGATGGAAAAGTTTTACACTTTGCTATCCGTTATCATCATCATTTTACATTATTACTTATTGTGATATTTTGTAGTGCTACATGGATTACCCAATCCTTTATTGTTTGATCGTTGGCATAATTCTTAAAGAGAGTTCGACGTGCTTAATTAGTCATGGTGTTCTCCTTATTAGACTAGACTTTCTTTAGAATGGAGCATTTAGAGGTTTGCTTTTGAATGTTGACAAGTAGAACACCGCAGTTGTTTCTTGGTGGTAGGTTTTTGATATGTATACCGTATTGTTTGATTGAATTCTGGATTCGAACTTGTCTAGCAAACTGGTCATTGATGCTATGAACTGATATACAGTGGCTAGTACATCTTATAACTGTCGCTTTGGCTGCTCTCATGAGTGTACAAATAAAGATTTTTCAGACTATTATTTTTTTTCTTCTTCTTTGGCGCGCTTATGTTTGATATGACTGCCTCTATATCTTATCGTTTGTTTCTGTGCACTAATTGTTCGCCTAAAACAGCGCAAATCATGGTATTTGTTAGAAAACACCCTAGCATTTAACATTTAAATATTCAATTTGAATTTTTTTTGGCTTGCTTTTTTTTTTTTTGGTATCAAACTATTTTCAAAACTTTACTCTTTTTTTTTTCCTATATAGCCATCTTCTTCAGTTGCCAACATAGATGAATGGAGGTGGAAACTAAGCATGCTTTTACGTAATCCTGAAGAGCAAGAAATTGTTTCCAGAGATAAACGAGATCGCCGTGACTATGAACAAATCTCTAACCTTGCAAAAAGGATGGGGCTCTATAGGTAGCAGATCAGATTGAGATTCATCATTCTCTTTCTTCAAAGTATTTAATGTAATGTTTAGCTAACTACAATACTCTACTTGCAGTGAATTATATGGGAAGATGGTTGTTGCTAGCAAAGTTCCTCTTCCTAATTATAGACCCGATCTTGATGACAAACGGCCACAGAGAGAGGCAATTTCCTCTTTCTACTGCAATGGATGTGTGAAGCAATTTGAATTATCCAAAATGTTTAATATTTTGCTATTGCTTCACAGGTTGTGATTCCTCTCAGTTTACAAAGACGAGTTGAGGGTTTATTGCAGGAACACATTGATAGAATTGAACTAGCATCTTCTTGCAAATATAGTCAAATGTTGGAAGGAACATCTTCTACTGTAGATACCAAAGAAGCTGTTGATGAAAAACAAGATACTTTAGTTGATGACATACTTATGGAAAAGATTCTTCAGAGGAGGAGTTGGCGTATGCGAAACCTGCAACGGAGTTGGCAGGTTGATCCCCTTGATCATTCCACGTTTTAATGTTTTTGAGAAACCATTTTCACCTTTTATCATTAATATCATTCCCATGAGATTGTAGAATAGTTTTAGTTTTATTTACTTGTGGCCAGAACAAAATGCTGGTATTTTTTACATCCAAACCATTGTTTTAGTTTATAACTATATTTATAATCTTTGTTAAGTTAGGCTTACAAACCTATTTCTGCTGTGTCTACATGTGATTATTCCGTTCTCTTTCAGCATCATAAACTTTTTTATATTTTCTTTGCAGATTTGAGTTTTCTATGCCATTGATTTATTATTTTAAATCAGAAACATTGAAATTTGACTTTTAAATTGACAGGAGTCTCCTGAGGGAATTAAAATGCTCAATTCCAGAAGTTCTCTTCCTGCATACATGGAAAAGGAGAGTCTTTTGTCTGCGATTGCACGGAATCAGGTTTTTACTTGGTGGTGAAGGGTACTTCATGTTGGGTTATTTTTATTTAATGATCATGTAGAGTTATAATCATTTCTTTAATGTTCTTACACCTTCTCTCTAAGTAGCCTTAGTTACTATTGACATTCTAGTTCTATGTTTCTAATATATGCTTGCTTTTTAAAATGGGTTTAGTTAGGTGGTTTCTAAAATAACTACTCATGTTTAATTATCATGTTTTCTTTCTCAATTCCTATTGATTTTTTCTACCCATAAAATGACGCAATTCTATCAAAAGTTCATGGTCCCTTCAGTAGATAACCCTTTTTCACTAGAAGGCAAAAAAGCTGTTGTACCAGGTTTTATTATAGAGAAGACGTTAGAAAACTATTAGCCCTATGGGCTGGCACCACAGATTCCATATCAAATGTACTTGAACTACGTGATATTATAGTTGATGATAACATCACTGCACCTGATGATAACATCACTGCACGTGATGCTATTTTAAAACTGCACGTGAATCCTAAACTTCATACGGTCAACAAATAAATATAAGGATGAGTTCAATATTATTGCTTTCCATGGCAAAGTTTGAGGATGCTTTTTTTTTTCTGAAAAAGTTTAGCATAAACTATTGAAGGCTGAAACCATTTATATGCATCCCAAATGAGGAGTTGTTTCTGCGTGTGTGTGTGTGGTCCATTGACAATTAAACACTTCAACTCATTTCCTAAAGTTAAATCCAATCATTTTAGGCACTAAAATAAATTTGTCCTTATTGCTGGGAATGTGATGCAAATCATGGGTATGAACCATGGATGAGAATGATAAAATGAGGAGAAGTGAGGGTCAAAAAAGGGAAAAAGTTGAGGTGGAGATATAATCTGAGATGGGGAAGAAGAATCCTTCTTCCCTAGTTTGCCCCCACTATAATTTTCTGAAGTCTTCACTTGCAGAGAATGCTTAAAATCTTCATCACGCAGAATTATAAAAAATAATTCTCATTTTCATGACCTCCCAAATGCAAAGCTCTTTTTGTTAAAAGAGGATGACTGCATAGAAACACTTGAACTCATAGTTCTTTAAGTTTTACTACTACTTAGTTTTATTTCTTTCCACTTGTAATGAAACAGCAATATGAGCATTTAATTGATACAGATTTTACTTTGGTTTTTATGGACATGTAAATTTTATGTAATTTTGGGCAGGTTACTATAATTTCTGGGGAGACAGGGTGTGGTAAAACAACACAACTTCCTCAGTATGTATTAGAATCTGAGATAGAATCTGGTCGAGGAGCATTTTGCAATATCATCTGTACCCAACCTCGTAGAATATCTGCTATGACTGTGGCAGAAAGGGTTTCTACTGAAAGGGGAGAGAATCTTGGTGAAACAGTAAGCCTCCATAACCTTGGAATCTAACTGTTATGTGACTTTTAAGAGAGATTGTTTCAGCACTTTTCTTCTTTCTTCCATACAACATTAGTTTCTGTGATAGGTTGGTTACAAAGTTCGATTAGAAGGTATGAAAGGAAAAAACACACATCTGCTTTTTTGTACCAGTGGCATTTTACTGAGAAGATTGTTGGTGGATCGCAATTTGAATGGTGTAACCCATGTTTTTGTTGATGAAATTCATGAAAGAGGCATGAATGAAGGTGCTTTGCTTGTTTGATCAGATTTATATTCGAGTACCTCTTTAATTGCATGACTATTTGTCTTATACAATCTGCTCTCTAGTAGGTACTTATACTTTGATTTCCTACACGTGCAGATTTCTTGTTGATTGTGTTGAAAGATCTTCTTCCCCGTCGTCGTGATTTAAGGTTGATTTTAATGAGTGCTACATTGAATGCTGAAATGTTTTCAAATTACTTTGGTGGAGCTCCTACAATTCATATTCCAGTAAGCTTATATTTTTAAAGAAAAAATGTGTTTTTACTTCTGATTTTACTATTTTATCTTTTTTTTTTTTGGTATTCTGTTGTTATTGCTTAGGTCATTTTACATATCTGTTGAAATCAATTACCAACTTATGCAGTTTGATAATTTATTTATTTTTTATTCAGTACTTCTCCAACGTTGTTGCTAAGTTCCACTAGTAGCTTGCTTGATTTTTTTTTTTAAATTTGGACAGTGGTTTGATATTATTGGAATTTTCTGAATATTGTCATTTCTCCTTCTTTGGAAATGGCTGAACAAGGATCTCGAAGGCCTTTTTTGTCTTTCTTGTATATCTGCCTTGGAGGGAAGTTGAGTCTTTCAGGATTCATGGGATTACTCATCATTGGCTGTATCCCAACTATTTAAGGTCTTTTTTTGAATCCAAGTATTTTCAAAGTGCTAAGCACAATATGATGCACAAGGATTATTTTTTACTTCAATGCGCAAAGTAATACAACATTTTTACTTACTATGGTGTTCATGAATTGTATATTAGGAGTTTACCAGAGTCAAGATGACTCGTGAGCTGGCTCAGTTTCGACTCGAGCTGAGCTTGATGAGCTAACAAGCTAAGCTTGGGTCAGCTTCTGCTTGACTTGTCAGCTTGTGAGCCGGCTCCTTTAAAAAATATTAATGAATATTTAAAATATATTAAAATTAAATAATTTTAGGATAACATTATTAAATATTCAAGAACTATATACCTCTTTCATATTTTAATTGATTTTTTATTATTTCACAGTTATTCTTATTTTTTTATCATTTATTATAATAATTGCTTGAAAAAAAATGATATTCTCTCTTACATAATAAATGATCCAGCTTGTAAGCCGAAACAAACTCCTAGAATTAAACTTGAGCTTGAACTCAATTGATTAATTAAGATCAAGCTCCAATTAGAGATGACTCAAGCCCAGCTCAACTCGTTTACACCCTTATTGCATATCATATATAAAGATATTTTTTGCATAGAGTAGTTATTTAAGTAATTAATCTAAACCACATCAGATAATACTTTTCAAACAAATATAATAATATGTTCGATAATAATAATTTCCAGCTATTTGAAAGAAAATAAATAAATTAATTGATGTAATCATATACTTAGAAATCAGTAGTATAGTTGTGAGATTATGTGACTGATTTGAGATCGAGAGGCAAAGGCAGCATGAAGCAAGAGAATATGTGAAGATGTGGCATGAGAAGCATTCTCTAGAAGAAGCTACTATTCCCAACAATATAGTGAAAAATGCACAAGAAATATTCAGGAAGTGAGAGCGAAGAGAATCATATGGAAGCAACTAGCACCAATAGGAGATACCAAAGAATCAATGAGAAAATACTTAAATAACTATGAGAAATAGTGATGAAAAGCACACAATCTTGCCTAATTATTTTTGTGGATGTGGAACAAAAACTTGAAATATGAACCCGGATGTTGCTTGAGTGGGAGCCGATCACACAGATATACTACGCGACATGGCAAAGCTGTGTGAGAAGCATGCTTTGTTGAGAGCTTATGTTTGACATGCAAGAGGTGCGCAAGGTCAAAGCATCGCTTCGCTCAGCTCCTAAAGTGTGTTTTGAAGTGCTCTTTTAACAAATTTATGAATCTTAACTCTCGATTGTTTTCTGTTTGATTTCTATTTGATGATGTTACACACACACACACACACACATATATATATATATATATATATATATATATATATATATATAATTAAAATGACGGGGAGATCATTCTTCATTAAGTGAAGAAAATAAGACATTTATGAGATCACAAAAAAAATTCCAAGGAATACATCAACTAAAAAAATAGGAGTTTAAACAATTTCCTTAAAAAATTACAATGTTTTTCTGGGATATTTAAAGCCCTTATCTTCTCTAGAATTTGATGCGTCTTGCTTCCTTAATCATAGCCCATCCAAAAGCAATTAAGAGATAGTGTTGAACTAGATTGATTTATCATCGTTGGTAGTGTTTGAAAATCATCTATTGCTGTTCCAGAGAGTTGAGAGAAGGAAAATATCATGAATGGCTTTTGCAGTACTCTTGATATGAAGATCTCACCTGGAAGAAATGAAGAGTTCGAAGGTAAGGTATAGTTAAAATGCCACTATGAGATAGAAGTCTACTCCAAACATTAGATGAGAAGCTACATTTAAAAAAAACAATTGTGAATCATCCTCCAGAATGGAATTTCTCATGAAACAAGTAAACATGTTGAAGGTTTACTTGAAATTTTTTTCCAAATAAATATTCTATCTAATAAAATTATTTTCAAGGGAACCAATGCCTTTAAGATCAAATTTTAAGATAATCTAATTCTAGTTACATGCGTTAAGAAAAATAGAAAGAGTTGACCAAAAAAGGCCTTTAGGAGAGAGCTCCACATCAGAGAAGCAAAGTATGAGTTCTAGCTTAATCTGCTTAACTTGTAGTTAAGATTGGCAGTATCATTGTATAGATGAAAATGAGTGGTTCCTTTCTAATGAACATGCTAATATTAAGAAAAAATTTGAGCTTTCACTAAGCAATTTGGATTATATTCTAACTTGAAGAGATAAGGATAAATCTTTGCTAAGGACAAATTGCAAATCTAAACATCTTTTAAAAAATTGACTCTTTCACCATTGATAGTGTCCCAAGAGGGTTGGTTGGAAGAAAGGCGTAGGAGCTTTCCTAACTCTTTTAATAAATTGAGAATCACGAGTGCCTTTTCCCAGTAAAGTGTCATTTAAATACCTATTGTTAACATGAATTAATTTCTAGATCCATTTAGAGAGGGGAAATATTCATGGTACAGAGATTTTCTACACCAAGCCCTCCATTTATTTTTAATCTTCATTTTTTTTTCTAGTTGACCAAGAAGAAACTTTTGCCTTCCTCTATTACTTTCTACAAGAAACTTCTTTGATGATAGCATTTTTATCAATGACCCATTTTAGCACTCAAAAGAAGGAAAGCAAATAAAGAGGGATATAAATTAAAATATAATATATCAGAACAATTATCTAGCCTTTAGAAAAGAATTTACCTTTCTAGGATGCAAGTTTTCCTGGAGTTTGTCAATAATACGATTCCACAGGTCTTTTTACAACGATTTAGTGCCAAAAGGAAGGCTCAAATATTTGAGGAAGCCTTTCAAGAGAACATTCTAAAATATTAGTGATAGAAAGACTTTATTTTGACACCCACCAATGTAGATCAAAGACAATTTAAATAAGTTTATTTGAGACTTGAAACTTCTTGAAAAGGAGTAGAATGTTTTTGAGAAGCAAAACTTGATGATGGGCTACACAACAAAATAAGATAGTTTCATTTGCAAATTGAATACTATCAATTACAATGCTGGTTTTGCCACACTTGTTATCCTCTATCCAACCATCATTGGTTGCAACTATAAGCATTATACGAAGGACATCCCCAATAATAAAAAAAGAAGAGGAAAGCGACAGAGTGGTTTGCCTTGCCTCAAACCTTAGAAACCTTTGAAGGTTTTAAATCTATTTGATCTTTTTGCACATTCATATTACATTTTGTCTTTCTTCTATTCATATTACATTTGGTTTTCTTCTATTCATATTACATTTGGTCTTTATTCTTTTTTTTTTTTTTTTTGGTTCTTTCCATGTTAATTTTTTCTGTACGACTTCTAAAACGAAATCTATTTTTCAGCACATTTTTTCAATAAGTACTAATGTTACAATTACCCTCATGCAATTGCTTCTTAATATATTCTTCCTGATTTTTCCAGACAAATATCTTAGCATTTTAAAGTATTTGCTACAATAACTTTATTATCAACGGCTTTTATATTGTCGACGCTTAGATCCATATAGCATTGTTGTGAGTATATCATAGTCAATCTAGTTGTAATCTATAACATTTGTTTGCAAGTCTCTATGATTTCTGCTTATAAAATTTGGTAATATTACAAAATACTTAATTCTTTATCATGACATTGTCAAACTATTAATTCTTTTGTTATAATTAGTACGTAACTATTCACTAAACTGGCAGTCAACTTTGTTAGGTTTAACACTTTGCAAGTGCTCAAGATTCACACTATAGAGCTACGTGCATTGTGGCTTTTATTCCATGCAGAATCTTATTATAAAATTGTAGCTTAATAAGTAGCTACAATTGGTTTATCCGATTTTAAGCTACATGTGCGGTTTTTTCTCGTTTACTGTAGGGTTTTACATATCCGGTTAGAGCACTCTTTCTTGAAGACATTTTGGAAAAAACTGGATATAAGCTAACTTCATTCAATCAAGTTGATGACTATGGCCAAGATAAGTTATGGAAAACACAAAGACAGCTGCTTCCTAGGAAGAGAAAGAATCAGATCACCACGCTAGTTGAGGTATGCCTCCTCTTACAGAAACATTTGATACTAGCGTATTTCTTCTTTTAGAATTTTAAACGTGCTGTGTTTATGTTTCTTTTACTGGACAGGACGTTCTTAAGAATTCAAACTATGAAACATACAGTGCGAGGGCACGAGATTCCTTGGCCAGCTGGACTCCTGATTGCATTGGGTTTAATCTCATCGAAGCTGTGTTATGTCATATATGTCGGAAGGAGGGACCAGGTGCTGTTTTAGTTTTCATGACAGGCTGGGATGATATCAGTTGCTTGAGGGACCAACTTAAGGCCCACCCTCTGTTAGGAGATCCAAACAGGATTTTGGTCCTCACTTGTCATGGGTCAATGGCCACATCTGAGCAAGTAATTTCTCAATCAATATCTCCTAGTATTTGTCCTCAAATTTTGTCGGTTGGGGAGGATAAACTCTTATCTGCAACAACTTATGTTGCATGGCTCTGTGAAAAATTTTCTCTTATTCTCTGCATTTAGTCGCTTTAATTTTATTTCTTCCGTTTTACGCGTGTATTGTTTTTATGTATCACAACAAAACCCAAACAATACATGCATATTTAAATTTTCTTCAGTGTATTAAGAATTTTCACTGGAATATTACTTGATTTATAATGGTTGAATTAAGCTTAACCATATTGGAGTAGCTTCAAAGTTTGGGCTGTATATCTTCGTGTGCAAGTCCTTTATTTCTATGATGTTCAAAATCCGAATAAAATTAGTTTTAAATATTGTGTGGTTGGTAATTATAGGTTGGGGGTGGAGGATCAATCTGAGAAGTGCGAATAAGAATCTGAATGAAACACGAAATTAACATCAGCATCTTCCATTGATGTTGTCTATGGAGCAGTAGTCAACATCACAGTTTGAGTGTGCAATATAGGGATATCTATCAAGGAATATTACTTAGATTTCTAATGCTTGAATTAAGCTTAGCCATTTTGGAGTAGCTTCAAAGTTTGGCCTGTTTTTCTAGGCATGCAAGTCCTTTATTTCTATGTTGTTCAAAATCTGGATAAAATTAGTTTGAAATCTTTTGTGGTTGGTAATTATAGGTTGGGGGTGGAGGATCAATCTGATAAGTGCGAATAAGAATCTGAATGAAACATGAAATTAACATCAACTTCTTCCATTGATGTTTTCTATGGAGCAGTAGTCAACAACATCTCAGTTTGAGTATGCCATATAGGTATATCTATCAAGTTTATTGTTTGTGAATTAATGCTAAGGGTAAATTCAAGCGATAAACAACACCAGGATTTTCACGTGGATAAAAATCGTAGGACCAAGCGCTAGATAGATATAATAATGATTGTTTGATAAGATTTATCCTTACGATATAGCACGATGAATTTGAGGATTTGGCCTTGTTGATTATTTCCCAATACATAAACACCAATGTAGCATGAAAATTGACCATCATGGATAATGCCATGATGATGATTATAATGATCTATCAAAAGTTATTAAGGTCAAAGCCTCTACTTTCATCTAAAATTTGATTTACATATCTTTGATCAGCTTTTGAAAATTGATGACTGTTGGAATAGCATTGCATGATGATTATTAGTTATTCAAATTTATTATTCTTAATTCATAGATTCTACCAACAAAATTGCAAATTTGATAATCTAGATGATATGCTCACAACTGCGTGGATAAAGATAAAACATTGACTCTAGCAATAGCACATGCATATCTATCTTAAGAGTCCCTAATCATGTAACTTTTGAACCTTAAGCAAGGTAGTTAGATTGTGTGTGCAACATAGATGATCAATGACTTCATATTTGTTTTTGGTCTCCATTAAGATTGGAGAAATTCGAGAGATCTGAATCGCTTCCCCCACCCTCTTCATCTTCCTCGTCTTCACAAACGAGGAGAACTTGAAGAGTTCGATCCTTGCACTTATGCCCTGACATGTATTTTTCATCAAATCGGAAACACAGCCCTTTCGTTCTCTTCTCTTGCATTTCCTTGTAGTGAGCCTCTTGAACTGTCCCCCATTTCCTCCTCCTGTTACTTTTTTCTTTGGAATTTCTTTCATCCCTCCTGGGGAAGCTCCCTTGGTGGCTAGGTGGGTAGTCGTCCACCTGTAAGTGCCTCCTGAGCTACTACTACTCCTCGCTCCCTTCTCCAGGTTATTTTGATTTTCGACCAACTGTGCAAGCTTCATGACCTCCCCTAGGTCCCTGGGCATCAGGACCTTCACCGCTGCTCGCACCTCGGCCTTTAACCCCTTCATAAAATTTCCCTCCAGCACCGTCTCGGACAAGCGCTCCACCCTGCTGGCCAGATGCTCAAACCTCTCTCGATAGTCTGCCACAGACCCCTCCTGTACTAGGGCAAAGAACTGCTTGTAGAAGCCTTCTCCCCGATCGGTTTGGAAACGCTCTAACAAGCTGTCCTTGAATTCTCCCCAGCTCCGGATAGGTCTCCTTTGATCTCTCCACTGGTACCAAGAGAGTGCCTTCCCTTCCAGACACAAACCTGCTGCCGATAACTTTTCCTCCTCCGTCAATCCGTTAACAGCAAAATACCTCTCCACTTTGTAGATCCACCCATAGGCATCCTCCCCTTCAAAAAATGGGCATTTTCAATTTCCTTACCTTCCGATCCCCTCCATTCCCCCTTAAACCTCCATAGTTTCCCCTCTCCCATGTGCCTGGACCCCCCCCCCCCCCCCCCCCCATGTCTCCCGATCTTCCCTTGCTCTGCCCTGTCCCAAACCCCTTTCAAAATCCCCTCTCCTATCTTCAAACACAGCTTCCCGGCGCCCATGATAACCCTCCCAATGCTCCCAACCAGCACCTCTTGGTTCCACGCCTTCGTAGCCTTGCCTTTCCCCATTTCTTCCTCCTCTCTCCTCCCTCTGGAAAGGCTCCAAATGAGGCCTTCCCCTACTTCCTTCCACGATTTCCACCTCCTCTTCCTCCCGATGGATTTCAGAGTTGGTGTTCTTCGCCGCTAGCCCTTTTGCATCAGATGCCGACGATTGGGTTTGAAACTCCAACATCTTCTCCATCATTTCTCGTAGATCGGCCACTTGCCCCTCCATGGAAGACATTCGTTCCTCCACGGTCTCCTAGATTTGATTTATTTTCCCTTCAATTCGCTCCTCCAAAGCGTCCACCTTCTTAGCTGCCATCTCTTACGGCTTGAAAATTTTGTGACGATCTCTAGATCTGAAAAAAAAATTTCAGCAATTTCCTCTTCGCCGGCACAAATTTCAGCAGCTGAAATTTGTCAAAAACAGCCCACGATTGGTACCAAGACTTGCTCTGATACCAATTTGATAGGAAATACTTGATTTCAAGTATTTCCTAATCACTTTGGCAACAAATCTCAAAACAAACTGCTGTCCACAGCTGGAAAACAGCCAATAACAGTAGAAAAAATAGGGAAAACTGTGGAAATGTGGCGAAAAGACTTGTATTTTACTAATAGTTGCAAGGAAAATAGCAAAGATACAAGGATCCTCTATTCGTGAGGAGGATCGCACTCTCCCAATCTCTAGAATTCGATCTAGAGCCCTAGCCAACAAAGAAGAACAAGAAAACTTCAAAGCAAAAATCACATAACCCTAATCCTCCCCTTTACTCCCTACTTAATGCATACAATTCAAAATAGATACAAAAGGACCTAATTACACTCACTTCCCCTCCTTTTGGCTCCAAGAAACAATTTGAATTTCAAGTGGACCCCACCTAATCCCCTCCTGTTGCTTCCGCCGACTCCCCCCTCTGTTCCGCCCACCTTCTCCTTCGGTAAACGAGAGCCTGGGCCGGCTGGACCGGTCCATAGAGGACCGGTCTAACACATTCCAGCACATAATACCTTATAATTCTACTCTAATCTCTAGCATCATTGGATTTTTCACTTTAGATCTAGTTTCTTGAAAACATATTATTTATCATTCTTTTAATTGTTATGTCAGTTTATTCTGTAGCCTTTCCTTTCAAAATTGTCAAATTCATTGTAATAAAATTTTATCTCAATTATAGATTTAGCCAAACCTAGCCCTTTTGTCAATCACTCGTAGGTGATGCATACCTAACCCTTGTTTACTTCTCAACCTGAATAGCTATCCCTTGCTTACTTCTCAACATGAATGACTGAAGTTGTGGGGCATCACTTATACTGTTATACATGATGCCCTGGTCGGTGCTTGTCCACTTATCACTAGAATCAAGTTAGGTCTTGGCGAGCTGCTATCGAGGGATGCCCTAACATTAGCAAACATTGGTTTGGATTCATGAATTCTGTATATGTTTTCCGGTTCTGTTATTAACCTAGTATCATCCCAATTTTTCTCTTTACTTTCTTCCTTTCCATAGCTATGGTTTAAATAACATGTAGCTAAAAAAGGCAAGGTGCACTAGCTGAGAATTGCTGATTGTTGATGCGGTTGGAACATCTGCAATGGTTACAAGAATATGGTTGCTGCTGGAGTTAATGAGTGTGTGAATGGAACTATGGGGAGCAAATGGGATAGATGTTACAAGCCAGTTTTGGAATAGTGAGAAGTTACCCAAAAAAAAAAAAAAAACGATGAACTGTTTGTATATTTTAATGGCATACATACAAATATTTTGCTTAATTCCAGCAGTGTTACCTACCTTTTTGCAAGTAAGCTAAGCCCATGTAGCACATGAAACTTGTTCGATGATGCACCAGCCAGGTGGTTAGTAATGTCATTTTTTTAGTTTTGTATTGTGCTCTGAATTATGTGATGATGATGAATAGCTTGTAATGTTTTATATCTATATTTTGTCTGATACTACCTATATGTTCTTTTAATATTTGCAGAAGCTGATATTTCAAAATCCACCTCCCAATGTACGCAAGATAGTTCTTGCAACAAACATGGCTGAAGCAAGTATTACAATTAATGATATTGTTTTTGTGGTTGACTGTGGCAAAGCAAAGGAGACCACATACGATGCTTTAAACAATACACCATGCTTGCTGCCTTCCTGGATTTCTAAAGCTTCGGCGCGACAAGTAATATAATTTTGTCCTTTTTTCCTTTATCATAGCTTGCAATTTCTCATGCAAATTCCATGAGGTTTCTTCTGCTGTTTCCCGTATGTAAGGTATATGATTAGTTCTTGTTCAACATTGCTCTTCACGTTCATCAAGTTAACAGTGGCTATAATAATTTGATAATCCTTTTTTTTGCAAATCCATATCTCGATGATCAATGATTTATTTATTTGTTTAACATTTATATTTGTATGCATTAGCCGACCCCACGTAGTGGGATAAAGGTTTGATGTTGTTGTTTAACATTTATATTTGTGTCCAGAGGATAAATAGCATACTTTATTCCTGTCCATCATTGGTTCTATCATTGTACAAGTCTGAGCCATTAATACAAATGTGTTGTTAAGGGAATTTTTTAAATTCTGGTGGAAATTTGTGGATAAGATGACTAGATTTACTTTTGTAATAGATTTATTTTTTTGATTAATTTTTGTAGTTGGGATAACTATTCATGTACCCCACGTAGTGGGACAAAGGCTTGATGTTGTTGTTGTTGGATAAGTATTCATGTAGCGAACTGTGTAAATTGCTTTTGCGATTCTGGGCTGGCTAGTCTTGTGCTTCTGCAAATTTGAACTTTGGTGTGATACGCTGAGACATCTTTCAGTGTAGTCCAATGTTGCACATGTCTTAAATTAATGCCGGAAAGTTTTGAAATTCAATAATTGGAAGGGACACATACCTGTTATTTTTAGATTAGTCATTCTCTTTGGCGTAAGTGCCAAGCATAGAAGATTCAAACTTCCTGACACTCGTTAGATTTAACAAAAAGACATTACCTTGATTGCCTGCTGATATGGCGGCAAAAAAGAGTTTCTTATTTGAGATCTTATTGGATTCTAATGACATTACTTTTATTTTCCTTCTTGGTTAATAAATGCGTTTGTGAATCATTTATTCCTTCTTTGGTCATTGGCTTTGCAGAGAAGAGGTCGAGCAGGTCGTGTTCAACCAGGAGAATGCTATCATCTCTATCCTGAATGTGTTTATAATGCCCTTGCAGATTACCAGCTTCCCGAACTTCTGAGAACTCCATTAAACTCCTTATGCCTGCAAATAAAAAGCTTGCAGCTTGGTTCTATAACGCAGTTTTTGTCAGCTTCAATGCAGCCTCCAGAGCCGTTGGCTGTAAGTCATTAAAATGGATCTTCTACTCATCAATATTACTTTATCACAATCAGTTGTGTCTTGTTTATGAGTCTTCATTCATTTTATATGATAGTTGCTTTTACGTCGATTAAGTCATTTTATTTGATTCTGTAGGGCTTAAGTTGACTTTGTTATGTTCCATGTAAGTGTGCTGTTAGAGGAACTACATTCACTGCACATCATTATATTAAGAAGTAATTGGTGGTAGCCATCTAGTTTTTAACATATGATTTCTCATTTTACCCTCTTATTATTTTATCAGCTTGAAAATGTTTCAAGCATGGTTTTAAAGGTGCTTTTAACCTTTGGAAAATTTGGATCAGTTTCCATTTAGGGCTGTTTAAATACAATGTTTTTTTTTTCCAATGGTTGCTATTATGTTTTAAGATGAAAAAACTGAAAGATGATGGTAGGTGTGTGAACAGTTTCATTAGCTGGATGATGGGTTTAATCGCATGATCCTTGAAGTTAAGTTGCTGTTCTACTGGTTTTAATTTACTGAGATTCACAAAGAATTTTTGGGAAGAGGCAAGCATCCAGGCCCATCTCCTTTTGGGTCAAAAGTATGTAAACCATGAAAGCAAACCATTTTTTTGGCATAGAATGCATAAATTATTATGCTATTGTTCTAGTGAAGTACACACATTTATGCTTAATGGCTAAAAATGATTCAAGTGACTTAGACACTGATCGAGTATACAACACAGGTACTTGTTTTTTTCCTTACCTTTTATAACTTTTGAACTGCTGTTGAAAAACTTAATCATACATATGCTTATGGATATTTATTGTTTGCTTATTTATGCTATAAGTGATAAATTGGATTGTGGGCTCCGAAAATTCGGCCCCGGCCTCCGCTCGCCGCTTTTCTTATTCGGCGAGGGAGTTTTAACGAACTAAGTTCCGAGGTAAATTTTGGAAGGCAGATGGGTTTGTAGATAAGACACTACCCAGAGATTTCGCCCTCATTTGGTGAGGACTTTATGATCTGAGTTCTGGTTTCCTATAGGCGCAAGCCCCTATAGTTAATTACCCCTCCCGATAACGAGAGAGAACTTTCGATTAAGGCTAGTCGTCAATCAGATACGTAGAGATACGTGTCATCTGGCATATAGTAGTAGCAATGAGTTTGGATTGGAAAGATTGGGTTTGGATTTGGATATTTAGAAAGGTTTGAAAAGTTTGGTATTTAAAATAGAAATTTCACCATCGAGCACTTAAAGCGGATGATGGGGGAATGGATGATAGACCCGATCAAGATCCCATGGTTCCGTCGTCCCGGGCCATCATGGACCCTGGTCTACTTAGTCAGAGGAGGTAGTCGACCCAACCTGACAGAAGGATCCTTGTCGGCAGCCATGGGTTGCTTCGTCCAAGGGGACCTTGTAGACCTGGGGTGAGTGTTTGTCTAAAGGGACAAATTTGAATCCACCTTAGCTTACAGAGGGCTTTGTGCCCTATCGATCATATCCTATTGATTCATATCTCAAGGATTTGATGCCAATAAGGAACGTAATGGCGCTGACCATAACCGGTATTTTGTGGTGCCATTTGGCGGCAAAACCACTCGGTTCAGAGGGCCCCGGGTCATAACCGTTTATCCTGCGGTGTCATTTGGCGGCAGACCGCCGGTTAGAGGACACGTACCACGTCCTTACTGGCAGGAGATTATTTGAGAATGGATCCTAGTGAATATTTTCGACTAGGCATTTCGCTCTTTGTGAGCTGAAGTTATATTTAAATTTGTCCACCTTGGCAAACTGTTGCGGAGGGTGGATGAGATTTGTTTTAAGTGGTTGATGGATTTATTTCAGTTTGTAAATATCTTTGGAATTGGGATTTTCTGGAATTTTGGAATTTTGGACGGAACTTTGGAATTTGAGTGGACTTGTGGGAGGCATTTAAAAATATTTGTGAACCCCTCTGGTTGAGATAAACATTCAACACAGCCGTCATCGGGGTGTTGGGTCATTTTCATTTGTTGATTGAACCTTGTCGACTCTATCTGACTGTCGACAGAGGATCGGGTTTGTCGTAGGCTTTATACCCTTTTGTTGAATGAATTTCTTGATTGTAGGCCTTGAAGGCCTAACATGAATGTATAAGATAAATATTCGGTCGACTTCATGACCGCATATTTATCCGATGATTTGAACCCTGTCTACTCCTATTTACATGCTTAGGAGGATCGGGTTTCGTAGGCCTCGTGCCTTTTGTTTGTGAATTCTTTTGATTGTAGGCCTTGAAGGCCTAATATGAATGTATTAGATAAATATTCCGGTCGGCTTTGTGACCGCATATTTATCCAATGGTTCGAACCCTGTCTACTCCTATCTGATTGCTTAGGAGGATCGGGTTCTCGTAGGCTTAGTACCTTTTGTTAGTGAATTCTTTTGATTGTAGGCCTTGAAGGCCTAACATGAATGTATTGAAACGAATACATCGGTCGCCACAACCGTATATTTGTTTGGAGGTTCGAACCCTGTCGACTTCTGTTGATCCATATAGAAGGATCAGGTTCGAACCTGAATTCACTTATTGACCCGTGCAGCATCCCTAAACGTCATGTGTGTACCAATAACATGCTCGCCGGGGCTCATGCGGGTGATTGGTTATATACCCCTTTAGTGTACCTATGCGTATACAATCTATGGTGCACGTGCAGGGGTATGTTGAAATAATTGTAGTTGTGCAGATATTTGACATTTGAATGCACAACATTTGATTTCAGAGCTTGTACACGCCTTCTGTCCGCTAATACGAGTGTTGCGGATCCGGTGGTGTTATGGTAGATTGTAGACGCCTTCTGTCTGCTTGCATAAATATTGCAGATCCGATGGCGTTGCAGCTTGATGCTACGAGGCGTTTCCACATCTTGATTTTCTCCCCTTTTTCACAATCACCGGGGAAAGGTCTTTCTGAACTTTGGAGTATTGGACTTGATATTGACTCCCCCTTTCTCATTCACCGGGGAAGGAATTCTTTTGGGCCTTGAAGTCCACTGATTGTCGCTTTGCTTTGAGAAGATCTCCTTTCAAGATCTTCAGTGTAGTAGAGCTTTTCGTACATTGGGTTGCTATTGTACCCGAAATACTTGAAGATCTTGATCACCGTTGTCGTAGGTGATATTCATACTTGTGCCCACAGTGGTTCATCGTGCCTACGATATGTCCACTGTTGTTATCCACAAGTTATTTGTAGTCATCTGCAGGGGACCGTTGTATCCGCTACGACCTTCTGAAGGTATTTGTAGGAGACCCTGTTGACATCAGTATTGTGTCCACCTTTCACCAATCTCAGGTGGGCTGATGTCTGCATTCATTTGTAGAGGATGGATCTTTAATTGCTGATCTCCAGTATTGCCTTCTCAGTCAACAGACAATCGTAGGGATCGTCGTAGGAGATATTTGCACTTGTGCCCACAGTGGTTCGTAGTGCTTACGATATGCCCACTGTTGTTATCCACAAGTGGTTTGTATATATTTGCGGGGACCCATTGTATCCGCTACGAGCTTTTAGAAAATGTTTGCAGGAGATTCATTCTTTCTGCATCATATCCACCCTTTCACCAATCTCGGGTGGGATTTGTCGGGTTGCATTTGTTTGTAGGAAGGGGTAGTCCATCATTGATCTCCCGTATCGCCATCTCAATCAACAGGCGTTTGTAGGAACTGTCGTAGGAGATTCCAACAGCATATGTAGGAGGGGCACCCGTATATTCTGTAGTCATTTGTTATTCCCGCAGATACGATGCTCCCATTATTGTAGGGACTGTTGTAAGAATCCAATACATTATTTACTGGCATGCATTGAGATCTTGTGTGTGGTTCTTGGAACTTCAAGTCTTCTGAAACCTTGTTCAATTCATGTTAGAGTTTACTTGAGCTTGAGTTCTATGTTCGGGTCCTTCGATGTTCAAGTCTTCAAGTTCAAGTACATGTTCGAGTGCTTTGTTTAGAATCTTCTGAAGTTCTTGCAAGTTCAATTGAATGTTCAAGTTGACTTGAGTTTGGTTCAAGTATGATTTCATTTTATTTGAGTTTGGATTCTTAGAAATCTTTTGAATTTTGATTTTGATTTAGGTCCCAAGTCCACTGTTCTTGTTCATGTTCAAAGTTCACTGCTCTTTCTTGTTTGGTCCAAATCTTTTGTTCTTTTGAGTTCAAACAGGTCCGAGTGTAGTAACATTTCACCCGAAATTTCGGCAGCCTCCCGGCGTCTCCCCCGTTTAGGGGAAAAACTACGAGAAAACTGGGCCTTCCCACCACAGCCAATAAAGGCGTGCATGGTAGGTGCCCTCTTCCGAGGACACCTCGGCCGTGACTTTTCTTCCCACCACGGCCAATAAAGGCGTGCATGGGGTCTTTGACGGTACCTGTTACAAGAAGAGCAGTTGCTTTCCCCCCGCCCGGGGGTACTTATGAATCATTCCGGCCACGCAAAGAAAAGGGTACACCAGGCTTGCCTGGCCTCACCGTGTGCGTCGAACCGGTTTCCCTCCTACCACGGCCACTAAAGGCGTGCTTAGGTGGTTTGCCGGTCCGACACGCATGTCGAGACAGGAGGGCGTGGGTCGCTCGCTTACCTCAACAAAGGTGTCGTGCCGGTTGCCCCTCCTACCACGCTCAATAAAGGCGTGCATAGGTAGACCGCCGGCCAGACACGTGAGTCGAGATAAAAGGGCGAAGGTTGCTCGCTTACCTTATCGTAGGTGTCGCGCCAGTTGCCCCTCCCACCACGCTCAATAAAGGCGTGCATGGGTAGACCGTTGACTCGCCACGCATGACGAGGTAAGAGAGCGAGAGGGAAGGTGACTGTCCGCCTCGTCGTAGGCGTCGGACCGGGGTTCCATCCCACCACGCGCAATAAAGGCGTGTATAGGCGGTTTTCCGGTCCGTCGTACACGTCGAGGACAGAAGCCTGAGTTTAGGGGGATTATACCTTCGGGGCCGGTGGACCGGCGGTGTCGGATCGTCGATCGAGGCGGGAGGGCAAGCATACAATTCATTATTATTCATTATTGTAATTTATATTAATTATTATAATAATAATTAGATAATTATTATTGATAATTAATTATTAATTAATAATTAATTATAATTAATAAATTAATCATAATTATAATTAATCGACGACAAATTATAATTAATAATTAATTAATAATTACTAATTAATTATAATTAGATAATTAATTATTATAATAATTAAATAACTATTAAATATAATTAATAATAATTATAATAATCATAATAATGGATTAAAATAGGATTAGGAATTTAAGGCTTAAATCCCGTATTTACTAAATCCCTAAGTTCAGTGGATTTATGGGATTTGGCCGAAGAAGCACCCGAAAGGTAGAAAGTTACCTTCCCAATCGGCGAGCTCCTGTTGTAGCTTCCGATCAAAATGTAGTAACTTTCGGTCCAACAGGTAGGGAAAGTCGGAGAAGGAGCCAAGCCGAACAACCCTGAAGGAGCTGGAGAAGCGGCGAGCTCCTGTTCTTGCACCCGACCAAAATGTCGTGACTTCCGATCGCACAGGAAGGAATAGCGTCAGAGGAAAAGAGGGGGGGGGGGGGGTCGGTCGCTGCAGGTAAGGAGTCGAAGAAGCGATCGAACGAGAGAGAAAGTTAGCTTCACGGCCGGCGAGCTCCTCCACTTGCTTCCGATCAAATGTAGTAACTTCCGGTCGTGACAGGAAGAGGGAGTCGGCGAGAGAGCGTGAGGGAAAGAGAGCTGGAGCGGGGGATTTGGCGAGAGGAGGCCGAAGGCCTCTCTTTCTTTAGCTTTTAACGATGCCAAGTCGTGCGAGCTGCCGCGACGTGGGGAGAATTGACGCGAGGTCGTGCGACGTGTTTCGGCAGAGGGCAGGTGAGATTTTGATTTTGATTTTTTTTTCTTTTTTTTTTGTTTCAGTCTTACGGGTCAACATGGATATAGTAAGTTTTATGTGAAAGCATCACACAAGCAAACACCCTCATGCATACTAATGAATGGTAATGAACATGGTGCTCTAGGAAGGATAGAGTCATAGAGATAAAGGCATACCATACACGAGGCTCACACCAATGCAGGATCTGGAAAGGGATGTACCTTGTCTTACATGTGCATTGCAATGCTAATTTTGAGGTTCAAACTCAGGGCATTCAAGTAATAACTGAGCAATATAACCTTTGTTCTTATACCATCCCTTCTAAGGAAGGGAATAGTGAAATATTTATATTAAAGGTGTCTAGGGAGTTTTTCCTAATGAAGATGAAGTTGTTCAAAATGAACTTGGGTATTTTGAGCATATACAGACGATAGTGGAAGGTGCATCAAGAAGGCGGTGAGATAAAGTTAGTGTGAGAAATGAATTAGAAAGCGAGGTGTAACACCAAGAAAGCCAAATGTAAGCCGTTGTAATATGACTAGAGGCCACAGAAAGAATGACTTGCATAAACTAGAGTATAAAAGACATTCCATAACAAATTAAATAAATTAAGATTGGATTCATAAAGTTGAACTCATATAATTGGGATAAGGCTAATAATGGTAATAATGATGAGTTGATGACACTATTCGGATCATGAACAATAACTCTTCCCCTTCCCTGCTTTCATACTTGTTACATGTTGGCTTATTCAACAGACTGATTACTTAATTTCACACAGGTGCAAAATGCAGTTGAGTTCTTAAAGATGATAAGTGCATTAGATGAGAACGAAAATCTTACAAATCTTGGTACGCTCTGTCTCCTTTTATGGTATAAAATTGTGTAAAATTTTTATTATTGTATTGGTCATACTATTTGGTTTGTTGGATCTCAGATTTATTGTTTTTATTTCTTTTCTCTTTAAGGAAGATACCTCTCAATGCTTCCAGTTGATCCAAAGCTAGGCAAGATGCTTATTATGGGTGCTGTGTTTCGCTGCTTTGATCCTGTTCTCACAGTAGTGTCAGGATTGAGCGCTAGGGACCCTTTTCTGCTTCCTCAAGACAAGAAGGATGTAAGTCGATTAAATAATTTGAAGATTTACATATGATGAAAACTGATCTAGAATGTCTCAGATTTTATGTATGTGTATGAGCATTTGGCTTTTGCTGCTGAAACTAGTTAGATACATGTTTTCACTTCATTTTTTTCGAAATCAAATTTAAAGCTATTTTGTGGGTAATTTGGATATCATGTAATTCATTTTCCAACTCTCAGTTGGCAGGAACAGCAAAATCAAGATTTTCTGCAAAGGATTACAGCGACCATATGGCTCTTGTCCGGGCATATGAAGGATGGAAAGATGCTGACAGAGAAGGGTCTGCTTATGAATACTGTTGGAGAAACTTCCTTTCATCCCAAACCTTGCAAGCTATCCACTCATTTCGAAAGCAATTCAGTTTTATTTTGAGAGATGCTGGTTTACTTGAAACAGATGCCAGCACCTGTAACAGCTTGAGCCATAACCAGTCACTTGTCCGTGCTATCATATGCTCTGGACTCTTTCCTGGAATATCTTCTGTAGTGGTAAATCATCCTCAGCATTCCTTGCATTTAATGCACACGTCTTTCTTCTCTTTTATGCTTGAGCTAAATTTGAGTTTCTTGGTGTAGCATAGAGAGAAATCTCTTTCCTTCAAAACAATGGATGATGGCCAGGTTCTACTTTACGCTGTAAGTTTGGAGCCATCGCCCTTCTTACATTTACTTTATTCTTGATCTTTTAGCTGTGTATTTAGTAGAACCATATATGAGATTATGAATGTTTCTTGCTTTTTACCCTAATCATAAGTAGTCAGCCATTGAGTTTCGTTAAACATCTTATTCAAGAGGCATAATGCCTTTAGTCTAATATTGATCATTATCGTATAATAATCTAACAAACATTGTTGAATGAAAGTGTTAAACATGCTGATTAAATCATCTGACTGATTCAGCAATTTTGAAGCTGAAATTTTGCTCTCCTGCCCCCAGCTAATTTCTATGAGCCTCTCACCGTTTGCAGGCCAAAAGAAGACAAGATTATCACTTTTTTAGCTATGAAGAGGACAACATTAGAAGAGTGGTTAATGAAGAAATTGTTTAGAGAGAGATTTAAATTCTATGAAGAAATTGTTTAGAGGGGAATTTAAATTCTATTCTATTCTTTGGAATCATTATATATATATATATATATATATATATATATATATATATATATATATATATACATTTTAGGAGAATAAACAGAAAAAGGAAAGATATTTTAATCTAATTAATTATAATAATCATATCCCATGGACCTCCAACTGCAGCCCTCGTATTACTGCTCACGGATCTCCAACTATAGCTCTCGGATTGCTGCCCACGGATCTCCAACTATAGCTCGCGGATGCTGCCCACGGATCTTCAACTGCAGCCCTCAAATTGCTGCCCACGGATTGCTGACGTGACCTTCCTTTAGTTGCATGATTCAATACTCCCCCTTAAGTTGGGTTGTACATGTTGTACAATCCTAACTTGCAAACAAACTTATCAAGCAGAGAGCCCGACAGTGCCTTTGTTAAAATATCGACAAGTTGTTCATGAGTTGGGATATATACTACTTCAATTTATAGTTCTCTATTTTCTCAGATATAAATTGTATATTAATAGTAACTTGTTTTGTTTTGTCATGATGTACTGTGTCCTTGGCCATACTGATGATGTACTGTGTCCTTGGCCATACTGATTACGGCTTGACATTTCAAACAATGTGCCTTCAATCTTTATTCCCTAGTTCAATCAATATTTGTTTGATTCAAATACCTTCACAAATAGTAGTTGTTAATGCTCTCAGTTTAGATTCTGCATTGCTTCTTGAAACAACAAATTGTTTCTTGCTCCTCCATGTCACTAGGTTCCCCCACACAAATGAACAATATCCTGTGGTCGGTCGACTGTCAACCTAGCTTCTTGCCCAATCTGCATCAGAATAAAGGATCAATTTTCTATCTTCATTTTTCTTGAATAATAGCCCATTTCCAGGAGTGTTCTTGAGATATCTCAAGATTTGATATACTGCCTCCATGTACTTCATCATAGGATTAATCATATATTGGCTGACCATACTCACAATGAACCCAATATCTGGACGGTTGTGGGAGAGGTATACAAGCTTTCCTATAAGATGTTGATATCTTCCTTTATCTACTAGAACTCCCTCTTTTTCTATCCTTTCAACTTCAAAATTTTTCTTCATTAAATAAACCCAAGTGAGTATAGTTTGATCATCAACAAATATCACAAACCACCTTGCTCCACTTATATTTTTTAATCCTTGAGGGTTCTCAAATATTACTATGGATCAAGGCAAAAGATTTAGAAGGTTGATAAGAAATAATTGGGTAAGATGATCTGGTGTTTTAGCCAATTGGCAAGTTTCACTTTTGAACAAATTTGAATTTTTATTAATAAATAAATGGGGAAAAAGCTTTTCAAGACATGAAATTTGGATGACCTAACCTATAATGCCACATGATAATCTCTTTATCTTGACTGACTCTATAATGACTCTGATGTGATGCATGGAAGGAGTTGCATAAGAATTTAAAAGAGAATTAAAATTTTAGCTCCACAAATTATCTTTTCATGCATCAAAGTTAAGTTGATTACAAGTAATTCGAGATGTTCAAATTGCTAGGCAAAGAAACTACGACAAGAGAGCTAAACCATTTAAGCAAATGCGAATGAAAACATAAAACAAAGGCTAGTAAATAAAAATCCCATAATTAATACAAAGTTGTTCACCTTGAGACCTTTAACTCTCTCTTCCTACGGAGACTAAGTTGAGCGACGGAAGATTGTCCAAACTAGCATGGAGGTTGCCACTAAGATGGAGGTACCAAGGAACGTTGCCGTGGAAGAGGATCTCGGAGGCGGAGGAGGCACGGTAGATCGACCTTTGATAATCCAAGTGTAGACGGAGAAGTGTTCGTCAATGGAGTCTACAAGCGTCGGCAATATTCGGTCCAAGTATTCTTCGACGGTATCGTCGAAGTCAAATCCGACGTCAAAGAATTGTGATCGCAAGATGTTGACTCTTCCGTTGCGGTCGTATTCAAACCCGTAGTTCCACTCGGGTTTGTCCATGCATCCTTGGAGTGGATCCGGATGGTCGCCGCAAGCAAGATCTCCCCAAGGAGGGCAAGTGGGCGGCGGCTTGGCTAAGGGAGGGGGAAGCCGGCGGGAGAACAAGGAGGGAGGGGGGCGGCTGGATGAGAAAACTGAAGTTTGCTTTCAGTTTTTGTGAAATTAGGAGGGAGGGATTTAGGGGTTTGAAATTCCAATTAATGTAATTAATGCATTAATTGAAAATTTCAATTATGGAGGGATTATGGGGGAGAAAACTGAAATTATTTTCAGTTTTAGGAGGATTGGAGGGAAAGTTTTAATGCTAATTTGAATTTCAAATAGGATTTAGGAGGAGTAATGGAGCATTAATGGGTTTTCCCATAGGGGGGCCGGCGGCATGGGCTAGAGGGAGAGGAAATTGGGGGAGAAGGGATGGGGGTTTCCAAATAGGATTTGTTGACTAGGAAAATCTGAAAATTTAATCCACTCTCATGCAATTTGATTTTGGATTGATTTTCAAAACTTTCCAAAAATAGACCCTCCCAATATGGAAAGTATTGAAATTTGAAAATCCAATTTCAATGTGGAATGGGGGGAAAAGAGGAGGGAAGAAGTGGTGGAGAGGGGGAGGGATGGCCGGCAGCAAGAGGGCCGGCCGGCGGGCCTTGGGTGGTCGGCGGGTGGTTGGGCTCCAAGGAGAAAGCTTACTTCAAGAAGATTGGGCTCCTTCCCACGGTTGCATGGTGTGTGTAGAAGTCTTAGGTGGCGGAGATGAGGGAAACACGAACGAATTCGAAAACTCACTAAGAGATCTCTAATGGAACTCACAAAGAGATCAAGATGTGGCACTCACAAAGAGAACACAAACATAATTTTCATTCAATAATTCAATAATCCTCATACAAGATACAAATGCCATATAAATAGGCTCCAAATAAAAGAAAAAGCAAAAATCTAAAATGCCCCTTGGGGCTACAAGAGCAACTACTACCCACAGGGGTAAAATGGGAAACTACGAAAATAAAAGCATAATATATAAAATGCTGGTACAAGTAAGATCAATAATAAAGACTCTTTATCATGGCCGTCGATCTCCGTGGTCGTCTCTGATAGACACGCCGAAATCTCCTATCGATGACCTCATCAGACTCTCAACAAACTGACTTACAATAGGATGATTCTTAGGAGTAGCAATTAAGGTTTGTATGGATTTGGGTATCTTGATGTCATATAACCCCAAACACATCTCAACACTGCCAATCTTCTTCTCCAAATCTAGTTTTTGAAAAATACATACATTATTGGAGAAAATTGTTAAGCAATTACTATCACGAGCCAATTTACTAATGAAAATCAGATTGCACTCAAGATTGGGCACATAAAGCATCAATTTAAGGGTGATAACTTCCGTGACAAAAGCATAACTAGTTCCTAAAATTTTAGATGTTAAGCCATCAACAATCTTAACTATTCGATTTGAATGATAAGGTAAAAATTCATGGAGTGCAATGTCTCCTGTCATATGATATGATGCTCTTGAGTCAATAACCCAAAGTTTTGACTGTTTTATACCTGAGTGAGCATTTAGGCTGGTAGCAAGTTCTAGAGACTGTTGGTTCGTGATGTTGTTAAGCAACAACTCCAGCATTCTAAATGCTCCTTGGTCAAAGGAATAGCTTCATCTTTGATGGATTGATCTTGCATGGTGTTGACAGAGTTCACCTTGCTTTCTTGTGCTGATTGTTTTGCATTCAAATCAGTTGGTTTTCCATGAATCTTTCAACATGTCTCATTTGTATGTCCTAGTTTGGCACAACAATCACACCATGGTCTAGGAAGAGGAGAAGAGTTGTCTGCACATCCAGAGTTTCCAGTGTTTAAACTGGTAATATTTGGGTAGGAGGATAAGATCTCGTTATCCATGGACATGGTTGGATTTCCTCGATTGAAAGAGAAGATAAATCTTGGGCAAGGGCTATTGATGCTTGAAGAGAGGCTATCAGCTGATGGAGAGTTACCACCGGTTGAGGGTTTGGAAGAAAAGGAGAAAGGTTTGCCACCGATACTTAGAGAAGGCTTAGGGTTTTTCTAGGCTCTGATACCATGAAGAAGTTATTTAGAGAGAAATTTAAATTCTATGAAGAAATTGTTTAGAGGGAAATTCAAATTCTCTTCTGTTTCTTGGAATCATTACGTATATATACATTATAGGAGAATAAATAGAAAAATGAAAAATATTTTATCTAATTAATTATAATAATCATATTCCACAGATCTCCAACTGCAACCCTCATATTACTACCCACAAATCTCCAATTACAACCCTCAAATTGCTGCCCATGGATCTCCAACTGTAGCTTTCGGATTGCTGCCCATGGATCTGTAACTGCAGCCCTCGGATAAATATTTCTTTGCTTATTACATTATCTTAATTGCATTAGGAGCCCTAGAACCTTAAACAAATTGCATCAAGGGTTCAATTTTCTTGAAAGAGCGATGGCAAGTCATTTGGGATTAAATTGAGAGTACATAGGGTGAGATCCTACTGCAATGGCTGCTTTTGTGATGATATGAAGGGCATGGATGATAACATTTGGCATACCATGGGAGATGGATTCATGGGCGTTTATTGTTGTGTGGGCTCATACTAGAGTGAAGTGCCAGCATATTAGGGGTTGGGGACCACATAGAGGGCAATTGGGCCCTGGCTATGGTCTGATTTGGGTCAATGGCATGAAAGTCCATGTGTCCAAGGAAAATCTTTTGGACAATGTAGATATGCAAAAAGTGCTACATGGTTGATGTAAAACATACATGCACGGATGATTAGATTAAGGAAGTTGGCACGCTTAATTTTAGAAGCCACAATAATTATATCTTTTATATTTGATTTTAAACAACAAAATAAAACACACAGAGCGGTAAGACAAGCTTAGGCTAAACCACATACATAGGAGTTAATATTGCAAACTAGTAAATTAATGTGACGTTACATACATGATTGATTTTCAACCATAAATCTCAATGCTAACAATAAGACTAGTCACTACGAGGAGATTCCTCACTCAACTCTTCTAATTACTAGGCTTTAACGGGGAAGAATTAGCAAGATTATCGTGAATCAACATATAACCACAAGTAGTAAGTGCACTGGGAAGATAAGAGAGTTTGGAGGGAGAGTTTACTCAGTGGGAAGACAACATGGACCTGTTGATTGCTATTAGATAGCAGCCGGCCCTTCTCGGGTGGGCTGGACAGCACAATACTTTGTTGAAATGTTCTAGATTGCAAGCCAAAATCTCTGGACAGCACCTACGGAAGTCGAGACAACAGGTTTTGGGTCTTGGAAGTTCTGGACAGCAACTTGTAGGCTTCTAGATAGCAGCTTTCAAGGCTCCAATACTCAGGATAACACATGGCGCCTGTCCAAGAATCTGGACAGCAAACTGGGCTGGTTCTTTGGGCTGCAAGCAGAGATCTTTGGTCAGCAACTCAGGCTTCGGAATTCTTCTGGACAGCAAGGGGACAAGAAGGAATAGTTTGGAAAGCCTCCAAACAATGCCCAGAAAATCTTGACGGCAGCTCCCTATGTTCGACAGAAATTTGGACAGCTTTGATAGGGTGTTGGGAGCCTTTGGACAGCCATCTCTGGCCTTCAACAGTGCATAACAGTAACCCAATATGGCTGGAATATGGGGACAGCCAGCAGAAATCTCACGGGGAGGGAGGAAAACATGAGAAGAGTTTGGGAGGAGGCAGCTAAGGCTGAGATTTGGAAGGGGAATTAATGAGATTAACTTGGGAGAGAGAAAAGTCAAACAAAATTTGAAATTAATTCTCAGATTTAATAAAATTGGAGGGAAGGATAATTCAAATCAAAGGATTAATGGGAGGTGAGGAATTATGGGAGGTAATTAGAAAATCTTAATGGAGAGCAATTAATGAAAATTGGAGAGAGAGGGGGGAAGATTAAGTGTCCGACCATGTAGGGAGAGGGGAGGGGGAGTTAATTGCTTAGTATGTGGGGCCCACGGAAATTACTAAAGGTTTTAATCAAATCTGAAATTTTAATTCAGATTTCATTAAATGAGGGAGTTTCCTAATTGAAATTTATTAGGGAGGGAATTATTTGAATTCAAATTAATAAACCTTCCTAATTGGGAGGATTATTTTAGGAAAGTATTTATGGGCTTAGAATTTTGAATTTCAAATTCCATGGGAGAGGGAGAGGTGGCCGGCGGCATAGGGGTGGAGATGGGGACGGGCCGTGGTGGAGATGATGGCTTTGGGAGGGGTGGCCGGCGACTGGGTAGGCCAAGGTAGCCGGCGGGTTGGGGAAAACAGGGGCTTGAGGTGGAGGAATTTGGGAGAGAATTTGGGTGGTGAGAATGGCCGGCGGTGGAAGCTATGGACGTAGACGGGTGGAGAGGGAATTCAATGCAGGAAGAAAAATAAAAGAAAAAGAAGATAAGAGAACCGCGAACCTTGGAATCCACCAAGATTGACGGGTATTGCTTTTGCCCCAGTTGGGCCTCTCTTCTCACGAACTCACTAAGAGATCATTCCAAGAGAGAGAACTTAGAACTCACAAAGAGATCCATAAGCACAAATTGAAAATTTCATATTAAATCATCATTCCCTCTCCAAGAGGAGGGAGAAGGTTTAAATAACCAAATACATGAAGGAAAATAAAAAGACACAATTGCCCCTAGGGCAAACATAAGACAAAGCCCTCAAGTGAGGGTAGAAAGGGAAAAAGAACAATAACAAATCAAATACATAAAATATATCAAAATAAATAGACATGATCGTAGCCGTTGATCTTCGATGTCCTCATCAATGGTAGTTTTATTATTCAAGTTTGCTTGCTTGTTTATCATTTCTCTTAATTTAATGCCAAACTCCATCAAAGGCAAATGACGTGGATAGGTTGTTTACACTTCTAGCCTCTGAGAGATGCAATTGATGTATTATTGTCTTCATTCTGCAGTTTTTTTTTATGTGTGTGTATGAAAGCGCTCTAAATAAAGGGCATTTCATACTAAACAGTTGAGGCTGGGAGAACATGTGGCCTTCTGGGTCAGGTTAGTAGTAAGCTCTTGAAAAGCATGAATTAATCCAAAAAATTATCAGCAAATTGACATAATGGTGGTGGATATCATGATTATCAGAATTTAAAAGAAGAAAATCAGAGTTTTTCATAAGCAGGTGGTAGGAAAGGAAGGCGAATAATCAAATATGATTTTCTTTCATGACCATGTAATAAGTCAACAAAATAATGTGCATCTTGATGCTTTTGTGCAGCTAGATCTGATTTTATTTTCAAGTAGAATCTTGCCATGCGTAGCTTTTGTAGTACTGCACGAACCATGGCTAACATATTCTTCTTTGTACTTTCCACATATGCAGTTAATTACCTATACCAAAAACTAGGATTCTGTAAGCTGAATATTTTAATAATATGTATGTTAACCAATGCTGATGTTTGTATCAGAACTCTGTGAATGCAAAATACCAAACCATTCCGTACCCATGGTTGGTATTTGGTGAGAAAGTGAAAGTAAATGCAGTCTTTATTCGTGATTCCACTGGTGTATCAGATTCTATGTTGATCTTGTTTGGTGGTGCTCTAAAAAAAGGAGACATGGTAACTATTTTTTAAATTTTTGTTTATCAAGTCCAGTTAATTCCTTCTGAATGTCATCCTGTAATAAATACTGGTTGGAAATGCGAATTCAGGCTGGACACTTAAAGATGTTGGATGGCTACATCGACTTCTTCATGGATCCAAGTTTGGCGGAATGCTACTGGAAGCTCAAGGAGGAGCTTAATATGATCATCCAAAAGAAGGTAACTCTGGTATATAATTGATTTTATATTGTTTAGCCTCACCCGTTTGTTCCTAGGCTTTGATCTAAATGCCATTTTCCACGGCTTTGTTAGGCAAAGCATGTACTAAGTTCCATTGCTGATAATGGTATCAACACTTGCTTAAAAAAGCATATGGAAAACATGGTGAAAAGGAGATGGTAAAGTACCACATGAGAGAGGTGGTTTTGCATTTGTGTGTTGGTGTGGTGGCTTTGGCTTTTTCCCCCTTTTTTTGGGTGGGTTGAATAATTTGGTGGGGAAAAAGGGACGAAGGAGGTAGGCTTGTGCTTTCTTGGTTATGAAAAATGGGAGAGTGGTTCTAAGAGATGAGAAAAAGAATTGGGGTCCAGGATATTATATCTTTATATTTTAAGGATAAATTAATGATTTTGATATTATTATATTATACAAAATAATTATTTAGTGGATATTTTATTATCTTTGATTACGTTTTTTAATCATTATTATTGACTTAAAAGTTATCATATATTTAGACCTAATTTAAAGACTACTTTATTGGTTATAAAAAAAGTTATATGGGGTTATAATTGAGCTTTATCTTGAGCTTTTTAACGAGTTTCTTCACAAGCTTTAAACGATACTATTCATATTATAAATGAATCGAGTAACATGCTTGTTTATTTAACAACCAAGCATTTATAAAGTGTTGGAACTTGTTTAAATTAGTTAATCAAACAAATGAAGAAACTCTTATCAAGCTGAGTTACAAACAAGTTTATTAAATGCTCGGTTCATTTATAGCTCTTTGTTCTTGCAAAAATGAGTTTCCTTCCCAATGGCCTCTGAAACCTTGATGATAGAATATATTTGACAAGGATTCTTTAAGAGCGCTCGATATGACTGTAAGGCTTGGTCAGATGGTTAACTAGCCCTTATTGTTCCTTTGAGGTCATTGGCTTCTATCATAATTCCTGTTCCTCCGTTAAAATCTGAGGTAAATTCATTTATAGACATTCCCCCAATCTCACGGTTTGTGGGAGTCTGGCGTACTGGGTTCACCTTTTGACTGCTCAATTGGTGGAAAATTGCAGTTGAGTTTCTGTAACAGCCCTCCATTTCCTGAAGGTTGATTTGACTGATAAATCCATTGGCAGTTTCCACTTCTGCTAATTAGCTGCTAGCAAGTAATCTAATTTTACTTGGAATATTTTTTTATTTTGAATATTGTCAAAAAGATTAAATGGTGTTCATATTTTTATATAGTTGTTACCACTTATCGCTGTTTTGTAAATTGTGCATGCAAATGCACTGGCACACATGCATAAACATGAATGTGTTTGTTCATCTCTCTCTCCCCCTTCTCTCTCTCTCTATATATATTGAGAGAGAGACATAAATATTCAATTTTCTCCTTATGGATGTTGTTAATGTTCAACTTCTGTTTCTTCAAAACTGTGCTAATCTTTACACTATATAGATATTCTTAAATTTTCATTTCTCTTGATTTAGTCTGCAGTAACCTGTAGCAATACACAACCATTTCAATAAAGATGGAAAACAGGAGAGAAATTTGACTGAAAAGTTTCTTATGGTAGTTTTGTTGATTGTAGATCGGCAGCAAGTGTCGAAAATGCTGATTTTGTTTATCCTTCATCTTATCCGCAAACATGAAATAAGTACTATTTAGTGAAGTTGTAGAATTTACAATCAATATTGATTTACAGCTATGGCCAATTATGATGGATCCAACAAATTTCACCGTTTTTCAAAACGCAATTTTTTTTTTAAAATTTCAACCAAATGATCCTTTATAATGCTTGAAGATCTTACTATTGAAATTACTCACGTGCATTTTTGGTTTTTAACCAGCAAATTCCTTTGGCTTCTGCAGCTTGAAGACACCAGCTTGGATATCCATAAGATTGGCAAGTACTTGTTGCTTTCCATTCAGGAGCTGGTCTCTGGGGACCTTTGTGAAGGGAGGTTCGTATTTGGTCGAGAAACAAAGCGAATCCGAACCTGCACTACCAGTGAAGACAGCACCAGCAAATTCACAAAGGGTGGCACAAATCCTAAAAGCCTTTTGCAGACATTACTAATGCGAGCAGGGCACACCCCTCCGAAGTACAAGACGAAGCATCTGAAGACCAATGAGTTCAGGGCTCTGGTGGAATTCAAAGGGATGCAGTTTGTGGGTAAGCCCAAAAGGAACAAGCAGCTTGCAGAAAGGGATGCGGCCATTGAGGCTCTTGAGTGGCTGACACACACCACTGCCGATGATAGTCAGCCCAAAGACGATGAGGACTCGCCGCCTGATATTACTGATAACATGCTGAAGCTCCTTAACAGGAGACGGCGGCGGCGGTGCTCGAGGCAGGGTTCAGGTTGATTATGGCAACTATTATGGACATGACAAGGTATATTAGAGTTTAGTGTTGGGACCTCCTGCGGGATAGGGAAGTTGCGCAAAGGCATGCTTTATAATCTTTGTCAAAGATTGAGGCTTCGTTTGGGACAACTTTCTTACTACTTCTTAAAGCAATTTTTTAATACAATTAAAAACTTTTTATAGTAAAAAGCTGCTTTAAGAAACAGAAAGAAAGCCGTCTCAAACAAAAGCGTGATACTGAAGTTTGCTGATGCTCCAGAAAGCTGTTGCAGATAGAGAAAATGAATACCAGTTCATCTTGGTAATCTATCCAAATTTGTCTGTTAGTGTAAATTTTCAAATGCAATTTTGGTCGTCAATGTATTCTTCCATTGGTTTACTGTTTTTGCTTTTTAAGATGATGTATCCTTTAATTATTTTAATGTTAATTGAAGGCATTTTTCAATTTCGTTGTAAATTTTGTTTTAAATTTGACGATTGGCCAAAATTTTTTGTATTGAGATAGTTTGGATTGGCCCTTTAGTGTGAAATTATTATCAATTGTATACTGGTAAAAATAATTTCAGCTTCTCATCACGTCTATTCCTGCTCTTTGCCCTCTTAGAATAGAGGATAATCACGTGATTTTGTTCATATTACATGTTTTTGCTAAGAATTTTACTCTAGTGATGGTGATAAAACATTTTAAACATTTGCTGCTTCTGATATGTTCATAAGAGTTAACCTCGCTATTTACTTCAATGAATTTGCCGAGATTTCATACTGATCTGATTGAAAAAGAAATGTAAACATATATTACATTCCATTTATGCTGAGATGATATTGTTTTCTGTAGTTGGAAGGATGTGGTTGCATAACATAAATTGCCTGGGTTTAAAAGTAATGCTCATTTCTTTCCAAAAACTATGGGCACATAAATATTTGTACTTGTTAAGAATTTCTAAGATTTTGTGAAGTTCAAAAGTAGTTGCTCATTTCTATGTGACAAAATGGCCTCAGATAAATCCTAAAATTATTCACTTTCTAGATTATCCATTTTTCACCTCTTTGTAAAAATAGGTGGATCACAAAACTATATGATAAAATTAATATGAATATTGATACCAAAGCCCTTCTCCTTTTGCTTAATTTCAACATATTTGGTTGGGATGATTTTGTTTTTCTATTTTCTAAATCAAATGTTTAGTTTTTTTTTTTTTGAATTATAAAATTTTGAACTAGAATACTGCTTTAGAAAGTAGAAAGAAAGCCTTTCCAAACTAAATCTTAATCCTTTTTGTCCACTATAAAACTTAAATGCTTATTAAAATTGATTTATTTCATTAAAATATTTTATATTTACTTTATTTAAAGAAATGTGTAAATTTTTTTGAATAAAAATAACCCTATTTTATATGTGTAGACTACTGATTAAAGTCCATAAATAAATTTGATTTGAATTCGTCGGAAATCAAATCTCTGTTCAAACCTAATTGTGTTGATAATTTTTTTTTTCAATGTAGTCTAAGAAGTTGGTAGCGCTTCAACCATGAAGTCATGTTATTAGATGTCCAGCGTAGCTCAAGCATTTATGTGTTTGTCAATGGAAACTCACACTAAATTTAGGATATAGTCGTAATTAGGTAGGGTTGAGAGTGGCGATTTACAGCCCAGAATCCCAATCTAATGTCCGATCTCATTCCAAGCCATTGTTAGGCAGCTAGATCCCTCTTAATACCACGATCCAGAGCTCGCAGCCGGACCTTAGAGAGGTAAAGAAGCAACAGCGAAGAGCAGATTTTGACGGCAGAAATTAGAGGATTGAATTCGAAGCTCTCACTGTTCAAGCCTCGCTCACTTGATCGCGCTTCACGCCTCTCAACTGCCATCTCGAGTAACCATTGTGAGCGAACGTTCTCTCGTCTCAGTCTCAGTTGATTTTCATCGATTCCTATTCTCATTGATAGCTTGACTAGGTTAGCCGGGCCTTAGAGGGGTGGCTTATTCTGCTCTTGAATGCACAGATCTTCAGGCTTGTTTAAGGAATTTTTGTTTATAACATTGATAGTTTTGTTTTTCAGCTGGGAAATAGCTAATGATAGCTTGACTAGGTTATGTTGGAGGTTTCTGATAAGAAAAACCTAAGCTTGACATATAAATTATTCGCCGTGGATGCCATATTATTATTGTCTAGTTCTGCCTAGATCTTACAATCTTACTTTTGGAAAATTATTTCAATCTCTGAAAATTTGTAGATTTTACTTGGGATAGAGAACACGCTATTTGGAATGAGAATTTTACTGAAATTTTGATGCGAGCAACTTATATTTACCAAGAAACTTTCCACTTCTGTTCTTCGTGTAGTGCTCAAGATTATTTCTCATTTCTTGGTTGCAGACTCCTGACCTGATAGGTTACGTTTGCTTGTATTTCAAAATTTGGAGAAGAGTGGAGGGACTGTGTTGTAATAAATATAAGACATCTGATTATCACAAATACAACAATTGGTAAGTTTATTTTATTTTTAGGGGATTTTCATGTGTATCACAAAATTCTTATGTATTTACATATCTAATTCTTAAAACTTTATTACGTGTCTCTGAAAGGATGCTGCTGGGAGGGTTTAGAATGCAAAGAGTACGATCGCACTATTCCGTAGGATAAAACGGTCACAAGCCTTTACATTCTGCACAAACAGGTCAATAAGAGAGTAAATGAAATTATAAATACAATTATCCATGGAGGATAGTAGCTTTTGCCTATACATCTCGAGAGATAATAATATGTATAACTCGTTAATCATGAGATTTCCTCCATTCAATACATCAGCTCAAATGTGTTTTATTTAATGTTGATGTTTATGTCGGTTCCCCACAAGTGCAAGCCCCGTGGTTAATTACATCTTAGGCCTTGACTTAATAATACTCTCGATTAAGGATGTTATATTATTCTCTTATAGATTTGGTGCATAAAAGAGTTCCTAAACTCTTCTAATCTGATGAGGATAAATCTCTTTTCTTCATATTTAGTCACGATTAGATTTTTTAAATATATGAAAATTGATTAAAATTTTATGTTTAAAAGATTAAAGATGGATATACTATTTTAGGAGAAATTATAAATTTAGAATTTATAGGAGTTAGAAAAGACACTGACGGGTGCACAATCTGGCCTTATGCTTGCCTGGAGTGTGCTCCCAGCTAATTTCCTAAACACTATCAATCGCCTCATAAATGTAAGATAGGATAACTCTAATCCCAGGGGGTCAAAGATATTAATTCATAGATTTAAATTAGGGCTATAAAAATATGCATATAAATCTAACAAGTATCATGTATGATGCATGAAACAAATGCATAAATAAAATTTTATTTCTTTATTTATTTTAAAAATAAAATATAATCTAGGTTTTGCAAGAAAGTAAGGTGGTGTTTGAATTTCTATACCTATGAAATATGTAGATTTAAATGTACTTGCTTATCATCTTCTGTCTCCGAATTTTCTTATAGAATTCCATAAGAAAATATCCTCCAAAAGAGGGAATTATCTTTTTGAACCCTATATATGTGCATAAAAAAATATCTTGAAATCTTTATAACTTCAGACACTTTACATTTACATTTGACTATTTACATATGCATTTGCACCTAGATAAATTCTACTTTGATTCTCTTTTTGCAACAAAATAAAAGACAACGTAAATGCATAGATATGCATGAATATGCAATTTAATAAACTAAAGTGTATTAACATAAATGTAATTATGCATGCCATGACATCTAGAGCATTGAAAGTAAATAAACACATAAATGATATCCTCCAAACAAAGGTACCCACATCACACCAAGCACATAACGACCTAGCCTAAGACTAGAGTCAGTGATCTTAACAAATATCTTCTAGTGTGTGTATTAACTGTGTGATTTAGATAGGTCCTAAATTTGGTGTTTAATTTTATTAGATTCGAAGTTATTTCTTGGTAGTAGATCAAGAAAGATTTTAATTTAGCTTTAAGTTTTGATATTTTAAAATTTTATTAATCAAATTTTAAAGTACTTTATTTGTTTGTGTTATTTTATTTTAGATTTTAAAGAATCATGTTAGTTAATGGTTTCAAAGTGAAGAAGTTATTAACCCAAGTCCTTTGGTTCATGATTGTAATGCTATCATTCCCCCATAAAGGATAGGATTGGTTGCATAGAAGCCTTGCATTTCAATTAGGTGTTTTAGTCCTTAAGAGCTTTTAATCCAATATATATTTGCCTTCCTAAAAGGGGTTAAGCACTAGCGTATAAAATTCTAATTTTAAAATATTTTATTAATGATTTATCAGTGATCATTTAGGTTTAATATTGACTACCTTTGTTAAAGTAGGGTTGTGAGATTTATTTCACCTCCTTGGTGCTAAATTAATAGCATCATAAGCTCGGGTTACCCAATAATGTTGTGAAACATATATGAAAACATGAATTGCTTAGGAATTAATAATAAATTATGAAGCTTTGATAATTGTAAACTCAATGTTTCACCAAGATAAGGATCTTGAATTTCTTAGTTACATTTATGCTTTGATAGTCAGTTACACGAAAGATTAACAAAACAATTTAAAATAAGAACAAAAATTTGGAATAACACTAGATGCAAAATAACAAAATCCATCGTTTAACAAATAGAAAATTCACCTTCGAGTTTCCCTCTCTTTTACTCTTGATAGTAGGGTTAGCAGAAGAATAATTTCAACAATCCTAGAGATGCCACCGAAAGAAAGAGGATGCCCGCGGTCTTGATCAATGGAGAGTTAGCAGGAGGGTAAGAAGCGGATGGATGTCCGGTGATTCGCCAATGTCCGGAGAGTTGGTGTTCTTCAATTGCAGACGTCAATGTGAAAAGGATGCGGGTGACGTAGTTGTCGTCAGTGTCGCCGGTTTCCAAAGTGAGGTCGAAGAAAGGAGATTGTAGAATATCCACTAAGCCTTGATGGTCGTAGACGAATCCGTGGCCAAGCTCGGGATCCGCCATCCATGGAGGAAAGGAGACCCAATAGTAGCGTATCTTCCTCCTTGGATTGTGTGGTAGTAAGGGAATAGGGAAATAATGGAGGAGAAATGGTGGTGGGTTCGGCCAAGACTAGGGGAAGGGCCAATGTTGAACTCCGATTTTTGTTTAGTGGGGTGGAGGGGACTTAAACTAAAATCTGAAATTTAAATTCAGAATTTTAGTAGGAAAGGAGGGAGTAAATTTCAAACTTAAATGTCCAATAATGGAGGGCTATGTGGGGCGGCTTTCCTTGGGGAAAGGGCTTTGATTGGAGGCTTTAATGGGAAGAATTAATTATGGAGAGAGATAGAGAGGGGGTCGGCCTAATAGGGAGGGGAAAAGGTGTCCACATACAATGTATGTGGACCCATGCATTAATAGGTGAAAGGAAATTAATTTGAGAGAGAGAGAGGTAAGAGGGGCGGCAGCTAGGGGAAGGAGGGAGGGAATTGGGGCGAGGAATTTAAGTGGTTTCCAAATAATGGTAATTAAATTCAAGAGATAAAATCTTGATGATCTCTTCAATTTAAATTCAAATTTGAAATGATTATTTGGAAACTTTCAAAATATAGCTTGGCTAATTTAGGAAAGAATTTCAGTTCAATTAGGATCGAAATTTGAATTTGAAATCTTCCTAAATTGAGATGCACTTCATATGGAAAGGAAGTAATTTGAGATTTGAAAATGTGGAGGCAAAGGAAGGCACTATGGCCGGCGGTCAATTAAGGGACTAGGGTTTGATGGTGGTGGCTAGGAGGGAAGTTGGGCTTGGGGAGGTGGCGGTTGGGAGAGGAGGGACCGTTGTGGCCGGCGGCTTAGATGAAGAGGAGGAATTGGGTGGTCGGCTCAAGGAGATGGAGGGTAGTGGGGTTTAGCTGAGAACTTGGGGGAGGATGACCGGCGGTGGGGATAGAGGGAGGGGAAGAAAAGAAATAATAAGGATACGAACCGCGAGCCCGACCTCTATTGGCGGCTGATAGGTGATACTTGGCCCTCTCTTAGGGCTCTCTCTTCTTTCAAGAGCTCACAAGAACAATGAATGAAAAGCTAAAAATTTTTATTCATCAATCATTAACCTTATACAATGATTAAGGCCTTAATATATAGGCCTCAAAAGACAAGAAAATAAAAAGACTCAAATGTCCTTGAGGCTTCAACATAAAAGAGACCCCTCATAGGGTTACAATGATAAAACTGAAATAGAAATAAAAGAAATACATAAATGCATCATAAATAAAGACTCTGAATCGTAGTTATCGATCTACGATTCCTTCGATGGTAGATGCTTTGAAATCTCCTGCTGATGCCCTCATCAAATAATCTCCTATTTATTTAAGTTTGATTATTGACTATTGATTTTTAATTGATTTATTTTATAAATTACTGATTTAAAAAACTTATGATTTAATATTTATTTTAATTTATGATTTAACACTGTCATTGCCAGGTCCCAAGTCATTGGTGATAAAAGTGAAGGGTTGTATTAGGTCGTCGGCAGTTAGCATAAAACTTGTTGAATAATCATGACATGAATTTTGTAAGATATTGTGTTAATGCTAGGGCATTCCCTAAAAGTGATGAGTTGTATAGCTTCAATACAGCGAGAAGTGTGTAAGGGCCACTGCATTGGTGCCTTGGTGCAATTTTAAATAGGCAAAGGTTACCGCATCATGGATGGATGCGGGCAAAGAAGCTAGTTCATGAATTTAGAATTCAGATAGGATCTTAGAATGTAAGTTCTCTTATAGGAAAATTAATGTTATTAATTGATATTATTGTGCATAGGAAGATAAATATTTCATGCATTCAAGAAACTAAATGGGTTGGAGAGAAGGTTGAGGAGATCGATAGTTTAGGATTTAAACTTTAGTATTCTGGTAGAAGTCGTACTAGAAATGGTGTATGTGTGATTATGGTTAAGAGATTGAAGGATAATATTATAAACATTGATAGAATTTGAGACAGAATTATTGCTTTGAACATTATTGTTGATGCTAAGATTATTAATATTATAAGTACTTATGTTTCTTAAGTAAGTTTATATATGTATTTAAAATAAAATTTTGAAATGATTTAGAAGAATTAGTTCAAAAGATACATCATAAAGAAAAAGTTTTTATTAGAGGAGATTTAAATGAACATGTTGGTTGAGAGGTAGATGATTTTAAAAATATTCATGGTGGCTATGAGTTTGGAGCGACGAATGATGGTGGGTAAGACTATATTAGATTTTGCTTTAGCTTATGATTTTATAATTGCTAATACTTTATTTAAAAAAAGAGACGAGCATCTCATCACTTAGAACAATGGATATAATAAAACTTAGATTATTATTTTTCTTATCAGAAAAATAGATAGTTTAGATTACAAAGATTGTAAAATTTATTCTGTGATGTGGAATATAATAGGAATTGCATGAATTTAATAAAATTTGTAAGCTTGCCAATTTTAAAATTAATGTTCCACAATATTAAATTTTAGGATTTCTTAGTTGTTGATTTGCTTTGGCATGCGGTTACAAACTAGATTAGAATGACAATTAAAATAACAAAAAAAATTATAATAAAGCTAGATGCGCAAGTAACAAAAATCCACTGGTTAACAATTAGAAAATTCACCTTGAGTTTCCCTCACTCTCGCTCTTGAGAGGGGCTGTTTTAGCGGAAGAATAATTTCAACAAACTTAATGACGCCACCCAAAGATAGAAGACATATGTAGTATTGCCCAACGAAAACTTAGCCGAAGGGGAAGAAGTCGGTGGATGTTTGAGAAATTGCCACTGTTCGGAGGTTTGATGCTCGTTGATGACGGTCGTCAAAGTGAAGAGGATCCGATCAACGTAGTCGTCGATAGTGTGGTCGATCTCCAAGTTGATGTCGAAGAAGGGTGATCTCAACACATCTACTTGTCCTTGATAATCATATACAAACCACGAATTGTTCAGGATTGGCCATTCATGGAAGGAGGAGGTGTGTTGTGTATCTTCTTCTTTGGATGTTGTATGTAGCAAGGGAGAAGAGTTGGAGAGGAGGGAGAGGTTTGGGTGGTCGGCCAAGGCTGGGGGAGGGAGGGGCCACTTTAATTTTAGATTTTAAGTTTGTGTTGGTGGAAGGAAAACAATTTAAAAATCTGAAATTTAATTTTAGATTTTAAGGAGGGAAGGAAGGAATAATTCAAAATTTGAATATCCTCTAATTGGGCTAGGGTGGGGAGGCGGCTAGAGTGTGAGCTAGGTAGGCTGGTGGCAAGGGGAGGGGCTGGATCTTGGGTTTTCGGTGGGGGTTGGGATGATTGTGTGGGAAGGGGGCCAGTGGCTGAGGTGGAGAGGGGAAGGAGGCCGGCGGTTTGAGGAGGGAGGCCATCTGTTTTGGAGGAAGGTGGGGAGGAGGCTGGTGGCTAGGGAATAAGAAAAGTGATAGGAAAGGTAGGGGAGGAAAAATCGAGAGCCCGAACTCGTCCTGCGGCTGGCAGGAGTTGCTTTGCCCTCACCTAGGGACTTTACTTCTCACTAGAGCTCTCAACACTCAAGAGAACAAGAAAGAATAATTTTTTTTTTCATTCATCAATCATCATCCTCATACAATAGTGAGGGCCCTCATATAGGTCTCAAAGCAAAAAAGAAAATGCAAGGACTCAAATGCCCTCAAGGCAATAACACTCAAACTAATCCATCACAAGGGTACAATGGTAAAGACTCAAACATAAATAAAATAATACATAAAAAGCATCATAAATAAACATTCCTAATCGTAGCCGTCGATCTACGAATTCCTCCGATGATAGACGTGCCGGAATCTCCTGCTGATGTCCTCATTATTATGAGTGAAAGTTTATGCACCCGATATTGCTTATTATTTTTGGACTTTAAGTTGAAGGGGCAATATATGAAAACTATAGTAAAATATTGTTCTAATATTAGATGGAGGCATTTAAAGAACACTAACAAAATATTTTTGAGAGTAAAATTTGAGATCTTAAGATTTTGTTTGTGCAGGCTATTTCTCTCCTTAGCAATTCCAATCTTCTTCCCCGATCCTTTTTTTAATATGTTTATGTTTATTTAGTTATTTATTTTTATCTTCTTCCCCGATCCTTGGTCCTAAAATAAGCAACAAGTATGGTTAAATAATACTTGTCAATTATGTGTCATATGGTAAGTTTTTGTATGGAGATTAGTTTGTGGATAATCGAGATACGTGGACACATTTTTGAGAGTGAGGGAGGGAGATAAGATTATGTCTCTTTGGCCTACTACTGTAGTAAGAGAACCAGCAGTGATAATTTTCTTATCACTTAAGCAAGGAGTATAATTGATAAAGTGGATAGTGGAGAGTGTGTCATATGATTGGTGGTTCCCAAGTCAGTGATCCATAAACCTTTCAAATGATTTTTAGAGGTACTTAATCAAATGGAAATAGGAATTTACCTGAAAGTGCAAAAAGAAAATGATGCAGGTGGTTTTTTAAGGGATACCAAGAATTGTTTTAGCTTATCAGTATCTTCTTTATTGAGCTCTCCGAAGATCGATTGCGCTTCTAAGGTGTGTTGACT